>ML781099.1:247934-299040 GCA_009831015.1 Picea engelmannii | reverse complement strand
TTCACCTTCATCAAGAGTCCAAGTAGGATTTTCTGGAGGCTTATTTGGTGTAGAAATTCCCTTTTTGGGTGGCATGTTGGCCAAGTATCACTTTTGAACCTTGATTTTGAGGTGGTTCTGCTAGACAATATTTATTCTGTTATATCTCCCAATTTTTGGCCCTTCTGGGTATGAAACTTTGTCTTATGTATTTCTATGATATTTCTTCTCTTCAATGCCACAGGTCTGATCAAAATTGGATGTGCCAAGTGGAATTTACGGTAACTTCCCCACAACTTGTTGATTTTTGGCCTTTCCAGGAGATCTCACTTGTATAGTGTTCCCCGCACAAAATAATTGATTTAAAATTCTTAAACTCACACTGAAAATACTACAGGCTGTCCACGATCCAATGCAACTAGTCCCACGCAATTTGGATACTCTAGGAAGAAGTTATGATTTTTTTACCTGGAACACCTTCTTGAGACTAGCCAATAGGACTAGTCAGATACCCTATCTTACACAAGGTGTATCTACAAATTTAAGATGACCCAGAAGCTAAAAGTTTTACCATAGATACATTACTAATTTATGTAAATGGCCTCCAGAGTTTAGGGTCTTAAACGTTACAAAAATTGTTTTATAGCGAAAATTCCGCAAAGACTCATTTCAGGATGATTCCATAACCCTATCTTGTACAGCTATATCTCCGAACGTATAAGGCCTCAGGAGATGAGTTTTGAACCCAAATTACCTTGATTCGTCTACTAAATACCCTCCAAGTCGTTCCTTCTGAAACGTTGTATAAAAAAAGTTATATCGAAAATTCCACAGTGTCTCAGATGTAGCAGCGAAACCCCAAGACCTTGAGCTCTGATACCATATGTTAAGAACCAAACATCAATATGGCATAGAAAAACCTCAGGAAAATTACTCAATGCCTTGAAAAAGAGATAATTTCAGATAATAAGCCTCTTCGAGGGGGCAACCGCCTTTTACCCCACTTAAATGTTCAAGTACAAGATGATTCAAAATGAAAATGTCTCCTTGGTATATATAGGAGACAAGGAGGTATAATTACAACTAATGGCTTAAAGCCGACATAAATAAAATAACCTTACTAATCTCATATGCCCCAATTAAGGGGTAATAAATAACATTACTAATCTAATATGCCCCAATTAAGGGGTAATGAGCCAATATTAGGGCTTAACAAACTCTCTCTATGACCATCACTCCTCATCAATGTTTCTCACTCCCCCCCTTTGACATCAATGGAAAAGGGTATCTCTCTGGGTATTTCTCCCCTTTTGGGGCTACTCCCCCTTACTAAAATCTCCTTGGGGTTTCTCCCCCTGTTTACACTACCTCTATATTTCCATCATCATGAATTTATTTATCTCTCATCCTTTGACAAAGGATTAACTCCCCTTGTCTATATTTCTCCTCCTGATATTGTACTTGCTTAAACCAACCATGGGCAAAGGAGTAACTCCCCCTATGGGTATGTCTCTCCTGCTCTACATGCTATTGATCTTAGTTTCTCTCTCTTTGATGATTTTTCTTCTTGTAATATTTATATCTACTTGTGAAATGTTTCATTTCCTCTCTTCCAGTGATGTTCATTTTCCATTAGTGCTTCCTCATGTAATTCATGAGATATATTAAAATAATTGAAATTTAAAGCATTCAAATATTCCTTTATCATAATCATCCAACTGTCTTTGAGTTGATATTTGAATCAATATCTGAACCAATCTGTAAATCTATAAATCAATATATAAACCAATCTTTGAACCAATATGTGAATCTTTGAATCAATCTCTGGCCATATGTCACAAATTATTCATAACTCTTCTAATCAACTGTCCACAATGTTGATCCATATATCACTATACAAAGATTACTCTGAATCAAATATGTCTATTGATCTGATCTATCTTCTCATCAAACTATGCATGTCTGGAATAACTTGTAATGAAGATCTGTTTGCCTGAATACAATCATAAACGTCATCCTCTGTAATTACCAACTAACACCCGTGTGATCAATCTTTCATTATGTACTTCTGTTATCTGAATTCTCTAAACACTTCATACTGCTCAGAGGGTGGTTCTCTTATTTGTAGTAGTTGTTGTACTGACTCCCCCTGTTCAACAGTCATATTTACTGGGAAAATCCAAGCCGAATGGATAAAAAAAATACCCTCTCTGATGTAGAGTATTCTTCCTCTTCGTCTGTCGATTCATCATCTTTCTAAACTCCGACTTCTTCCTTTTTTTCCTATGGATTGATCTCGCACTACAGTTCCTAAAAGTACAATCTCTTGAACCTGTTCTTTATTTACCTACTCTTCTTTTCTTTCTCGTGCTACTGCAAATCCTATGATCTCTGGGACCTAGTATTTATTCACTTGTTCTTCTTGTTTTTCATTTCTTCTACAAACCTTCATGTATCTAACATCTTTATTTTTCCCTATAGATTTATCTTTATATTGTACTATTGTTAATATTGAGAGTATGACTTATGGGTGTCCTTCATTCATCTGATCTTCCTTTGATTGTTATTTCTTTATTTTCCAAACCTTCTTATATATGATATCAATGTTTTCTTTCATAGAAGTATCCATCATGTTTCTACAATCATGAGCTATGTGTCCATATTTATGGCACTTGTAACATTCGATATCATGTGAGTCCACATAAGTTTTTATTGCTTTAACATTTCTTTTATAAGCCCTGCAATATGCAACCTTATGTCCAAAGTTAGTACAATAAAAACAATGACCATTAAAGAAATTTACATACATGGAAGTGAATGATCTTCTTTGGGGTGTAATCCTTCTAAATTCTTAGCTTGTTTGATCGTGATGTTTTCTTCTATGGATCCCTTCATCATGGTTGAACATTCCTTGTTTCCTGAATGTGTTAGATCTCATTGAATATGTATTTCTATTATTCTTCTTTGATTCTTGTTGACCATGATTCCTTCCTTTGAGTACTTCTGCATAACTCTTACTCTTTTCTTCATTTTTATTTTCTGGCACCCTAGAATGCTTCTCTTCATTCTCTATTGTTGATGTGGATGTTTATGTATTTTCAATGTTCTTGTTAAGATTGATCATTTTACTTCTCAATGTGACAACTTCTTCCTCAAGCCCCTCAACCTCTTCTTCTTTCTTCATCATTTGAATCTTCATGACTTATTCTATCCTCTTTTCTTATTCAAGTTGGATCTTCAATGTAATTATTTCTTCTTCAAGGCTTCTCTTTTCTTGACCAAAATCTGCCTCAAGATGGTTCAAATAATTAGTTCTTTCCTTGAGATGATCTGTCAACATCTTCTCTCTATTTTCTTCTTTTTCCTTCTGTTATGCCATTTTGGCTTCCACATACTGCTTTTGACCTTCAATATTTTCTTCGATCTTTAAGGCTTCTTCTAGCTGAGCTCTTAATTTCTTGATGACTTGTTGGGTTTATTAAAATATTTGAACAATTTCCTTGTGTTTCATCAATAGTGATATATTTTCATATATTCCCTTCTTTAGTTCATCTAAAAACATGATCAATTATGCTTCTATTTCATTTGGATTTTATGTCTTATCACTTTCAATTTTCAAATAAAGGCATTCATCTTAAATATGTTTGTGCTTTTCACAATTAAAACAAAATAACTCACCTCTGTTGATTTCATATACTTCATACTATTCTTCTTCTGACTCCTTATGACATGATGAGCATATTTCTTCTTGTTCTCTACCTGCATATACTTTAGCAAACTCTGACTCTGCGATGGGAGAAAACTAGATATTATGTAGCGTATCCCAAAGTTCTTTAGTTGATGAGAATTTACCTACTTTGTCCTTTGTTGAATCACATAGTCCTTCCATGATGAGATCCATTGCTATTTTTTTTCCTTCTTTAATTATATTTTGGCTACAATCTTTGGCTTCTTTGTAGCATTGTATCCTGCAACAACTTAGTGCCAAACATCATATCCCTCTTCATGTAAAGTTGTTTTCATTCGTCTGCTCCAGTAGGTATAGTTCTGACTGTCAAACTGTGGTATCCCAATCTTAATGTAATCCATGATCTCCTTCTAGTGGTTAAATGTCTTCTTGAATGACCTTCTCTGATACCAATGGTTGGATTATTGAGAGGGGGGGTGAATAAATAATGATAAATTGTTCCACTTTCAACCAAAATGTATATTATTTATCTTTACCAATAGTGTTTAGAAGTATATCATCAATGTAGCATCTATGCATGCATCCAATAAATATATCATAAGCATGTAAACATAAGTACCATCACATCAAGAACACAATACACCTGTAATTACGTGGAAAACCAAATGGGAGAAAACCACATAATGCTTTCTTATATATATCAAGAATTCATTCATAGGAAGCGCCAAATTCCCAATTCTCGAGCTACAACTGGAAGGAGGCTCCAACCACCTATTATCGGGCTCCAACTTGAAGGAAGCTACAACTCCTTGATTATCTGGCTCCAACCAAAAGGAGGCTACAACCCGCTAGAATCTTCGACTTCAATAGGAAGGTGGCTACAACCACCTAGTTCTCATAATCTAACCTGAAGGAAGCTCCAACTCCCTAATTCTTCGAATCCAACTGGAAGGAGGCTACAACCCCCTTTCCTTTCCCCATCCTACCACCCTAAAATATAAATGTAGACCAACTATCATGGATTCTGCCACTGTCACAAACTCGGTTACAACTCTATCACTATCTCTATCTTTGTCACTTCCACTGTTACTGTCACTGTCACTGTCACTACCACTGACATTGATACTGTCATTGTCACTTCCACTATCACTAATACTGTCACTGTCACTGCCACTTTCACCGATACTCAACTAGATCCTCTCACATGGATCATATATCAAAGACACCTCTCAACTAGATGATCAACAAACACATGCCTCAACTGAGCATGATCCAACATCACCACATACCATCACAAGACATGTGTCTCAACCATGTACCATCCTGTACCATGCATCAACCTGTACCACAACCTGTACCATCAAGTGCATCAATCATGTAACATAACAAGTGCATCAACTATGTACCAAAAAAAGTGCATCAATAATATATAATAACAAGTGTATCAATCAAGTACCAAACTTGTACCATATATCAACCTGTACCATCAACCATGTACCTGTGCCATATACCATACCATATTCCAACCATGAAAATAAACCATGTACACCAACCATGCACATCGATACCTCTACCTTATACCATACCATGTGCCAACCATGAAATGTATCTCATATACCATATCAAGCATCAAACCTGTACTATATCATGTACCATCAGATATGTTGAACAAATAATACCAAGAGTGTATATGAACCAAATACCATAACCCCTAAGAGATGTATCCTATGCATGTACTACCATATGACAAGTGTATATCTCAATCATGTATCAATATCAATGGTAGACCACTAACACAACAATGATACACCTTGTACCAATAAACCAAGAAGTGTACCAACAATGTATCTAACCCAACATGTACCATATACCATGAAATATGCATCAGACATATGCCTAGCATATGTTCCAAATGTGTACCAAGTGTGTATATAGATCACCAACAAGTGCCTCATACATATACCAAAATGTATCTCAAACAATGTGCCCAATATACAACATGCTCCTCAAACCATGTGTCTCAACCATATACCATATCATTCATGACATGTCTCAATCATTCCATACACCATAACATCATCAATATGTAACCCTCAAAATATGCATATAAACATACATGTAACTCTGTAATAGACCTGGTGTACGTGATCATAGACCTACAGACCTTCCTCAACTTCAAAAACAAGAGAATAACATCTTCATCACACATTACCTTAGTCTCATTGGACTAGTTGTTGGATTAGTCACAAACACTAACGTTCAACAAGCATAAATCCGTACCTGTAATGAATTAAGGTATGAAACTTGTACACAATATTATTTAGTATCAATTCTGCAATTCCTCTAAGTTTCACTTCTTGTAACATCCCATAAAAGGAGTTATAGAAAAAATGGTAGAACTTGCTAAATTTTGGTTTATTCTAGAGAGTGACCTTGTAGAGAATGTCACGTGCGGAATATTTCATATCTGAATCTTAAAATCTCACACAACATACTACAGAATATATCATATCCAATGAATTTGGTCTCATTGAATTTGGATCTTATATGAAAACGTTATGATTGTTTTACCCGGGACACATGTTTGAGACTAGTAGGATGTTACAAAAACCCTATCTTCCACAAAGTGTACCTCCCAAAATACAACGACCTAGAAGATAAAATTTCTACAACAGGTACCTTGAGATGTCTTATTAATATCCTCCATGTTTCACTATATGAAGCATTCTAGAAAAAACATTATAGTGAAACTAGTAAGATGGCTTGTAAATAACATACCTTGGAACACATCCTCACAAGACTTCATCCTCCCTTGGAATTTTGACCTTCTTTATTTCATATTCCATCTAAAAAATGTCACATATATCCTTGGTTACCTCAAATAAGAATCACTTGATAATTATATAGATATTCAATGAACTTGTTTGTATATGCAATGTACTTATGAGAGACTTCCTGAGGTGTATTTATACTTTTCTAAGTAACTTATTTCCTTAACTTGGGGACCACTTTCCTTAATGGTACGGATTCTTGAATACTTTGGGACCACTTTCCTCAAATTTAGGGCTTCTTAAATTTTCTTTTTACAACAACTTTACCCTTTCATTCATTGACTTGTAACCAACTAGGGGCTTTTTGACCATTCTTTGGGGCTTCCATATTCATAAGCCCATAACTCCTCAACCGTGAGGATCCACGTGGCATACCACCTATCACTGGAAATGGAATGAAATGTACAATCCATATATGATAGTATTACCAACAATTTCACTTTCCTTCATGTAATTATTCCTCAATAAACTCTGGGTCCCGTAACCACACCTCTGGGATACATGTATACTACATCAAATGTACCCAACAAACTCATCATCAATCGCGATCATACAAATGTCAATAAACTTTCCAACATATATAGACCTTTCCAAGGGTTGACATCAATATCCAAGATCACTCTCCAAGGGTTGACATCAATGAAAACCAACTTTCCAAACCATCTGTCCATCAACCTAAACCAACTGACCAACATCACCATGTGTGAAGAGGATATTCAATAAAACACTCTCACAAATATGTCATGAAGCATAGTCTTCAAATTTCTAGAGAGAATGGAACTTATCACCAACAACAGTGCCAAAATTTTATCACCCAAATTGTACTTAATGATAAAATCTCTAATCCATAATGTACAACTTAAGGGGAAATTGTTAGGACAATCACCACGATCACCTAAGTAACCTATCCTATTCACTTTAGGCCAGATCTCCTCCATATCAAGGGGGGTATACCTAGTAATATTACTAATGCCAATCAATGAGGCACAAGGTGAAGTTGAGAGTAGCCTTAGTAAAATAGAATTCTACAGTTTTTAGGGTTTTAAAATAGGTGATGGAAGGAAGTAGATAGCAGTGCAAAATCCAACAAGGGAAATGGAGACAAGGTGAGTCAAATAGGTTTATGGAGGAAAGAGGATACCCTCTTAACAATTGGTCTACTTTATTCAAGGATTAGGGCTAAGATATTAGAACCAAGAGGAATAATAACCCATCATCCAATAAAGATTAATAATGGAGATCAAGGTTTAACAAAGAGGGATCCTCACAAGAATAAACTTCACCAAAAACATCAACTATGGCTTCACAATTTTACTTAATACTTTTTTCTAGGGTTCCAATATGTATAGACAAAGAAATTCACTAAATATTCATCAAACCAACAAAGTAATAAGGAAGGAATTACCCTAGATTGTGTTCCTTCCAAGTGGTAAACCTTACCCTTCAAATGAATCAATCTAGTTAGCTTGTAGAAGACATGAGATTTTCACCACTAATCATTATGCACCAAATAAGAACCAATATATATAAGCTTCAAGAATTGACAACAATCATCCATAAATAAAGAAACATTTACACAACCATATGCTCCAAAAGAGATATGTCAATTAAGCTCCAACAATCCATCCATGAGTACAAATGAGGAAGGGCTACTCTTTCTATAGAGTCTAGCTCAATTTCCTTTGCAATATAATACCAATATCTCATTTGATATCCTTAGATTTATCCTAGGAAGGATTAAACTATTATTTCCTCAAACTAACTAATTAACAATACATAAAATAGTTAGGTGGTCAAGCCACATGTATCATAATCCAACCAAAATAGACCCAAGATAGTTGGGTGTCTCCATCAAAGAGGAAAGAATATGATTCAAAGGTGAAACATCTAACCTATAATGGCCTCCAAGTGGATATATCTACAAACAACTCCTCAAATTAGGTAAATAAATCCTCTTATATCTCCTCCAAGGTGGATGTGTAACTCTCCAAGGGGAAAAGTCCCAACAAGTAATGAATAGATAATCCCAAGAGTGGATGGCCTCCAATAGATGCATGAAAATATGGGACACGAGGACTCAATATCTAAGTCACTCTTCACCATGGTACTATATCAATAATTAACTCCCCAAACAACAAAAATTCTCAAGAATATGGGGCATTCCTTTAATGAGTGGTCAAAATTGTAGTGAAAGTTTTTCCACGATAGATTATAAAAGCACCATAACTATGCCAATTTTTTCTCAATTTTATATCATGACCACATTTTGAAAATCCAAAAACCATTTTTCATCCAATGGAATTGGTCTGGTAGAATTATAGGCACATTGTCAAAAGATAACTGATCCTAAAGATATGTCACCCTTAAAATATGCAATCCCCAAAATGGTACATGTGGACCAAAAAATCATGAATAGTAGTGGATCCAAGTAAGGGTAAGTCAAAATGGTTCATCAACCCATATTCCAAGTCATCAATAGCCCCACCAACTCTTCAAGGAGAAGAATAACCTCATCAAAATGTGTGACATGTGCCTCTAAATGTGTTATATGTGATGTGGAATGGAATGGATAGTCCAGGTGCATGAAGAAGGCCCCTCAAGTGCCTAGGGAATTGTGACCATTAACTTCAGAGTTGTGAGGATGCCTTGAGAGTTGTGAAGATGAAAAATTTCATGATGAATCCAATGTAGTTCCCACTTATCCACAAACTTCTAGGGCACTCCACCAAGAGATATATACATCCTCATATCCAATCATATAGCAAGGAGTGGAGACTATAACATCACATGATCAAGTATTATTCCATGATAAGTAATAAATACATCATCAAAACCTCT
The DNA here is from genome assembly GCA_009831015.1 of Picea engelmannii. NCBI lineage: Eukaryota > Viridiplantae > Streptophyta > Pinopsida > Pinales > Pinaceae > Picea > Picea engelmannii. Next base: position 289,704 of record ML781099.1, on the reverse strand, counting down.
AGAACATCATCATCCATGCCATCAATAGTCGATGGAACCAAGTGAATTCCCCAACCATCCAAATATCTTTGTGATGAAAATCACAAGGGTCATGAAGAAATTCACTAGTACAAAATTCATGACAAATGATAAGTAACACACTTGAAGTGCTCTATTATCATATAGATGATCAAGTCATTGAAATTTTTATGAAGCATCTCATATCGACAAACTTCCTAAAACTTTGTTCTATGTTAGGTGTTCAAGAAGTTGTTATTAAGGGGGGGTAGGATTTCCTCCTTCCTTATCCTTTTGTCTTTGTGTAAATGCTTCAATTATATTCCAAGTTTTTCTTAAGGAGGAAGGTTAGGATATTTTTACATTAGGATTTAGTTAAAGTCAACTTGGTCTAATATAATATTAGGTTAAAGTGTGTTTCTTTAGTGTTATTTTGTACTTTACTAATCCAGCGGTCACAATCATGCCCTACAGATGAGTGATCCAATGGTTCAAACATCTCCTTAATCTTAACAACATTTGAACCATGGATTAACACATGATTGGTCCATGATATATATCTAATAAGTATGGAGGGAATTTATTGTTAATCGATTGTGATAGATGTTCACGTAATCTCTTATTTTTACATTAATCAATTGCCTCGAGTAACTATGTCCGTTGGGGTAGTTCATTGTTTCCCTCTTTGAGGATTTTAACCACATGTTTGATCTATGTGTGTGAATTTTTTTATTAAGGTGTTCAAATCATGTGGATATACCTTGTTTATTGAATATGGTAATAACACAATTTCATTAATCACAAATTAGAAACAATTATTAATTTCTTTTTATATCTAGCACCAGAGTTTCAAGTAATGGTTGCATATTGTACCATACATAGTTCAATGAAATGTCATAGTATTAAGCTCACCATGTGGAATTATTTCTTGGAAAACCAAATGATGTTGTTCAAAATGGGTGGTGTTGATGTGGTCTTCGAGGTCCATATGTTAAGAAGATTAGAAAAGTGTCTAAAAATTTTCTAGAACTTTTCATGATATTTTTATTGAAAGACATGGATATTGAACATAGAAGTATTAAAGGCATATTAAGTGGTAATATCCAACAAAATGACTTCAAATATAAAATTGGACACTTATCCATGGTTTAACACCTAATTGGTCCATGATGTCTATTAAAGAGTATAGGTCATTTTTTAATGATGGATTGTGTAGTACAAGGAAAACACCTTTAGTACGTGTTTTGGGGAAATTTTTTAGTGTTACAAGATTGGGAAAAATTCTCAAAAAAACGTTCAGTAAAACCTCAACAATTGGTAGTGGAAGTTTGTCTAACTAAAAAATATGGAATTATATTGATATGGGGTACTAATGCAACAATTATATATAATATGTGTTGGTGCGCTACTCAGTGATACACATTGGTGCCTCAAAAATACCTATACTAAGCATCGATGTATATGACATATTTTCAAAGCCTTGGTGCACATTTTAGATATTGAAGTCATTAGGGAACTTCTATTAGTAAAAGAAACTGATGTTCCACGACTTGATATGCACTAGGGATTTTAAAATAAATATTACGCACCATTTCTTATTATATATATTATGAATCATGAGTGAATAGTTTATATAATGAAAGCACTGATGCATATTACATATGTAAAAACATTGGCGCATATATTATCTTGTGCACCATAATTTCTTGTGATGATAACAATAATAGTAATGTTAGCAGTAAGGGAATCATTGAAGAAAATGGTGCTTTTGTTGTCATTAGGAGCACTAGTGATCTTATTACATTTTTATCACACAGGTGCATAATAACTCTTTAAATTCACTAGTGTATAAGTAGGTATGAACCAAATTGTTGAGTTCAAATGAATACAATGCAGTTGTAAATTCCAATGATGATTTTTTTGACATTATGGGTATGTAGATGTAACTTCTTACTTTTTAATACAAAATGCCAATTAATCATCAGAAAATCAAATATTTTTTATAACAATATTGATTTTTATATTTTAATATTATGTTTGGATATAATAATTTCATTAATATATTATATCATATGAACAAATATACCAATTGATTACACCTCCATTCATTGTAACAATGTAAATTATCCATATATTTAATTAGCAATGTAAATTTTTATGACACTCGACAATGTAATAGAATAAGAAATTCATTTTACTATACATGAATAAGAGACCCTTAATTATACAAAATGGGATAAAATAAAGGTCCATGATATTCAAAATGTCAAGAAATAATTGTTACAATTATTGGTAACATGTTGTCATCCAATTTGGACAATGTTTTCACATTAAACAACATGTCTTATTTTCACATACCAACATTCCAAACTATACAACTTGTAACATTCAATTTCGATGATCGACATTCATCACTTGAACTATTGTTTCCCAAGTTGTTTGCATGCCTCATCTCTTCATCACTTGCATGAGATATTGTACTTGGGTTGTTTTGAATGTTTTGTTGATTGGCTTGAGTTTGACATTGTGCCCCTTCATTTTCCATATACAAACTTATAAATAAAGTGTGATTGAGTATATCTACATTTATGTTATAATATACATGAATGCATAAATAAATAAAAAATACCATAGTAGTGATCGCTTTATAAAAAATATACATTCTTTCAAAAACATGGTCCATATTGTCTCTCAAGATTTCTTCTATGGGCTCCACTCCATACTTTTTTTCCTGCAAGCTTTATATGTGATGAAAAATCATATATATAGTTAAAGGTTTCTCTGTGTTCCATTAATTACAAAATAAGGAAAGTAAAATAACATGGTTACTTACAAAATTTTCAATTAACCCTTGATACTCCAACATATACTCATAACCCATACTTGATCCAATGTCAATCAAATGTTCAGATGGCTCTTCTTTATTTGTTAGAACATGCTAGAAAATGTCTATGGAGGATTTTAAACCAATTAAAATATATACATTACAACAAAATTAAAAATATTAAGTAAGGAAACACATTAAGTATTCACAAAATTTGTGATCAACTCTTTTATGCCTTGTTGTCTCATATTATGTGTTGGATGAGTTTCATTTTGTTTTCTTTTCTACAACCACAAAAATGAAAAATCAATATTTCATGCAATGATTAAACTCTTTGTAAATAGAAAACAAATAAATGAAGACATACATTTGATGCATGTTGTTGTTGGGATCGTTCATCTTGTGATGCAATTGTGCTCATTTCTTTGACCATCTCATTGTACACTTTTTTTGACATCCATACTAGCACGTTTCATATAGCATGTCGATTGTCCTTTGATATTTTATAACATTTTTCAATTTTCCTAAAAATTGAAAAATGTTATAAAAAAATTGATTAAAATTTATATGAAAACAATTATAGAAAAAAAATATTAATTTGGTAATTTTTTGGAGTGGTGTATGCATATTACCAAAAAAAAACACATGTTTAACAATAATACTTTTTAAATGATTCTTTTTTTATCATATATTTTTTTCTATTTCAAGTCTTACAAGTCTCATTGACCATTTCTCTAAAACACTTATTGTAGTGTATGTATAACTTGATTCTTGAAGTCATTGGATTAATGTTTGTACTATAAATGGAAAATATATATATATATGATCTTTCCACTATATCCATCATAGTTTTATAAGAGTTACACCCCCTCTCATTAACTTCTAGTACCACTCCAAAAAAAATGAGGATCAATTCATCATCATTTACATCCTTCATAATTTTTTCTTCTTAGGATGGCATTCTATTTCCTCATTGTCAGTCTCTTCATAATATTCAACAAATGAAAATTTGAATGTTTGAAATATGTTAGCGATTATTGTTATGAAGTACATTTATAGTAAACAATCAGAGAAAATTTTCATATTGATCACTTTTTTATTCACATAATTCCTCTCTTTGCAACATTTCCATAAATATTTTAGGTTCTTTTCCACTTAGATTCCAAACAATATGTTGGAGTTCATTCAAGTTTTTTCTTTGCATGACACACATTATCCAATACACATCATTTAAATCTATAGATCATTCATACATATTACTTTTATGTTGAAATTTAAAATAAATTTCCATATTCTCTTCTTCAGATGTGCTTCCCTCACCTTCATTTCTATAATTGTTTTCCCTATTCTTCTATCATCCATCTCCTATCAATAAAATCCCCACATAATGAGATACATAAGTAAATAGTGTTAGGATAAAACTATTTTCATGTTAGGCGACATGTACAATACAATAACATGCACCAATGTGCTCAAGAAATACTTAAGCATTGATGCATATTTACTATACAATGTGCACTAATAAACTTGGTAAAAAAAAATTAAAACAAACATCACCAAAAGGGTGCACTTAATATAGTCTTTCACACCAATGTTTCATTTCTATATATTGCACACCACTAAATTTGGTATTAAAAACCATGGAAAATAGTGATTTTTAAATAAGAAACACATCGGTGTGTTGTTATTATACAATGCACACTATGAATTGTACAAGGTTTTTATTTTTATTTTTAAACTAAGAATGAGAGGGTTTGGGATCCAAATATATGAGTGTTCTCAAACCAACAAATATCCAAAGCCCCATATACAAATACAAAAAGCCAATAAATATTCATTGCAATAAAATATTATGGACAAATAGTAGAGAGAATAAACCCCAATGCTAGAGTTTCCAGCAACATAAAACAAAAGAGAAGCAACAAGAAAACTAGGTTTTGCAGTGTTGAAGAGAGAGAGAGAGAGAGAGAGAGAGAGAGAGAGAGAGAGAGAGAGAGAGAGATGCGGTAAATTAGAATTAGGTGCACTACTTACTTTAAAAATACCTTCAAAACTCCATTTGGAGTTAGAATGTTACATGCTTCCCAAAAAAAWTTTAAAGAATGTAAACTCACGTTGATTATGGTTTTGGCCCAAATATAGGGAGAAAAAAATTACAATATCAAATGGCCAATTCTTTAGATTCCATATCATTCCAAGTTCATTAATTTCTCCCTTTCCATTTGTAGTAATTTCATATTTTATTTATATATTGATTATTTGATTGAATTTACGATGTCTTTTCACATGGATTTGAATAATTATGCATTGAAATTTGCAGAATCCTAATTAAAGTTCGAGTTTGAATGCATAGGATATTACACCAATCCAAAAATGTTACAAGCTCTCATTAGGAGTAAGATACTGCAAATAGATGATAAATGATAATAGAGAGCCACTTTACCCCACCAATTATAACATGTCATCTTCCAACAACCATCCTGGGCCAAATGACACTTCACCATAAACTTGATCTCTTTTATGACACCCCAATAGTATGTGGTTGTTCAAAATGTAAAGAATTGAAGGTGAATCCTCATCATGTTACACCATCCCATTAGATTAATGATCAACTACCTAAAGTTCATGGTCTAATACCTCCCACTATGATCAAGGATCCAATAGGTGATATAGAAAATACATGTAGGAACATTTTCATCTGCTCTATTTTTTCTTTAATTTGGAAGCCATATCAACTATATTTCATCCTAAATTGACCAACCTATATCCTTTTGTTGAGTCAAATGAGAGTTCTAGTGAGCCAAAGTATCATATCAATACTACCCAAAACATCTCTACTAGGAGATTCAAAACAACGTATGTGTTGAGAGAAAAAGTGTCCAAGTACACACCAAAGTCAGTTCAATTGTTGGTGGGTAGTGATGAATTCTCTCTTCCTATCCATTTGCAAAGTAAATAAAAAACCTGGTACAACTACACTTTGTATGGTACTTGGCCATATGACTTACCCATGCTCGATGTTGGGTTTGATTTATCTTTTTCTAGTAATAATTAAAAGATTTCCAAGCCTAAAATAGATTATACAAATATTGGGTTGTTTATTCTTTCACATGTATTTGTTCCTCCGGAATAGTCAGTAGTACTTATGCCATTTTATTTATAGCTGGTTTAATTAAATGAATATTTCTAAATACAAACATAGCATTCCCATGTATAGTATGTGCATGAACGATTATGCTTATGGAAACTTTGACATGAAGAGCTTGTTATATGTTGATGGTCATCTATGCATTCATGGGAACATTGAATAGTTCATAAATAGTTGTAGGTGCTCATTGTACAGTGCAAATTGTTCGTTTGATTAACACTCCAATGACAAAGAGTTCTTTATGAAAATGAAGGCATCCATATTTGTTGTTGTGCATGCAATACATGGATGTTTTCCTAGTGATGAGTTGTTAATAAACTATAACTTTTCTAGACCACCAACTACTCATCAAAGGTAGCTTGCAATGGGACTATCTTTAGATGTCCCCTTGGGGTGCAAAAAAATCATTGATTAATTGTATTTTTGGATTTTCAATGGAATTAATGTAAATGTATTGCTTAATTCGAGATTTTTTTTATAAAGTGATAGGTTGCATGTGTATTATTGGAAAAAAAAATCATTCTAATAAATGTTTGGTGTAATGTTTAAACATACTAAATGTATTTTGTTTACTAATATAATCAATTAAATGTTCATTATTATTGCAATTAGGATTTTGTTGATGAGAGGCCTATATACCATCTACATTTTCATTCCACAATAATGTCCATTTGAGAGAAGGTTGATAAATGAGCATAAATCATAGAGGAATCATACCGAGTATGGTTTAATCAACCACATATTCAATTTCCACTACATCTTGATTCACCAATTCAAAATGTCTACAATAACACTAGTTCTTTATATGTGGGGGACTAAGTTAATAATATAGAGGTTGGTATGGATGATTTATTATGGGCTACCCATGCCATGGACATAATGTTATTACATGTATTCCAATAATATGAGCTAGGGAATGAATATAATATTACCAATACATTCTTCAAAAACATAAAATCTGCTTCCACCACCCCTTTCTTTGGACATGGGTTAAGGTATACCCAACTAGGGACAAAAATGTTACTGTACAACTTGAAAGCAATGTATGGTATCTTATATGTGTGTTTCTCTAAAATACTAAGGTAACTGACCATTAATTCCCCATGTGTTTTAATGAATCTTGCGACACAACCAACAATTAAAAGGGAGTTCATGCATGATTGATGAAATTTTGATTTCCCACTAATTGCAAGTTAGTAAAAAAATAAGGTACTTCCAAGTGATAGTGTCCTCCTCAATAGTTTGAAGAGGCAAAGAATTGCTAAAAAAATTGGGTGTTGGGTACATATCATATCACACTTGTTTGAATGATTTCATTCTATATAGATGCGAATACATTGAAAAATAGATGTGTCCATAATGTGGGCATCATAAGTACCATAAATAAAAATTCAAGGGAAAGGAACATGGTCCTTCTCATTAGATATTGAGGTACATGCCTATAATCCAAAGGAGTAAAAGGTTCTTTCGTTGCAATGAATTAGCCATGTATAGGGGTGGCATGCCTCACGTGGGAGTGAGATAGAATTTATGTTGATTCCAGTGGATTTAAAGACATGAAGCATTAGAGGATACATGGCCTAATAGTGTCAATGATGAATTATGAATATTTCGATTGAGTATATCCATGGATTGAGTCTATTAGCATTGGAAGTCACCTCTGGATTGCAGCAGAGGTAAGCCCAATACCCATCAGTTTATATGTCACAATGAATAAATTTAAGGGTGGTCTAATGGATGCAACTTCATGATTATGTCGCTTTAACTCAGAAAACTAGGTTGGTATGCATAAGTAGATGAGTTCTTTATCTAAATTCAGTCAGTAAGTTGCAGTAAAGGTGATTAGGGGGAAGAACTTGAGGAGAGTGAAGAGTTCTTCTATGGACATTCGGTCTTCCAGTAGCCTAAGGAGGAAAAACTTAGAAGGCAAGATCCTCTTGGTTCATAGTTTTAGGGGATTGAATGAAATTATCACTGAATTGAAATCAAGCACATATCACAATTCAATGACAACAACCCAAATAAATAATCCATGCCTGATTCATTCAGCGTTGGAGGGAAAATACAACACAGAAACTGATTAAAATTAGTCGCGATGTCACTGTGATCAAACCTACATCACAAGAACACAACTACCCTCGACTGGATCCTCCATGTCCAAGTGTTCTAACATAGTTGTTTATAGAGATGAAAAGAAGTTGAGTTACATTAAACAAGAAGTCTCAAATAAAAATACATAACCAGAAGAACCAGAGCTTCATTAAAACTTTATAATACGGGAGCCTAGCTCAACCATCCACCCTTAACAAAATGTAAAAACTATCTACTTATACTCAGAACAGTCCCCAACTATCAGGAGTGTGAATTGATCACTACAATCAAAGATTTGCATCGGTGAATTCTTCTGTCAGACTGAATGTGTGTCCCTATGTTAGACGCGAGCTCAGATCAGCATGGTTCTGCAGGGAAATCTTCTCGCAGGGGTACCATGGGATGACGGCTTCCATTTATGGGGTGAGTCGAGGTTTCAACCACAAAACCTACTTTCCATTAACTTATTTTCCTTGGATATTGAACAAGACTTAATGCTCATGGGCGCAACCACTTTCTACTCTCTAATAGGATGCCATATAAACACAGGATTGCAGGGCCGCTCAAAAGCGGTTTGGGCTTAGACCGCTTTAGGGCCCGTAATCCATCTCCTTTCACCATGTAGAATATTTGACTTACCATGGTTTCAATTGTGGGACCGCTCAAGAAAATTATCGCCAGAGCATGTTGCATCCCCGCAATGGACTGTGGTCGTCGATCTTGTGATATTGGGTGACGATTTATGATCAACAGCTCAAATCTGCCCTCTTCAGATCAATGGATCAGATCTTCCCTTTTCAAATCAACGTTCAAGATATTCTTTGGGACTTCAAGCTTTGGACTTTCTCACGATGCTATACTTCATGCAATTTTGAAATCCCGAATACCTGGGGGCCCTTAATCTGGAATGCTCCTAGAATCTCCACCGATGAAAAAATTCAACCTGTTTATTTGTATTTTAAGCCTGAAATGAGCTTCTCTACATGTTGCGCTTCGTCGCTTCCTATGCAGACCAGGAATTCGGATGACCTGATGCCCTTGAAAACTATATGTGATAACATTTGGCTCCATAGGGGATGCAATTCTCTCTGCGAACTGCCAATAATAAGTAGTTCCATTCGCCCTCTGCATTGGGCTATGAAGTCATGCTCAAAAAACATCATGCTGAGGATTAAAGGCCGACAAGCACACTATCCTAAAAAGAAAATAAAAATACATGGGCTCCGAAGGAGCTTATTTATGTACATTCCTATACTAATTGAATTTTTACATAGTGCTAGGTGAAAGAAAACTTCCACCATAGCCATTGAAGTAACTTCCTAGTCGGAAGCCCTTTTATTATGTCAGTTATTGATAATAGAGAATGCAACTGTGACAAAAAAATGATTACATTCTTCATATTTCCTCATAATGATGAGGCTAGGATAAAGCTGGGCGGATTCAAAACATGAAGGAAATACAACTCCATGTATTCCTTCACAGGCTCATAGGACAAGCGACAAAATCTAGAAAATTTATAACAGGCAGCCTTCTCTGCTACACAGCTTCTCACACATTGTTGGATGTCTCTAGAAAGTGCAAGTGGGTGAGAGGCTGATGCAGGTTGACTGCTCCCAGGCGATGGTTGCTCATTGACAGGCTCTGGACAAGAGATAAATTTCCCCTTCTGCTGCTCCTTTGGTTCTTCTTTTGGGTTCTCCCAAGGGTCAGATTCATAATCATCATAAACAGGACCCATGGGAAATATATTCTCTTCATCATGCTTCTCAGGATGGATGATTTCCTCACAATGATTTTCATTAACAAATAGAGGATAAGGATATGTTGTATTGTCTTGGAGATCCTGCATATCCAGCTTGGAATCTAATTCGTAGTTGTCATATACATGTCGATTGATCCTCTGGTCAGAAAACTGCGACGTGGGGCTCTGTTGCTCTTCATACGAATAATCATTAAAGCGAGGGACAATAGGCACCTCAGGAGAAAAATGAAAGGCCTCTACAACTATGAAATCTTCATTATCATTCTCAATAGGGATGCCAAGAACATCTGCCTCAAGGACTGGAAAATCCTCTGCGCTTTCTTCAAATTCCAACCTTTCTAGTTTGGTAGAGAGAGATTTTACCAGTTTCGTTACTTTTTCCAAAGCATATTCATATTCCTCATGGTTCAAATCCTCACAACCTTAATTAGACACATCCATATCTTGATCATGGCCTTCACATTCCTCACACCAATTATGACATATTAACTCAGAGGAATAATACCTTTGACAATGTTTATTAAAGGCTGCATGAAACTGTTCCAAGGAGGAGATGATAGTAATGGGAAAGGATTGATACCACTCATGGGCATCCCCATCCAATGAGAACATGAACATATTCATTAAAACATCCTCATGATGTATCTCCCACTGATGCATGAGTTCATGAAACTCATGGAGATGTCGATCAGGGTTGTCCTCTTTCTGCTCTCTAAATATGGGAAAATAATCAGCCCATTCATTCATAGTAGGGTAAACATTAGGAAAACTAGAAACAATAGAAAAATAAAAAGGGGAAAACCTCTGAGCCAAGATTTTTTCCATTTTGAACCAGTGAAGTCGTTAATCGATCCTTTAATCATGGAGATGGCAGGTGAAACATATGCAACATGAGCATGTCTGGTCTTTGTTCACCATCAAATACTAGATCCGATCATTGTGTTTCTTCCAGGGGTTACCAGGTGTGGCCAGACAAAGCCACACTAAAACAACGTATCCGAGATAGTGGAGTCTCCACAGTGGAGTTGCAAGGTGCAAGCACAATCTTCAAAGGTTGTGATTTCTGATGCACCTTCAGAATCAGAAGTTCATTGTTTTTCTACCCAGGGAAAATCTTCAATTCGTCCTTGGAAACAGAACCATGAAATGTTATCACTGGAAGTCACCTATGGATTGTGGCAGAGGTAAGCCCAGTACCCATCAGTTTGTATGTCACAATGAATAAATTAAAGGGTGGTCTAATGGACACAGTCTTAGGATAATATCTCTTTAACTCTGAAAACTGGGTTGGTATGCATAAGTAGATGAGGTATTGATCTAACTTCAGTCAGTAAGTTGTAGTAAAGGTGGGTAGGGGAATAAATTGAGGAGAGTGAATACGTCTGCTATGGACATCTGGTCTTTCAACAGCCTAAGGAGGAAAAAATCAGAAGGCAAGATCCTCTTGGTTCAGAGTTTTAGGGGACTCAATGAAATTATCACTGAACTGAAATCAAACATACATCACAATTCAATGACAACAACCCAACTGGATCATCCATTCCCAAGTCATTCAATGTTGGAGGGAAAAGACAACACAAAAACTGATTAAAACTGGTTGGGATGTCACTGTGATCAAACCTACATCACAAGAACAAAACTACCCTCGATTGGATCCTCCATGGTCGAGTGTTCTAAGACAAATGTTTATAGAGATATGAAAAGAAGTTGAATTACATTAAACAAGAAGTCTCAAATACAAATACATAACCAGAAGAACCAAAGCTTCATTAAAACTTTACAATATGGGAGCCTAGCTCAACCATCCACCCTTAACAAAATGTAAAAACTATCTACTTATACTCAAAACAGTCCCCGACTATCAGGAGTCTGATCTGATCACTACAATCAAATCTTTGTGTAAGTGAATTATTTTATCGGAATGAATGTGTGTCCCTCTATCAGACATGAGCTCAGATCAACATGGGTTTACAGGGAAATTTTCTCACAAGGTTACCACGGGCTGACGGTTCAGTCTCCACAACCAGGCCTTCCATGCCTACCATTTATGGGGTGAGACAAGGTTTCAACTACCAAACCTACCTTCCATTAACTTATTTTCCTTGGAGATTGAATGAGACTTAATGCTCAGGGGCATGACCACTTTCTCCTCTCTGATAGGATTCTATATAAACATGTGATTGTGGGGCCGCTTAAAATTGGTTTGGGCTCAGACCACTTTAGGGCCCACAATCCATCTCCTTTTGCCACGTAGCATATTTGACTTACCATGGTTTCGATTGCAGGACCTCTCAAGAAAATTATAGCCCGAGCATGTTGCGTCCCGGCAATGGACCGTGGCCATCGATCTTGTGATCTTGGGCAAGGATTTACGATCAATGGCTCAAATTTTCCCTCTTCAGATAAATGGATCAGATCTTCCCTTTTCGAATCGACGGTTGAGATCTTCTTTGGGACTTCGGGATTTTACCTTTCTCACAGTGCTATACTTCGTGCAATTTTGAAATCCTGAATACTCGGGGGTCGTTAATTTGGAATGCTCCTAGAATCTCCACCGCTGACAAAATTCAACCTGTCTATTTGTATTTTAAGCCTGAAATGAAGTGCTCTACATGTTTCACTCGATTGCTTCCTATGCAGACCATGAATTCGGATGACCTGTTGCCCTTGGCAACTATATGTGATAACAGAGTCAACCTGTATTCCCTCCAAAAAATAAACTATTTGGATTAGCGAGTGGTAGTGATCAATAAAACTATCCTCTCATGGTTTTCTATGAAGAATGAACATCTTATGTTGTCTCTTATAGTCCATGATTCAAGACAAGTGAAGAGAATGGATATCTACCTCCAACCATTGATTGATGAATTGAAACAATTAGGTAGGGATACATGTATATGATGTATTGAGAGACATCCTGCTAGAGAGGTATTTTACATTGTATGGAATATGTGAATACACCTTGCATGATTATCCATATAACATTCCCCAACTTAACTAAGGAACATTACTACACATAATACACATAAAAATAAAAAAAAATCTACTAATTAATTTTCCTATATCTTACCAACCACAATTTATACACATAATTAACTAGATTATGATACCCATAAATAAATGCATCTACAACATCCTAAATGAACATGAATGCAGTTAATAAACAATTTTCAATAGCACATAAAACCATTCTCATTCACAGAGTAAAATGAACAACCATAAGATTCATAAGAAAACTCAAATAATAGATAAACACTTGTCTTTAAAAGAGAGTTTGTGCAACATGTTGCTTGGAAAGAATGTTCCACCCAACCATAGTCTTGTTGTTCCAGATATTAATAGGAAATCACCCTTTTGATGGGGCTAGGAATCCACAAAAGAAGGGTGTCTCTCACATTCCACTCACGGCTCAATATCCCACAACCCATTGGTATCCTCCTACATCTATCCCAAATTTACTCCTTCTCTCTCCCTCTTTACCTACCCAACATAAGGAATGTACCCCTTCACTGCTCTTAGTCCATCAAGATTCCCATTTGTTTATCAGTGTCTCTCTGAAACACATAAGAAAGAATATCTCTATTAGGATCTCAAGGGAAACTCACTACTAGAAAAATACCAAGAAAACAACAACAAACACTTGTTGTTATAGTGAAAATAACACAAGAGCTCAGTCTTCAGGCCTGAAAACCTGGCTCTTTGATTCCATCTAAAAAATGCTCTAAAACTCTACAACATACTCCAAAATTTACCTAGCCTTCCTGATCTAGCTCTAGTGCTATTTTCCCCTACTCTCCCCTTTTTGTTCATGCCAAGACTGAATGTGAAAATTGTCAAATATCCCCATACGAATTTCCTCTATTTTTCCCAAGACAATTGATTGCACACTCTGCCCAATGTTTATTGTACTTCAGCCCCATTCTCTCAAATAAATATGGGATGTGACTCTCACACCCTCCCTCTGATGGGTATTCAACAATTAGGTTCTCATACACTCAAACATAAAAATAGATGGTTGACCCAAAAGATAATAAAATCATAAATATGAGTTGGAATTAATACCCATAAACCATTCCCCCCTTGGTATCCTCTTAGACACTTCCTAGGAATTCCTCCTCTCTTTTGGATTAATTGATCCGAAATCAGATTCAGAAGCCTGTCAGGGCATGAAAAATGCTCAAAAATGAAAGTTCTCAGAATCCGACAAAACCAACACCATTGCGTCCGTCTCGTCTTCCTGATTCCGGTGGTATAATTTTTTTGTCAAACAGAGTCCATATGGAGAAGATATCGCATTCTGTCTGCCAAGCCAAACAGGAAAAATTTTGGATGCTGACTGTACCTGTCCGTACAGTCCGTATAGGACACGTGTCAGTCTGTACAGGACACGTGGCAGGTCCATACATTGACATGTGGCAGGTTCCATACAGGACACATGGCGGCTCTAGGGAGTGCCACGTGTCAGGTTGATTTGGCATTTTTGGCGTGCAATTGGACCAATCTTGAAGTGACACGTGTCACCACTGGAAGGGTGACACGTGGTATGATATGACGTCAGCATTGTATGGAAAGTGATGTGGCACGGATGACTGGGACGTACGGCACGCTGACGTGGTAGGTGACGTGGGTGAATCAACGATGGACACGTGGCATCTTCTGGTTGGATGATGTGAACAAATCATCGGTCGACACGTGGCATGCATCGATTGGATGTGAGGGTGCCACATGGCCCAATCACGAGCTGCCACGTGGCACCCCGGGTTTAGCCAATGAGGGCTATGTCAAAAAAATTTGGGACCCGGGGGATTCGAACCTTAGACCTCCCCCAACACCAATGCCTTCGTAACACTCTGCTAGCCAAGTTTCCCATCGATGTTTCTTGCAAATGATGTGGACGCCCTATTATTTAAAGTTGTATTTTGTTTTATGCAGAAAAAGGGGCGGGTCGGGGCTTAAGCCCACGATTTTAAACCATTTTCCATGTGACCTATATGCTCATGCGCGTGAGGGCTAGGGGCCAGCGCTTAGCCCTTTGGGCTAGCGCTTGGCCCTATGGTGCCCATATGACCTTTTAGAGGGGGTGCGCACCCAGGAGAGGGGGCTTAAGGCCATTTCATAACTATAATATAGTTTTAAAAGTGGTTTTTAACCAAAATTGAGTTTTTAAATGTAATTAAGCTCATTTGTTATGTAATTGGGAGTTATTGGGTGGTTTTTGAGCCTAACTTCTTGGAGGAAGTTGGAGATGGGAAACTACCTTCCCCACTATTTAACCAAGGCCATTTTGAGGCCAAGGGGACATCTTTTGGACATCTTTTTGGAGAGAAATTCAAAGCAGAGATGCTGAGGCAAGCCAAGTCAAAGCCAGTTTGAGGCAGGGAGACCGTTGAGGAGGAGATGTTATCGATTGATTTCTGAGAGCTCTGGACATCCGTTTCAGGTGTCGTAAGTTGTGCAAGATTCTAGAGATCTGGGCGAACATGACCAGATCAGTCTGGAAGCCATTTGGCATTGTAATGATGTACCATTAAGCTTTAGAAAAGAAATAAAGAAGCCTCCCCCATAGAGAAAAGGCCCGGAGACGTAGGCAAAGTTGTGCCGAACTCCGTTATCAACCTGTGCATTATGGTTTGCTATTTTTCATTACATTTCAGATCTGAAAATATGTTAATGGATGTATAATTCTTTTTCTTTTCTCGCTCTTTCGTTAAGTTTCCCAATGGTAAATTAATGCATGCAATTAAAAACTCAACTATAAGTCATTCGAAAAATCCTGAGGGATCATTAATCATCCCCCATCTCTATCCATATCCTCAACAACTAGTATCACATTATATTTATTAAAATTCAAAAAATGCATTTTGCATATTACATCACTTAGTCATAGCCACATTCATATCTACATTATGCATTAACTAAACTGGGGATTATAGTGGGGATGTTACAATACAAGACTCTGAGTTTCTTTTGTTTAACATTTTGATCAATTTGTTTATAACCGTAACATTATTTGGCATACTTAATGTGGTGCAACTATCTTCTTTGGCGCTAATGTGTTTCATATACAACAACATTGTAGGTATTGTAACAAAAGGGTATTATGGATGTAAATATTGTGGATATTCTATAAAGGCTAGGTTTTCCAACCACCTAAAAAATCTAGTGTATGACTACTCAAGGGTATTCCTTCCAAAATAACACTCTTATAGAAGAGAAACATATGTTTTGAATTGTAAACCAGAGAGAAACCACGGACCTGAAATATTGTCACCATCATATTGGCTTAGGGAATATGACACAGAGAATAAGGAAATGATAGAATTTTTTGATTCAAATGGGGAACCTATGTTCAATGATCCCTAAATTTACACCTATGTTGAGAAAATTCCCATTGGGATGAAAAGGAAATCTATATTTTATGAGCTTCCATATTGGGAGCACCTTAAAATTGCCCACTTACAATATCTCGTGAATATATTCAAAGATGTTTCATATTCTTTATGAAGACACATATCATTGAAAAAGAGTGACACATTGGGTGTTAGGAGATATTATTTCTTCAAATACTAAAAAGAAACATTTCCCAAGAAAATGAAGTAGAGGAGAGACATGTCCCTCTTGTTCTTTTAAATAGGGTGATGTTCAATTGATTTTGAAACAAGATGATATTTCTTTGGTGAAGGATGTTATATTGGGTGTGAAGGAACTTTATTTATGCATGATCCAAATTGGATCATTATGTTATGTTTCATCTGTCTCAATTCTTTCAGTGTGGAAAAAATTAGAGGAATCAAATTGTAGGGTCATTTTAGTGGCAGGTCCCAGTTTGGGAAATTAGGGTGTATAACCTTATGAAGCCATTTTGAGACATTAAACAGATATTTTAGGGGTTCTTGTGTTCAAAATGTGTTCCCACCCCCTTCATGATATTATACACTCGGATACCTTTCCAACCGTGTAGATTGTGTGTCAATCATAGTTCATATGCAAAATTCATTCCTCCTGCAAGTTGACCTATCATGTTGACCACCATGCTATGAGAGGATTCCACGCTAGCCCCCATTACTCATGCATATGGGGATATCTACATGAGTAATTTCAAGAATATTATAGAAGTTTCAAAACCCTACCATAATTTAGGGTTGAGGAAGTAAAAAACATACCCCTAGATGGCGATTGGGCTATATTAAATATTGGGCCACTAGGAGGAGAAGGGGTTCCATTCTATGTTATTTTATTTTTTTCCATAGATGAGCAAATCAACTAGGAGTGGGAAATTAGAGAGCATAAAATATGGGGTTAATGTTTTTTAGTAGCCTAATAGTCCAAGGGTCTCAGGTAGCTCCATAGAGAGTGTCTTCTCCTTTGTACTTGCATTATTTCCATACAAGAGAAAAGAGAGTAGAGAAGCCTCACATTTTAGCTGGGTTTTCTCCCATAAGGGATTCCTAGAGAAAATATTTGTGTTACCATGTGGTTGGTGTGTGATTGTACTTATGTTCTCTATTTTCTGCATTTTATCTATTTCATGCATAAGACGAAAATCATTAACTAAATATTCTAGAATCTAAAGAAATTTAACCTTCATAATGTAGATTTTAGCTTTATTTATTAGATTTGTTGTGACAAATTGTTCCAGTGGAATATCCATGAAAGTTTAAAGATCATATTGGTATCAAAGCATGTTTTTCTTTTAGGTATTGTGAGAAGTTGTAGGATATAGGAGTTAAATTAAATAGAAGTCCAAGAAACGCTAACCATGGAGGAAGAGTATGTTCATAATAACTCTTGAGATCCTGTGGAAGAGATATTTGAGAGGTTGGAAGTGAAAGTCACTGACATCAGTCACAATATGAACCTCCTCATGGAATCTCTAGAAAGTAAAATCAGACCGTTCAGAGATGATGGAGGCTCTAACTTAAAGATCGTATTAGAGGGGAAATAGGGAGATCATGAATACTAAGTAAATGAGTCATGTAAAAAATTTGAGAAAGATTAGTCGGGTTTGAGTGAGGTGAACCCTTTATAGTCCCTATTCAATATGGAAGTGAAAGTGGACATAAATCCATAATAAGGTGAGATCTATGCATTAAAATCAAATCATTGGTTGCAATAACTAGAAGTTTATTTTATCATTCACAATATAGATGAAGGGGCAAAATATTGAATTTACAGGAACATGCTTTAACCTAGTGGGAAAGCCACACATAAACACTTAGGTTGGAGGGTTATCTTCCAATAACTATGTGGGAGGACTTTGAAACCCTCATCAAGTCCCAATTCTACCCTATCGGGTATGTATAGGACCAATGGATCTGGTGGCACTACTTTAGGAAGAGACAAGGGTAAAGTGTATAGGAGTACACCACCAAGTTCAGAAAGATGGCCATCATGGTGGGTATCTCTCCCAAGAACCAAATATAATTCTCAAGTATATGTGGGGTTTACACAGTCATATATGAAAGTAGGTGATTCTCTTCAATCCAAGGACATTGGATGAGGCATGTGTACAATAATAGTACTTGTAAAACATAGGCCAAAATAAGGGGCGGCCAAGTGGTTCAAAGTAGAAAGAGCACTGGGAAGCTTGTAAGGAGGAGAAGAAGAAGTGGAAATGGGGGAAATATAAGAAGAAGAAAAAACCCCTACACATCAGTGAAAATATCCAAGCAACCATTACAATCATTGCAACATTTATGGCCACTCTGAGGAAAAATGTTGGAAACTACATCTAGAGTTGAACCCGAAGAGCCGCAAGATGGATGGAAAGAAAAAGAATATTTTAGCCAAAAATTCAAGAAATCATGTTGAAAGTAGCTCGAATATGGATGAAAATATTGTCTGCACATCTATGTAAAATGAGGTGAATCTAAGTAGCCTTCATCTCCAGGAAGAGAAGGAGATGACCAAGCTCTTCCACATCAATATTTAGGTCAAGAAGACCAAGATAGATGCTCTATCCGGCTCTCGTTCACAGGATAATATCATAGCAATGGATCTGGTCAACAATCTTGTATTGGAGTTTCACAATCATCCCATCCCCTATCCATTGGTTTGGGTAAACAAGGATGGAGAGATAAAGGTAATGAAACAATTGAAGATTAAATTTATTGTAAGTGTTGATTTTATTAATGAAGTGGAATTGGATGTAGTACCCCTTGATGTATGTGGAGTAGTGTTTGGAATCCCTTACATGTATATGAGGGATGAAATATTCATGCAGAGAGACAACCAATACCTACTTATCAAGGATGGGAAATCCTACATCATCAATGTGCATAAAGGCAAGTCAAATATATCACTAGTAAGTTCCAAACAAGCCAAGGAATTGATTAGTTCTAGTAAGAAATGTGTTTTTATTTTCTTCATAGAAAATCAGTCTGGTGATGAGTCAATGAGAGTGAAGGAATCCCTGGAGGGTGTACTAAAGAGAAAATAAATCAATTGGAGGAGTTTATACAAGCATACAAAGGAGTGTTCCAAGAGCCTAAAGGGCTACCACATAAGAGGGAAGTGGAGCATGAAATACAATTATTACCAGACTCCCTCTTGTCAAATATTGGGCTATATAGACAGTCCATTCTAGAGGAAAATGAAGTGAGAAGTAATTATAGTAGTTGTTTGAGCAAAGTGTGATTCAACCAAGTACCTCACCTTGTGGGTCACCCATCATAATTGTTCCTAAGAAGGATGGGACTTGGAGAATGTGTATCAATTATAGAGAATTAAACAATATTACATTGAATAATAGGTACCCCATGCCAGGAATTGATGATATGTTGGATCAACTGTAGCATGACAAGGACTTCACTAAGATGGATTTTAAATCAGGATATCACCAAGTATGATTCAATGAAGAATATACCTAGAAGATGGTCTTCAAGATAAGGAAAGGTTATTATGAAAGGTTGTTTATTCCATCCATATTATGCAATGCACCAACTACATTTATGAGACTAATGAATGATGTTTTATGACCTTATCTAGATTGATTTGTTATTGTGTATTTGGATGATATATTGGTGTATAGTGCTACCTGGGAGGAGCACATATCACATATTATGCAGGTGTTAGAGACCTTAAAGAAGAAATGTGAGTTTGCTCAATAGTCTTTTGTGTATTTGGGGTATGTGATTGGTGGAGGGGAGTTCAAGATAGATCTTGAAAATATGGAGGCCATCATGAAATGGAAAGTTCCTACAAATTTTAGTGAAGTTAGGAGTTTTGTTGGGGAAACACAATACTTGCAGAAGTTCACAGATTCATTTTCAGTGGTAGTTGCACCACTCCATCCCATAACAGCGATTGGTAAGAGTTTCTAGTGAGGGAAGAATCAACATAAGGCCTTTGATGAGACGAAAAATAATATCATTCAAGAACCATTTCTCTCACTACCAAACTTACTTAATCCCTTCAAAGTGGATATAGATGCAAGTGGGTATGCCACGGGTGAATTATTGATGCATGGGGGAAGGCATGTATGCTATTATTCTGAATTATTTCATGGGGTGGTTCTCAACTACACTACCTATAACAAGGGTATATATTCCTTGGTACAAGATGTCAAAAAGTGGAAGCCCTATCTAATGGGAAAGGAGAACATCATCCACACATATCACCAGCCAATACATTATTTGCAGGCCCAGAGTAAGCTACAACAAACCAGGAATTACAAGTGGATGGGGTTTTTACAACATTTTCATTTGGTCATAAAGTATAATAATGGTAGCACATATAAGTTGGAATACATGATTTCACGACCATACACATCTAATATTACAACTTTAGGAACTCTTATGCACATGGAGCCTGTTACCCATGATGCATATAAAGAGGTTATACACAGAAAATGAGGACTTCAAGGAGGTGTTTCAGTAGCTACAAGGCCAAACTCATATAGAAGAAGGTGATGCAAAGGCGAACTATTGTTTCTAGAATGGTTTACTCTGCAAGCTTGACAAGCTCTATGTTCCTAAAGGTGAAACATTGCAGCTTATCGGAGAGGCTCATACCTACAAGGTTGCAGTAAATTTTTGTGTTGGGAAGACAATTGCCAACTTACAAAGGTCTGTGTACTAGACCAAAATGAAAGAATATGTAGTACAATATATCATAGGATGTATGCTTTGTTGTACCAACAAGCCCAGTAATAGGAATCAAGGTCTATACCATCCCTTACATGTACCCACTAGACCTTGGGAAAGTATTTCCATGGTTTTTTTGGGAGGTTTACCAAAAACCATGAAAGGACATGAATATCTATTTGTAGTAGTTG
Source organism: Picea engelmannii (assembly GCA_009831015.1). Classification (NCBI taxonomy): domain Eukaryota; kingdom Viridiplantae; phylum Streptophyta; class Pinopsida; order Pinales; family Pinaceae; genus Picea; species Picea engelmannii. Next base: position 268,607 of record ML781099.1, on the reverse strand, counting down.
AAAGGATCATCAAAATGTGCATTCTCATGCCTTGTAAAAATACCATCAACAGACAAGTAGAAACAAATAAGTTCTTTGAACAAGTATGGGTGCACTTTGGGATACCAAGGATAATTATCTCAGACAGAGATGCCATATTTATCAATACATTTTGGACTACATTGTAGGAGAATATGGACACTAAGTTGAGTAGGTCTACAACATTCCATCCACAAACAAATGAGAAAATGAAAGTAGTCAATTAGACTTCGGTGCAGATTTTGGGGGGTTACAATCAGAAGCATTCGAAGACTTGGGATGAAAATATGATCTATATATAACACTCTTATAACAAAGAATTCCACACTTCTATTGGTAAGTCACCTTTTGAAACTTGCTTTGGATATTTTCCACCTTCACCCTTAGATGTTGTATATGGACAATAAGGAGTGAGGGAGGACCTCACATGAGATGCATTAAAAGAAGAAAAAAATGTTGACAAGATCAAGCAGATCCATTTGCAATTACAAGATACATTGAAGAAGTCATAGGAAAAGTACAAGGATATACATGACCAACACATAATAGAGAGAACATTTAGAGTCAGATACAAAGTATGGTTACAGTTGAATAATGAAAGGATACAGGGTCTTGGTAAGAATATCAAGGCTTTGTAGTATGGTCCTTTTGAGGTATTGGAAAAGGTGGGAGATAATGCTTATAGAATCAGTCTAACCCCCTACATGCACATTTACTTAGTAGTGAATGTGGAGAATCTCAAAATCTATGCTACCTCCATGTTGGATTAGGAGGAGGAGTAGGTCCTACCTTCCATAGAGGATTTAACACTAGATTCTCAGGAAGAGTTTTCAGAGGACACCATTTTGCAAAAGTGATCCAAAACTACAAGACATGGGCAACATTATCTTTAGCATATTGGGTTGAAAGGACAACTTCTAGGTAAAGAAAAGTGGTACTCCAAGGAGAGGGTAGAGGGAAAATGTCCTCACCTTATTCAATAAGTATTTTGGTGACCAAAGGCCTCCCTAAATGGGGAGGTATGATCCATATTGGATCATTCTATTAATTTCCATATATCTCAATGCTTTCAAAGTGGATCAAATTGGAGGAATCATCTTGTAGGGTCATTTTAGTGGCAGGCCCCAATTTGGAAAATTGGGGTCTAGAACCTTCTAGAGCCATTTTGAGGAATTAAACGGTATTTTTTTGGGTTATAGTTTCTGTAACTTGTGCCCACCCCCTTGATGATTGTTGGTTTAACTATATCTCCTTTCTGAGTTTGTATTGAGTGACCCAGGGTTCATGTATGTTTAGGTTTCCAACAAAGCCTCTAAAACTATTGGACCTCCTAGTAAACCAGAAGGCAACGCAACACACAGGGTGCACTATTTCGTCTCACCCAATATAGTATTAATGGGTGACTGCAATACTCATGTGTTTGCAGCCTAGGATTGAGTGGAGAATCTGAGATATGTACGCTGAGAGTTCTATCGTAACTTATTAACGCAATACATCATCATTTAGGATTATGCAGGGAATATAACAACTCATTCATTTAACAAAGATTTGACTCTTGGCTCTTCATTTAATATGTCCACAAAGATTTGACTCTTGGCTCTTCTATTATAGTTGTTCTAAAGCTACAGTGTCACACACTTTACAACTCTTCTCAGTTGGGTTAAGATCTATTACGAGGCGTACTAGATCACACCATCCCCTCAGCCTGTGGTCTAACCCTCAATATCTACCCTCCTCAATCCTTTATAGCTCAACAACTTACGAAATTAGGTAATACAACAAAATACATAGCATCCTCAAATTTGTCTCTTCGCATTTCTATGTCTCTCTCCGTTGGCTCTCCTCATGATACCTAGGTATCTATATTTATATATTCCTGGCTCACTAGCCGTTACAATATATTTCCAAAACCCTAACCCTATCATCGTTAGGTATTCCATGCATGCGCACGTCTTGTTATTCCTTCCAGTTGTCGTCTTCCTCGTGCATGCCTTCAATATCCTTTCTTTCCACTTTGGCAAACATCCAAAAGGCCCCCAACACTGACATGTGACTCGTCCCGAGCCACCTAACCTTTGTACGCTTCTTCGATCTCCCTGGTGATTGCCTGGAAATTCTCCTTGAACTCTGTTGCTTGTGTTTGGGCCTGCATGATATTCTCCTTGAGTGTGTCTACTATTTGGACTGCAATTTCGTCACTGATCAATCCTGCACACTCTACCTGGGTCTGTGCTATATGTGTCTTGGATTCCTCTGCCTGTGTGATGACTTTTTCTACTCGCTCTTGAAGAGGTTCCATTTGATCCCAATGCTCCTTTTCAATGTTTGCACAGTGGTGAGTTATGCCTGTAGTTTCTTCATATCTTGTTCCCCTTTGACACGCTCTGTGATGGGCATTGTCTTATGACTCTACTTGAGGTCCTGGATCACTGCACTTATCCTTTCTTCTTCCTTTTCCCACCATTGGACTTGCTGATCGTCTTCTAGATTTGTCCAAATTTGTGTTGCTTTATCGAACAAGTCAGTTGTTGTGATGACTTGTTTCTCTATCTCTTGCAGCTTCTATGTTTCCTCCTGCTTCCTTTGCTTCCTTACTGTTGGTGGAGTGGTGGGTGTGAGTTGCTCGCAAATATTCTCAATCTTATTTTGATATTGATCGATTACCTACGCAATATGTTCTATTGTTGTGAGTTTGTCCCTCTGCACGGTCTTTGGAATATTCTCATAAGTTCTGACCACTTTTTGTTCCAATCTATTTGCGCGCTCCCTCTCTTCCTGCTATAATTTCTGTTGTAATTTGGCTAAGTCTGTGCATGCATGAGACTGTACTTCTTGGGTAACGCTAACCTATAATTTTTGTAGATCCTTGGATGGTATCTGCGAAAAAACCAATTAGAGTTGAGCTAAGTCCTTTAGGGGTGTCTGCCCCATGATCTCGTCCATGCACAACATGTTGGGTGTAATGTGGAATTTTGCGCTCGACTGTGATATTGTGTGGGTTGCATCTCGCTCACCTTCTTCCAGTCCTTCTCCTGTATGTGATTTTCATGACCTTGTTCCTATGTTGTTTCCTTCTTCATGTGCTTCTTCGATCTGCTTGAGGAACTGTTGCATGTCTGCCAGCTCCTCTTGAATTATGTCCCTATGGTGCACAACATTGTCAAAGTCCTCGGATATACAATCCTAAACCATTCAAGATATCATTTCTTCTTCATCCTCCATGATCATGTATTTTGGAGGTGTTCTCTGGGCCTTCATCTTCTTGTGTGTGCCCCCCATCTGAGTGGTTGGTCTCTTAGTCAGGAATGGTTCTTGTTGATTGGGACTCGGTGTAGCCTCCTACGTTGCCTTGGCCTGTTTCTGTTGTTCTTGGCCTGACTTCTTATTATTCTTCTTTCCCTTCTGGGTCCCTATCTTAGTTGTCCCTTTTTTTGTCTTCTTTGCTTTGGTCTGGCCCATCCTTTATTTCTTGGGCACTGGGACTTCCTGAGTCCATGTTTCTTCCTGTTTTGTCTCCTCTTTTGTTGTCCCTATAGGTATGTCTTGGGTGAGGGTTGGGATCTTCCAATCATCCTCCCAATATTTGATAGCCATATCATTGTCTCCCTTTGTGATGCAATAGTGAAATTGTAGCCATTGTTTATTGGGGTCCTTTTGTGCCTGTATCCACATCGCACGTCAAGTGGCATTGAAGTTAGTGATGTCCCGATAGCACGTGACCGTCTATGGTGTTATTATCCATATATTTTTTATGGTATCCTGTAGGTCGAGAAGGTATCCTTCGAATACAACTATGTTCATCTTCCTATGCTTGGTGTTTGGCGCGGCTCCAAGTGATAAGTATCTTGCTCCATGATTCGTCTTGGGTCTGGTGGCGAAAAATGTGTAATTCGGTTCCTTCCATCCCATGATGGCTATCATCATGAGTAGCCATGAATAATGAAGTTATGTTCCCAGGTCCTATGCATCCTTGTAGTCATCCAAAAACATATTCAAGAGATAAGGGGCCAAGTTGACTGTGGTGCCCTCGACACACTGAGCTACAACTACAACAACCCCAACCAGGACTTCCTCCTTGCGGAATTTTCTCAGTAGATTACAGGCCATGATTTTTGCTCCCATTTATGTCGCGACATCATTGATCCTTTTGATGATGATTCCTCGCATCCCCCTGTCAATGCAAAATTTCTTATTCATCTCTTCCACGAGTACTTTCTCCTTTGTTTTTTCATCAAGAAATTGCACAAGATTCACACCCCAGGATGGAAACCCTGTAATGTGCACAATAATCTCTACGTCTATCGAGATGCGATTGTCCAACCATATATCCCCGCCATGTATGATCATCATCAATTGTTTGACGCAACTGTTTGTGTACTGTCCTCTTCCAAAGTGTGGTAGATCCAGCAGACCTAAAATCCCTTTTTTGTCCAATCCCGTTGCCCATTGGAGTGGTTGATTAATCAGTTCCCAAAATGTATCTAGAACCATTTTTTTTAGGTATACTATTTTTGTGAACTTCAGGAACTTGTCTGTGTCCATTACATCATGGTACGAGAATTTTAACTTCAAGGATGATTTTAAGGATGGAAATTCATTTTTAAATGTAGAAACCTTGGCGAATCTTACTAATCCTTCATATGTCAACTGTAAATGTTTGGCGATATTTTTGTAAAAATATTCAAATTTCTAAGTATTTTATATATTTTTTATAAAATTTTGGCTATTTTTAAGGTAAAATAATTTTATCCTATAGAATTTGGGCGAATCATTTTTAAAATAGCGAATCTCGTTTTTGGAAAAACCATGGAAAATTAGCCCATGAGAGAAATTTAGCCCCTAAAATCATCCCTGTTTAGCTTCTCGACATGACCCAACAAGTCTGATTTCACCCATAACCCATCTGGTATACGCGAAAAAACAATGGTTGCGACGGGTTGCTTGTGCGGTGACCTAGGTATATGTTGCTTGCCCTTCTTCGGCGGTGGTTGGCTCGAGGTTCCAGCCTCCATTAGTTGACCATTGACAAACCATTCTGGCCATCCCATTACATATTCCATTGTTCCTTCTTGTGGGTGGTCTGACACGGTTGTTTAAGATTTGTTTGGCTCAACTGTTGTTGCCAGATTTGTAGTCATCCCATTGACTCTCAGAGCTCCTTCAGGGTTCTCTGGTTGCACCTCCTTCAGGGTTCATGTGCCCTGGTTCTATTTCTCCTGTGCCTCTACCTGCATACCCACATTCATGCCCTCAGGTTCAGGATGTTGGTTTTCTTCTACCACGTGTATGGGATTCATCAATGTTGTATCTAGCGAAGGGATTTCGTCAATGTTAATGACCTATAGTGGTTGTTGTTCATTTTCCTACGATTGTACATGTGACCTAGTTCTAACTCTAGAGTGTCTGGTAGTGTGTCCTAGTTATGTTTTCTTTGGTGGTGCCATGGTGGTGAATATCAATCATTCACCGAGCTCCGTAGCTTCTGTAACGACTGTGAACTTTTCACTGTGCTTTGTATGCTCTCTCGCTCTCTGTCTCTTCCATTTTCGCAATAGGCTCTTTTCTCCCGTGTCCTTACGGTGTATGGGCATGGTATGAAGCTTGTCGAAGATGCTACCTTTATGACAGATTCAATGAACCTTTGATTTTGTCGTACTTTCCATTACTCTTCCTTGCTGTCTCCAGTTGGCATGATTAATGCGACGTCCCGTCAATCCTTTCCAGCATTCAATTCGACATGCCTTCATCGTTTCGTACTACTTTTGTGGTCTTTCATTTTCCTTCTTGTTTCCATTTTAACCTAGTCATTGGTCTTGTCCTCACCAAGTTTGTATTCCTAAGTGTGTGTGCCCCTTTTCCTTTCAGTGCAATGAACGTCTATTGGTACCATTTAACATCCTATTTTTTTTTACTGTGCAGTGACTTTTCAATTTGTGGGTGGTCAACTATCCTTGTACAGCTTCAGTCGGCTCTCGTTGATCATCCCTCTGATTTCTTTTCTTGCTAAGTCTTTCAACTGTACAGCTCCCCCTTCCGTGACATTTTTTACCTCGTACGGTCCTAACCAGTGCATTATGAGTTTTCCTGGGTGTTGGATGGATTTGTTTTCATACATCAACACTAAATCTCCTTCCTCAAAAGTTTTATTCTTTATGTGTTTTTCATGCCAGGATTTGTCCCTTTCTTTCTGAGCTTGTTGGTGGAACCCTGCTAGGATCCGATCTTCCTCCATGGTCATCAGTTGATTTAGTCTCTCATGTAATGCGACTCATTCCGTCATGTGCGTAATTACTGCTACATGCAAGATTGGTACTAGAAATTCTAGTGGCACCACTGCTTCTTGGTCGTATACCAGTTTAAATGGCATGTACCCTATCAACTTCTTGCATGTAGTCCTATAGGCCCATAGTACTGCTGGTATTTTTATTTCCTAATCATCCTTTTTGACGTTACTGATCTTTGTCAGTGCATTCTCAAGGATTTTTTTAAATGCTTCTACTGTGCCATTTTCCTGACAGTGATATGGTGTGATCTTCTAATGATGGACTTCAAATTCTTCAGTTATAGCATTGATAGTCTTGTTAATGAAGTGTGTCCCTTGGTCGCTCATCAAAACTATTGAGAACCCAAATCTACTGATTATTTGTTCAAATAGGAAGTGTTTTGTTGTTTCTGCCCTGTAATCCTTCACTAGTGTTGCTTCCACCCATCTTGTCAAGTATTTTGTCACGGTGATAATGTACCTTGCTCCTATTTTTTTGGCTGGTGGTTTTATTGGTCCCACAAAGTCTATTTCCCATTTATCGAATGCCTGCAATGTTACTTGTGGTCGTAATAGAATCGTGTCCCGTCTATTGGGTTTACCAACCATTTGATAGACATCACATCTCTGGAAGTACTCCTTCAAGTCTCTGTGAATGGTCGGCCACCATAATCCTATGCACAATAACTTCTAGGTGGTAGCTTTTCCTGCGTAATGTCCTCCTACTATTCCCTCATGGGATTTTGTTAGAACTCTTGGTCTTTTGTGTGCTAGCACATATCTTCGTAGGTTTCTATCTGCACCCATTTTTTATAAGTGTCATGTGATCAGTTGATAGTCTGCAACCCGAACTACCAGTTTTTTCTTCTGCGCGATGTTATATTCTAGCGGTGCAGTACCTATGCTCAAGTACTGAATGATATCTGCAAAGTATTCATTAGCAATATGGACTGAAAATAACTGTGCATCCAGGAATTTTTCCTCTAAATTCATAGGTTCTTCTCCATTTGTGACCCTTAATAGGTGGTCAGGTCCTGCATTCAATTTTCCTAGCTTGACTATTACTTCAAAATCAAATTCTTGAAACAGTAGTAACCATTGACAAATTCTCCCCCCCAACACTGGCTTGTTGATCTATGATTTAAGGGTCGAGTAATATGTGAACATATTAAAGTGTTTTCCCAATAAGTAATGTCTGAATTTCTGTAGTGCGTAGAACATAGCTAGGGCTTCCCTCTCTATGGTGTTATATTTCTGTTCTGATTCTGATAGATTTCTGCTCACAAATGCTATAGGATGATCCAAGTCTCTTGCTCCTAACTACACCAATATAGCTCCAAGTGATATAGATGATGCATCTACATGTACGTGGAATGTCTTCTCCCACTTTGGAAATACTAGTATTGGTGCGGTGACCATATTTTCTTTCAGCGTATCCAGACCCTATTGACAATCGTTGTTCCATTGAAACTTTGTATCTTTTCTTAACAATTTTTCCATTAGCGTGGTAATGTGCGTGTATCCTTTGATAAACTTTATGTAGTATCATGTGTGTCCCAATGTAGCTCTTAATTGAAAAACTAGTTCTGGTGGTGGAAAGTTAACAATTCCTACAATATTTGCAGGATCTACTAATAGGCCTTGTTTGCATACTATATGGCCCAATAGTATCCCAAATGGTGTTCTGAATATACATTTTTTTATGTTTAATTATATATGGAACTGCTTCGATCATTCTAACATCAGTCATAAGACTTCTACGTGGTCTTTCAACAAACTATAGACGATCCAATAGTCTAAGTATACCTCTAAACATTTGTGGATGAATTCCTTAAACGTGACGATGACTACTCTGGAAAATATTGTTGGTGCATTCGTCAGTCCAAATGGCATGACTATGTACTGGTAGGATCCCCATTTGGTAGAAAATGTGGTCTTGTATCTATCTTCCTGTGCTATCTTGATCTGGTGGTAGCCTAAGAATCCATCAGTGAATGAGTAAACTTTGTGTCCTCCTACGTTCTCCAACACGTCATCTGTGAAAGGTGTAGGGAACGGGTCATGTAGGCATGCATCATTCAACTTCCTCAAGTCGACGCATATCCTTATCCCTCCTTGTTTTTTCGCCTGAACTATCATTGGGCTTATCCATTCTAACTCTTCCACTAGTTCTATGATTCCAGCTTCAAGCATCCTATCGATCTCAGCTTTGACTTATGTTTATATATCGAGTTCAATCTGTATGGTCTTTGTTTGATCGGTCTTGCTTCAACTCTGAGTGGTATATTCATTTCTCTTAGCTCTCCCTCTATAACATTTATCTCTATAAATGTTGTGGGAAACAGGGCATTGTATTTGTGCAGTAAATCTATTATGCTTTCTATTGTTTGCTCATCCCAGTAATATCCAATGCTAGCCATTTTGGGATTCTCAATTGTACCAATGTTGACTTTCTTCACCTTAATCGGCGCAGTAATGAATTTTCATTCTATAGGTGGACTTTCCACTTCTCTTTCGCCTTTCGCTTCCTCGATCTGAATATCACGCAGATCGTCTTCATATGGTAACATGACAACAATTCTTTTACTGTATGTTTGTTTCGTTGTTTTTATTCTATTATGAGTTCAATTTCTAGTTCCTTGATGAATACCACCCCTCTTATCTATTTAAGAGCTTGATCTGTGTTGGGGTTCTCATGCTCGAATGAGAAAGTGACCATTAAATTTTGTTGTAATAATGTCAAGGTCGTAGTTCCTTTGCGCAATTCCTGGTTTGTATACCAGTTCGTTGATATGCCCTCTAGAGTATGTATGAAGTGATGAGGCCATTCCTCTGGGGGTGTCATTTTCCATAGCATTTTGTACTTCTCCAAGTGTTCCACTGGTGCCCCCTATCCATCGTACTTCTGTTGTTTTTTGTTTTTTTGTTCTGTGTTGAATCTTATGCACAGTAATCGCTTACATTGGTACCAATTTGTTATTTTCTCTTTGTGTGCACCCAACCATCTTGTAGGTGTGTCCTTGAGTGCAATATCAAGTGCTAAGAGTCTCTGACTTTCTAAAACTTCATCTTCATACTGTGCCAAGAATACTTCTAGATTATTTATTCTGTGGAAACTAGGTGGTTCCCTTATCTCCGTGCCTACCCATCTTACTACGTGGTCTATCCGTGCACATCTTGTCATGGACACTTCATGTAGCCTTTGTTTCCAATTATCCAAACCGATATCTGATTCTGTCGCACATGAATTAATGCTCCACCAACTGAGTATCCCATCTACAGTTGGGTTTACGTAATATTCATCACGCACAGTTGTTTTGTACAACTGGATGATTTCCTCTAAGTCTAAGCAAGTGGGTTCTACAAACCTTTCCCCTTCTAATGGGTCTAATGGCGCGATGACCCTGTATTCACCTGACTCAAATGTCATTTTTCATGTCTTTAAATTGATTATGGCATGGTTGTCAAACACCCAATCCAAACCAAGCAATGCTGGATATGGTGTTGTTCCATCAACAATTTCAATCACTTCAAAGTTTTCTTTAGTGTGCACTTTATCCAGATCTAATGTCACTCCTTTCAGTCTATCGATTGGTAGGACTCTATGTTGGTTTTCTAGTTTTAGTTGAACAGGTGAGTATCCTAATGTGGGCTCTCCCATACATTGCCATGTCTTTTTTGGTAATACATTCACTTCAGATCCTAGATCTAGTATGATATCTCCCATGTTGAAATATTCGATGTTGGCATTCGGTATGAACTCCCTACTTGTTCTTCTCCTTGTATGTAGGTGATTGACGATTTTTTGTTCTAGTTTTCCTTTTGTCTCTATACTACATATTTATAATATGTTTTGCAATATTTTGACAGATGATGGATCATTCAATACTCTTACACATGATTGAAAAAAACCTTTGATTGTACTTACTTGTCTTGTGGATTGCATTTCCTTGGAATTATCTAATAAAGGAGGCATCGTGTACTCTCGTGCTTCCTTTATTTTATACACAGTTGAAATCGACGTCATGTTGTCCTTCTGAAATTCATGTCTGGCTTTATTAAATATATCCTTCTCACTATATGCATCGAACTGCTTCCTTGGTTCAACATTCTTCTTCACCCACTGATGTTGTATTGGCTCTTGTTAGACTGCACCGTTTCTTGTTTTATCTTCTCAGTGGGTAACTATGTTTATGTTCCATCCTTCGTCCCTCGCTTCAGTTGAAATCCACTGAACATTCTGGTTGTTCTGGTTCCTCTTTTCCTGGATCTTTACTAATAGTGTCAGACATTCTTCTGTATCATGGTCCGATGCACGATTATACATACATGTTGTTGGTGGAAGTGGACATTCCCTTTCATAATGTCTCAGTTGTTGGCAGTTGTGGCATACCACTGGTCCTCTACCTCTTCCAAAACCTCCTCTCGCTCCTCCTCCACCTCTATAGCCCGCTCGATCTCCTATCGACGCATTATACTGAGGTGCCCGATTGTACTACACAATATTGTACTGAGGTTGTTTTGTGTTGTACCACGGTTGTGCGGTATTATATGGTTGTTTCACAATATTATACTACTACTATGCAGTGTTGTATGGGGCTGGAACTTGGTTAAATTATAGTGTGGCTTTCCCAGTCATCATTTTGGCTTACACTCTATATGCATCCTATGTCCTTTCTCGCATCAACTCCACAGTTCTACAATCTTTTTCATCGTGGCCCACTGACTTGCAAAAGTTGTAATATGAACTCTTTGGGACTGTTTGGTATTTTTGCATAATTGGGTAGTGATATGGGTCATGGCTCAGTTTCTTACAGATTTCACACCATATTCCTCCTGGTGGTAATGGATTTGGCATTCCTGTTACCATATATTACGCGAATGTTGGACATCCGTTCTTGTGGTGCCATTTTTTCCTGCATGTAGTACACCAAACGAATTCTCGTTTGTCCTTACTCTTATTTTTATTTGGTTGGAACATTAAGTTCTTCATATCCTCCTTCAGTTCTTTGATGGCTAGATCCATCTGTTGATACTTGTTTTCTTCCAGATGCAAGGCTTCCTTCAAAGCCTCTGCCTGCGTCTGAAACTTCTGTTGTCGCAGCGGGTATTTTAAGTGTGGTAATAGTGAATTGATGAACAGGTGCCTATGTTTCATATCGGTCATGAGATATTTGAAATTTCCATTCATTCTCTTAAATCTCTGGTCAATCTCCCATATGGATTATCCTGGTTTTTGTCTAATTTTGATCATCTCATTCATGTACTGATCTTCTGAACTCGGCTTCTGGAACTCGTTTATCATCAATTTCTTGATGTCTGCAATTGTTTTGATTGTCCCTGGTGGATTGTTTGTAGCTAAACTCATATACCAATCCAATGCACTATCCCTTAATGTAATCGCTAGATGTTCCAATTTAGTATCCTCATATGTGATCTGTTTTTCTTCCCAAATCTTCTCACATATGAACAAATGTTTCTCCAGGTCCTCCAATGCTTCTTCTTTAAATTCTAGTAACCTGATGGTGGGATCATGTCCTACCATTCTGAACGATGAACTACTACCTCCGCGTGATGTAGATACTTGACTAGTGTTTCCTGAACTGGCTCCTCCAGTTGTTTTTCCTTGTGTAAATGTACTTCCTATTGTCGTTCTTCTCTCGAAATCCGGTTGTCTAAACGGTGGTGTTCTCTTTGGTGTATTAGTCGCACATGGTTTTATGGGTTCCACATTGACATTGATATGGATAGGATTGTTTCCTTCTCTTCCCTTTCCTGGACCTCTCATCTTCCTTTCATATGTCGCATGCAGGATTTCCTCAATCTGATCCACAACCCGGAGATCCTCTACCTCTTCTTCGTCACTCACCAATCCTTCCCTCACAGCTATGACTCTCTTCTTTGTATTCACCTTGTATTGGTAGGGTACTCTACTACGCGTCTTTCCATTTTTCACCATGATCCTCTTGATCTGGTCGTCATCCATCATGATTGGGTCCAAGGGTTCCTCCTTATTTCCCTTATCCTTTCCTCATTTCATTTTTCCTTTCTTTGTCAGTGCTTCCCCCCTTCCCCCATGCACGCAGGGAAGTTTAGTTGTTCTAATCCATTGTCATTACACCTGTGTTTTATAGTAGTATCTTGATAGAAGTATACATTGATCTAATGTACCTTCCTCAAGGTCCTCATAAAAACTCTTTCTCCACTGCATTGTATGACTTCACTATATCTACTGCAAACTCTATTATAAATCTTGCCACAATATTGTCGAGCCAAAACTCTACTGTGCAGGTGAATTTTTTGTTCACTTGTTGTAATTGCTCAATCTATACTGGGGTCCAATCTAACTTTTGGATCTGGTTCATCGTGTGGTTATCCTTCAACCTTAGTATCCACTCCTCCAACAAGTGTGGAAAATCACAGAAAAAGACTTCATGCAAGTCGGTAAACATGTATTTCTCAAGATATTTGTGGGGTGTTACTCTAGGGTTTTTGTTATCTTTATGTGCAAACTCCAACTCTTTCGTTCTTAGCCATCTTTCGATCTCTTATTTTGTGGGATTCCATGGTATCAAAATCCCCTTCTTAGTGGCTCATTTCTTTCTTCTCTTCTTTAATATTCTCTTGATCCACCTCCCATCGATCTTACGTATCTTTTAGTAGGTGTTCAACCTATCTCATCCAATCAATCCTCTTTTGTTCCTACCAATGGCAACATAACCATTTGTTGGTTTAATTATATCTCCTTTCGAAGTTTGTATTGACTGACCCAGGGTTCATGTCTGTTCGGGTTTCCAACAAAGCCTCTAAAAATATCGGCCCTCCTGGTAAACTAGAAGGCAATGCAACACATAGGGTGAACTGCGTCGTCTCACCCAAGATATTCTTAATGGGTGACTACAATACTCATGTGTTTGCAGCCTAGGATTGAGTGGAGAATCTGAGATCTGTACATTGAGCGTTCTACCATAACTTATTAATGCAATAAATAATCATTTAGGATTATGCAGGGAATATAACAACTTATTCACTTAGAATAGAAATATATATGGAAGACAATAAAGAAACACATACATTTAATCACATAATATAGGTGTTACGGTGGTTCACCCCCCCTGGGCTATGTCCACAAAGATTTGGCTATTGGCTCTTCTATTATAGTCATTCTAAAGCTACAATGTCGCGCTCTTTACAACTCTTCTCAGTTGGGTTAAGATCTATTATGAGGCAGACTAGATCGCACCAGGACCCTTAGCCTGTGGTCTAACCTTCAAGATCTACCCTCCTCGGTCCTTTCTAGCTCAACAAATTACAAAATTGGGTCATACAACAAAATACATAGCATTATCAAATTCATCTCTTTGCATTTCTATGTCTCTCTCCACTAGGTCTCCTCATGAGACTTAGGTATCTATATTTATATATTCCTAGCTCGCTAGTCATTACAATATATTGCCAAAACCCTAGCCCTATCGTCGTTAGGTATTCTATGCATGCACGCGTGTAGTTCTTCCTTCCAATTGTCACCTTACTCGTGCATGCCTTCAATCAACTTTCTTTCCTCTTTGACCTGCTTCCAACAATGATGTTATGCACTGTGATACCTTTCCAACAGTGTAGCATGTGCATCAATCAGAGTTTGTATGCAAAATTTATCCCTCATGCAAGTTGACCTATTGTGTTTTCCACCATGGTATGAGAGGATGCCATTTCAACCCCCATTACTCATGCATATGAGGCTATCCACGTTAGTAATTTCAAGAATATTCTAGAAGGTTCAAAATCCCACCAGAATTAAGGGTTGAGGAAGCCAAAAACCTACTCCTGGATGGTGATCAGGTTATGTTAAGTATCAGACCACTAGGAGGAGAAAGGGTTCCATTATATGTTATTTTATTTTGTTCCATAGTAGATTAGAACAACTAGGAGTGGGAAATCAGAGAGAATAATATAGGGGTTTAATGTTTTGTAGCATCCTGATAGGCCACAGGTCTCAGGTAACTCCATAGAGAGAGCCTTCTCTGTTGTAATTGTATTATTTCCATACCAAAGAAAAGAGAGCAGAGCAGCCTCACCTTCTAGCTGGTTTTTCTCTCATAAGGGTTTGCTAGAGAAAATATTTATGTTATCTTATGGATGGTGTGTGATTTTCCTTTTATTTTCTGCATTCTATCTATTTCAGGCATAAGCAAAAAAACAGTAACTAAATATTTTGGAATCTAAAGGAACTTAACCTTCATAATGTAGATTTAAATTTTATTTATGATATCTGTTGTGACAAATTGTTCGAGTGGAATATCCACGAAAGTTTGTAGATCAACATATGTCAATTGTTATAGCATATTTTTCCACTATAATAGTTGATATGCCTTCGGTTGGCCTTTATCCATACCATATACATCATTGGTTTCTTGGAACCACTTATAAGTTTAATAAAAATCCTTCATATCAATACACTCACACTTATGGCTCATTAAATGTGTGATTCCTCACCCTTTCCCTTTAAAAAAGATGTGAGTGAATTCAAAAATCACTAAAAAAATATTTCAAAAGGGTGAAAAATACACGATCTTGAGCGAATTTTATAGGAAAACTAACGTTGTAACTCCCTAAAACCCATGGAAAAGGATCTCAACCATATTAAAATTATAAAAAGAGGCATAATGGCATAGAGGAATCATTGATTGATAACAAATTTATCTTCTTATCCTAAGTAGTCAAGGCTTGTCATTCCCCTGATGTTTTTATGAATTTATTACCTCAGGAAGCCCTTGTTTCCTAAGTATCATCTCCCATTCATGTTATTGGGTCCTAAAACTTCTTAGTTTTCCTATTTAGTAATGAAAATTCTAATTACCTAGATTCCCAAATAAAAAAATTCACTCAATGAACTAAAGGGAAAAGATGATGAAGTTAATTATTTAAAGCAACATCTACGTTTCAAGTTGACTCCATGATAACAAAGTTAATTTGAATAAGGGATTTTAATTTTCTTCCAATAAATCTTCTCAAATTATCATAGTGTTTCTCCACTACTCGCAAGAATCCATAGCCCTGGTGAAGTCACCCTAGCATCACATACCTTGCTCCATTACTAGCGAGCATCCACAGCCCCAATGGAGATATCTTCATTTCCCTAAAAAATATAAACTTCCTTCCCATCCTTTTGTTTTAAAATTTCACTTTAACAATTAGGGGATGAAGGAAGTAACAAATGTTTCAAGCTAATTGGGATGATACCTATTTCTGAGAATTGATCAGGCATGCTTGAGTTATAAGACATCCCTTTACTATTTTTTCATTTTGTAATTCCAACTTGTCCCCATCCACCAAGTATACAACTATTTATGCAAGTGGATGAATCCTTCATACACTTGATTCATTGACTAACAACTCAAGTCTTTAATTCTTTAGGGAATCAATCACCTAGAGTTCCAAGATACACCATTGATATGGGTACTTCATGCAATCTACATTATTATTATTTTTTATTATTTATTCCTCCCTTGATCATAGTTGAACAATGCACCATGCGTTTTCATGACTTGTCAAGTGCACCATGAGTTTTCATCAGTCATAAAGTCTAGGATAATGAAAGAGATGCAAACTAACTCTAGGAAATCCAAAAGTTCAACATAATTTTGAAATTAAACTAGGATGAAAATCAAAAGAGATTAAATTACTTGCAAAATCATAAACAAAAAATTATTTTAGAGTAACAAGGTTTTGAAAACCACTCTATTCACCTCCAAAAAAATAGGAAACACTCCACTTCAAGAACTAAATTTTAAAATCATATAGAGGTTGTTAGGAAACAAACTTAAGTGTGAAACTAAAGGATGGAATTATATCTAGGTGTAATAAACACAATTCATCTTTGAAAACTTGTAAACAAACTTATAAACAAAGAGAATATTCATAATGAAAACATGTACACCATTTGCTAACAAAAATGCATCATAGAAAAAATAGATGTCCTTATAGCCCTTGGGAATGGTTCACCTCTGTGCAAGTTTTGAATGCATGCTTTTCTAGTGAAGCTTATAACATTTGGATATAATAACATGGGCTTTAGTATTCCTCGTTGATCCTTCCAAACTTCCAATAAAATTGCATTTCACCCTTTTCTGTTTAATCCTTCAAAACCACAACTATGCATGTCTTTTCTCACTATTCTCGAGTTTGTCACCTAATTCTCAAATTGTGTTAAACCTTGTGCTTCTAAATATATCAAAAAGTATCATAACATTAATTCTTCAAATAGAATCGACTAAAATATTTATTGAAAGACCATCCCATATCAACATTTATAATGTTACTTCAACCATTAATCCTCCCAAAAATTTAGGTTCTCTTTATTTTGATGTCAATTCTACAGTAAAAAGTTGATTCAAGACTCTTGGCTATGTCTTGCACCTACTCTATTCACTAAATGCTTACATTATTATTTTGTGGGAATATAATTTAAAATAAGCACATACTGACTATAGCATCCAAGAATCACTAAGCATTTCAAAAGGAATGCTACAACTCACAACAACACTTGATAATTCCTCTAAAATACCTCTCTTGAACAATTTAATTAGCACGCAAGGTTATCAAAGTCTACTAGTTTAACATATTTTTATTTCTAATAATTTTATATCATTGAATCATTATCTAAGGACAAGGTTAGAAATAGATCATATGAGGAAATTTTTGGAACCAGAAGGCATAGCTTTAAAATCCTTTCTATTTTGACGACAAAATATGTATGAAAACTAAGTTTTTTTATGAATTCAATGTTTCACTTTGAATGAGTATATATTCATTCCTTATTCAAACTTAACCATTGAATTGCACCACAATTCATACCTGAGGAGTGTAGATCTATATTTACTTTAATCTTGCCAATTTTGACTACTTTTGATCAACATATAGTTCCATCTTGTCACTCATTTACCTTGTAATCATTAATACCTACATGTGCATATGAAAACATAATATAGGTCCTAATATTCAAACCAAAATATGAAGGTAAAAACACATGTGTAGAAAATTATGAACATGCTCTATAACCAGGTTGACAAGAATCCTTTCAAATGCCATGTTATGAATACAATTCAAATCTTGAAGTTGAGTTCTTTAATTTTTAAACCTTTTATAGTAATGCAATGCACACATAGATTCTTAACACAGAAAAGAAAACAATTGCAATCACACATATACATAGAGATTTACCCTAGAAACCCAACCGAGAAAACTAGCAACCTATTTCAGAGATGCACCTCTATTATAACTCTTCACTATTTACAACACAATATATATATATATATATATATATATATATGATCTTGTAGCATCCAAAAACCTCTAATCCATTAACCTTGGATTTGAAATAAACCATAGTTCCTTAACCGAAATTACATTACCATGGAACAAAAAAAATTGTGCCATAAATCTACCTAAGGCGAAAACCATACCAAGAAAAAACACTCAACAAAATCCTGTCGATAAAAAACTATTGATGATTTTTCACTCCACGAGGCCCTTTGGGCCCCCTTACGACCCCCTTCACATTGAATCATGTGCAAATAATATAACACATACCTAACATTTTCCCACTTGTTATTTTCTTTGTATACCAGGAGCCACAGAATTTCTTGATCAATGATCTAGGGCAGTGATGCCCATTATTTCTTTGCACCAAGAAAATTTCTCAATGCTCACAGACTTTGTAAGTGAATCTATGACATTCTTCAAGGTGTCCACCTTCACCAACAACACCTTATTGTCTTGAACCATGTCTCTCACAAAGTGATATTGACCATCAATATGCTTTGTCTTAGAATGATAAGTTGGGTTCTTTTCCAGGAATATTACACTCTGGTTGTCACAATATATCCTTAATTCTTATTGTACCAAGACAATACCTAAACACAATCTTTGTAGCCATAATTCTTCCTTTCTTGCATGAGTGGTTATCATGTATTGAGATTTTCTAGTTGAGGGTGCCACTACAGACTGTCGCTTTCTCATCCGATTGATTTTTCCTCCAAATAGGTTAAACACGTACCCACTTGTAGATCTTCTACGATCCAGATATCCATCCCAGTCTACATCAAAAAATACATGTATTTCCAACATTATGCCTAATCCTAGTCTTCCTTGGTATCACAATCCATAACTAGTAGTGCCACGAAAATACCTAAAAACTCTCTTTACTACTTCCCAATGCTCCCCACTTGGTTTTCACATGTATCTCCTCAAAGCTCCCACTACATGTGCAATGTCCAATCTAGTACAAACATTTTCATACATTAAAATAAAAACCGCAATAGCATATGGAACAAGGGACATGTCCTCTACCTATTCATGTGTCCTGGGACATTGATCTGTAGATAACTTTACACCTACAAAAATATGAATCTTGACAGATCTACACTCCTTCATATTAAACCTTCACAATATTGACACAATATATTTTCCTTGATTCAACTAGAGTTTCTTGTTTTCTCGATCTCTTATAATTTCCATGCCCAAAATAAAATTTGCAACACCAAGATATTTCATGTCAAATGTAGAGGACAACTAAGTTTTCACATCCTGGATAATTTCCTTGTCATTTCCTAGCAACAACATATCACCCACATACAATACCAAATAAATAAGATGATCACTAACTAATTTAAAATATACATAGTGATCAGCTTTGCTCGTTGTGAAGCCAAGTCCCAATATATAAGTATCAATTTTTTTATACCACATCCTTGGTGATTTCTTTAACCCATACAGGGACCTTTTCAACATGCATACCAGCTCTTTCTTTCCCTTCATTTCAAATCCTATTCTAGATCCCCATGTAGGAATGTTGTCTTCACATCCATATGTTCTACTTAAAAATCAAAAGCAAAAGAAACATATAAAATAAATCTAATAGAAATTAACTTGGCAATAGGAGAAAACATTTCACCAAAATCAATTCTCTCTACATAGGAATAACCTTTTGCTACTAATCGAGCTTTGTATTTCACCACTTTTCCCCTTGCATTCAAATTATTCTTAAATACTCATTTTCTACCAATGGGATTTCATCTGGTTTGCAACTCCATTAGATCCCAAGCCTCATTCTTGTCCAAGGCTTCCATTTCTTCGACCATGGCCTTTTTCCATAATTTGTCATCCTCTAAATCCACTGCCTCCCTAATTGTTCTAGGATCATCATCAGTAATAAACAAAGAAAAAATAGAACAAAAATTAGGTGGAATATACCTTTCTGGTTGCCTTATTTTCCAGACCGATCTCCTCAATACCATATTATGAGGTTCTCCTTCTTTCGATTCATGTTCTTTTGTAGAGTTTGATTCATCATCCTTCAATTCAAACTCTATTTTCTTTGGTTTTGTATCCTTTGGTAGGATTTCTTGTTTGAAAACATCTTTGATTTCTCTAAAAACCACATCTCAATTATATACTACCTTCTTATTTTCTGGGTTCCAAATCTTATAACCTTTCAGACTATATTTATAGCCAATAAAGATACACTTTTTAGTCATTTTATCAAGATTACTCCTATTTTTCTTTGGAATGTGGAAATAGGAATCACAACAAAAAACCCTAAGATGTGTAAGAGAGGGTTTCCTTATATTCCATACCTCTTGTGGACTCATGTCATCAAGTGTTGATGAAGGTGATGAATTTACCAGGCAACATGCAATATCCATTGCCTCTACCTAGAGTTCTTGTCCTAAATTAGCACCATTGAACATGCTCGTTGTTTTTCTTCCATCAACATTTTGTTCATCCTTTGAATTCCTTTATGCAACTCCACTCTGATTAGGTGTGTATGAAGTAGTAATATGCATTTCTCTATCTCACTTTTTATGGAATTCCTTGAATTCATCCCCATAGAATTATGCCACAAAAATCCTTCACAATTTTGCAAACTTTATATTATTTTCCTTCAACTTCAAACCCTTGTGGTTGAGTCATGAAAATATCTTCCTTCAGATCACCATTTAGGAAGAAACTTTGACATCCATTTGATGTTATTTCCAACCATTATGTGCAGCCAAATTGATAACCATTCTGATAGTATTCCATTTATATGTGGGTGCAAAATTTTCTTCATAATCAATTCCTTCTTGTTGAGCAAAACCTTTAGCAACAAGTCTTGCTTTGTACTTGTCAAATTTACCATTGGGATTTTACTTTACTTGATAAACCCATTTACAACTGATGGGTTTAATATCAAGTGGAAAATCAACTAAGTGTAAATTCTAACCTTGTACAATATCTACTACAAACTGATATTCAGAAAAGAACAGAAAAGATACAATGGAAAATACAAACATTACACAGAGATTTTTCACCTGGAAACCCAAACCGGGAAAACCAACATATATTATATTCAT
>ML781099.1:225831-247884 GCA_009831015.1 Picea engelmannii | reverse complement strand
TCATACATTGTGTTACATTGTTTACAATACAATATACATATAGGAGCCAGTGGCATCCAAAACCCTAACCCAATGACCTGGATTAGTCCAAAACCCTAATTCCTTAACCGAAAATAGAAAACCATCGGCAAAAAAACCATGTGTCGAAAAACCACCTAAATATCATGTGGTCCCGGAAATATGTTGTCCCGGTAATATGTCGTCCCAGAAATATGTCGTCCTGGTAATATGTTGTCCTGGAAATATGTCGTCCCGGTGTGAAAAAAAAAATCGGGGGCGCTGCCCCTGCACCCCCCTCTAACCCCCCTGCGCACCCGACGCAGACGCTCAGACACTACTACTCATGCAAAGAATATAACACATACCCAACACTAAGTTCCAAGTCCCATTTGCAATTATTGAATCATATTCATTAACCATTGATTCATGTCATTCTGTATGTCCAATTGTTTCATCAAAAGTAATAGGTTTAGTGGAAGTGTGAGAAAAAATTGTCTTTTGATCTCAAAGATTCCCTAGTTCCTATTTTGTTCATTTCATTTGAATGAATACCTTTGAGAAGTTGTTCAGACCAATTTGGCTTCTTATGTTAAGGGGATTGTGGATCTGAATCACCATTATTATTATTAAAAAGAGGATTTTCAAAAACTGAGACTCTCCTTTCCTCTGAAGTATCTGAAGTTGCAGAAGATTATTTTGAAGTTTCAGTATTTTAAAAGTTCTTTGCAGTTTCATTATCAGAAGAATCAGAATAATTTTTTTATGAAGAAATGTCTTCTGAAGAAACAAAGTATTTTTCAAACCAAATTGTTTTCCTTGACTTGTTCAACTTACCTTTACCCTTAGTGTTTTTCTTCTCTAAATGATTGAGGATATGACTAATCTCATCATAACTTTTACTTTTAGTTTCATAAAAAAATGCATCTCTACTAACAATGAATTTTCCATCTGAAAGAAAGCTATACCCTTTCTTTTCATCGGAGTATCCAATGAAGATACACTTCATACTATATTTTTCTAATTTAGTCATTTTTTCCTTATGGACTATAGCATAACATGTTGAGAAAAAACCCTAATATGATTTACCTTGGGTTTGAAACCATATTGTTGGAATACTGAGAAGGGGTGGTGAATCAATATTACCTCTTTTTCAATTAACAATTACTTTTTATATTTTATTGATTACCACAATGAATCAACAATGAATTGTATGTAAAATCAATTATATAAATTTATTTAACATCAATTACAAGGTTTTATAAAGAATAGTGAAGGACATCAATCCTCTTTAGAGCACCAACTCTAGGAGACACAGATCCCCTTCTTTAGGGAACCAACCCTAGGAAGCACCAACTCCCTCATCTTTATGACACCAACCCTAGGGAGCACCAAATCCCTTGTATTTAGGGAACAAACCCTAGGAAGCACCAACTCCCTTGTATTTAAGGCACGAACCCTAGGAAGCTCCAACTCCCTTATCTTTTAAAATTTTCTTAGTAAGGATATGAATCCCTCCATGCTCTTCCCTTCCACCCTCACCTCATAAGAACTAGCAGTTCTTCTTCTTGGACTATGCTTTTGTTTTGATCTTCTTATCTAGACTGCAAAGATAATTTCTTCTCACCACTCTTTCTCATTTATATACTCTTCCAACTAGTGTGAGGTGTGAAACATTGTATCCCTTTGTTTGGACCATCTCACCTCTTCATTAACAATCTTGTTTGGTTTTATTTATTCAAATATTATCGAGAAGCCTTTTCAATTTAATGAAAATTCTTTTCATTGATCGATCACAGGTATGGATCGATTTCATTTAACTTAATTTCATGTCTTTGCAAATATTACAGAAATCAAATTTTGTAGAGGCGTTTCCTTCAAACCATTTACATATGACCATAGGCACAGGACCACAAGCTTATTAATTTAAGTGATGCCTCTTCTTTTGACCTTTGTTTCTTTATTCCATATGACCGCGGGTGGTGATCAGGCGCTAATCCAAGCAATTTCTTGATCACTTACCAAAATCAATGATCACATTTTAATGTGATGATGATATGGACGGTTCTAATTTACTTCGAAACTTCGGCAATTTATGGCTCCTAAATTCTAGAGTAGCAATTCCTCTGGAGTGATTACCTACTGAAAAGGGTTACTCACCCTGATCATTCAATTTTAGTGAGGTTTTTGAATTAATCCTAATTTATGTCAGATATTTTCAAAAGTACTCTTGGGCAGAGGTTTTTTGAAAATGTCTACAATTTGTTCTTTGGTGTCTATATATACTATTTTAACTATTTTTTGGGTGACCTGGTCTTTTAGGAAATGGTATTTAATTGGGATATGTTGGGTTTTTGAATGCATGACTGGATGTTTAGATATACTTATGGCACTAGTGTTGTCATAGTTAATAGTAATAGGATCATTATATTTTATTTGTAGTTCTTCTAGAGTTTGTTTCATCCAAAGAACTTGTGTGCAGCATGATTTAGCAACAATGTATTCTTCCTCTGTTGTAGAGACTGATGTGGATGTTTGTTTCTTTCTTGACCATGCTACTAGAATTTTTCCTAAGAAAAATTTTCCTCCACTAGTGCTTTTCCTATCATCTATGCTACCTTCCCAATCTTCATCAGTATATGTGGTTGGATTGAAGTCTTTATCTTTTGGATAACATAATCCTAGTTCTAGGGTGCCTTGAAGGTATCTGAATATTATTTTTACTACTTTTAAGTGGGTTTCTTTAGGTGCATATTGAAATCTCCCCACAAGTCCTACAACCTGCATGATGTCAACTCTTGTTGTTGTTCAATAGAGAAAACTTCCAATCATATATCTATACATCGTTTGGTCTACTTTTGGTGAATCATCTTATAGACTTAGTTTACATCCAGTGACCATTGGAGTACCCATAGGTTTATTGTCTTCCATTTGGAATTTCTTCAGCATTTCCTTGATATATTTGGTTTGGGAAACAAATATTCCATTTTATGTTTGACTTACCTGTAAACCTAGGAAAAATGATAGTTTTCCCAGCATAGACATTTCAAACTCTTCTTGCAGTTTGGTTGCAAATTTTCTACTTAGTGTAGTGAGATTACTCCAAAATATGATGTCATATACATATACTACCACAAAAATCATGTTTTGATCCTCAATTTTGATATATAATTTGTTGTCAGTAGTCCCTCTCTTGTATCCCTATTTTTGTAGATATTGATCAAGCGTAGAGAACCATGCTCTAGGGGCTTGTTTAAGACCATATAGAGCCTTTTTCAATTTGCACACATAGTCCTGGTTTTATGATAACATGAAACCTTCTAGTTTCTCATCGTAGACTTCTTCTTCTAGTGTTCCATTAAGGAATGTTGATTTGACATCTATCTGATAGATTTTGAAATTTTTGAAGCATGCAAATGCTAGGAACATTCTGATTGCCTCAAGTCTTATCGTTGGAGCAAAAATTTCTTCAAAATCAATACCTTCTACTTGGGAATATCCTTTGTAGAATAATATGGATTTGTTCTTCATAATTTCCCCATTTTCATTTAATTTTTTCTTGAAGATCCACTTAGTTCCTATCACATTCTTGGTCTTGGGTCTTGGGTCTTGGAACTAGTTCCCAAATCTGATTCTTCTATATTTGATATAGTTCTTCATTCATTGATTTTATCCAATCTTTACTTTTTATAGCTTATTTAACTGATTTAGGTTCAATTAGGGATAGAATTGCTTATTCTGATTCAAAATCTAGTTTCCTTCGTGTTTCCACTCCTGCACTTTTATCTCCAATGATCTGGATTTCAGGATGATTCTTTTGAACTCTTTTTGATGGAGCTCTTGGAAAGGGAATTTCTTCATTGGCTTTAGGTTCATTATCCTTTCTTTCATCATCATCTTCTTGATGAGATTCTACATCATCATCCTCTTGTTGAGATTTTTTATCAAAGCCTTGGGATGCACCCTTTATTAGATCATCTATTTTTACATTTTCACTTTCCACTATTTTTAGTAGTCTGAGATTATAACATATGTATGCCTTTTTATTTGATGGGTATCCTAAGAATATTCCTTCATCAGATCTTGGGTCAAACTTTCCTAGGTTATCTTCATCATTCTTTATGTAACATTTACTTCCAAAAATTCTAAAGTATTTTACAGAGGTTGGCCTCCTAAACCATAGTTCATAAGGGGTTTTGTCATGATTGGGTATCAAATGAGCTCTATTAAGTATGTGAACTGATGTGTGAATTGCATCTCTCCAAAATTTGTCTGGAAGTTTGGCTTCATTTAGCATAGTTCTTGCAACTTCTTGAACTGTTATTTTTTTCCGTTCTACTACTCCAATCTGTTGAGGAGTTTTGGGAGATGAAAGTTGTCTTTTGATACCATGATTTTAACAGAATTGAATGAACTCTTTAGAGGTGAACTCTCCTCCATTGTTTGATCTTAGACACTTAATTTTTAGATATGTTTCATTTTCTACAAGAGCTTTATATATTTTAAATTTCTCAAAGGCTTCTGATTTTTCTTTTAAAAAGAAAACCCAGGTCAATCTTGTGTAATCATAAAAAATCAACATAAAATAATGTTCACCATAAGTGATTTTGGTTGTGGTAGGTACACATAGATCTATGTGAATAATATCTAGTAGTTTAGTTGTGGAATGCTCTTTTTTTTTTAACTTAACTCTTGTTTTCTTTCCTATTTGACAATGTTACAAATAGGATCTGAAGGTTTAATCACTTTTGGCAGGTCCCTAACTACTTCTTTTTAGTTGGCTTTAATCAAGTTGTCAAAGATTAAATGTCCAAACCTTCTATGACATAGCCAACTTTAATCTACTTGGATTAAGAAACATTTTTCTTCTTCTTCTATATCGAGGATGTACACATTACTAGATGTTCTTGGTGCAACTGCCACTAGCTTTCAAGTGTCCTTTTTTCTTATTTCACATTTATGAGAATCAAAAGTAAGTATGTGACTGTGATCACAAGTCTGACTTACACTTAGAATATTTGGTTTGATATTTTCTACCAAAAGTACATCTTCTTCTTTGGTTTTATTATTTCCTAACCTAGCGGTGCCTTTTCCCAGTATCTTAGCTGACATATTATCTCCAAAAGTTACTTTTCCTTTTCCTTTCTAATTTAACTTGAGAAATTTACTTTGATCTCCAGTCATGTGTTTGGAACATACACTGTCTATATACCACTAACACTCTTGATATCTCACATATAATACTACATTTCACTCTGTTTTCTTTTCCCTCCATTCTTTTTTATTATGGGGAATATTTGTCTTTTTATCATATTTTGGCAATCTACAATCACTTGTTTTATGACCATAGTTGTTGCATTTTTGGAATTCACTATTGAAATCTTGCAAAGGAGTAAATGAGTTGTAGTTTATCTTCTCTGTATTGTACCTATTGTTCTTATAACTTTGGACATTTTTGTTATTGTATTGTCCATAAGCTTTGTAGTGTACTGCCTTATGTCCAAAATTATTGCAGGAGTAACAATATCCAATGAATAGATATTTATTAGGGGGATTCCTTCTGGTGATTGTATTCTTCATGTAATTTATTAATTTAATAGGGAATATTGATTTATGTTTATGTGGAACAATGTTCAATGGTATCATATTTTCCTTATTATCTTCTCTTCTTAAGGATCCCTTTAGAGCATCTGCATAACTAATTGGTCTTTTAACAGATCCTTGTGATATAGAAGTTGAGTCTTGGGTGTATTCCAAACTAGTATTTTTGTTTGGTGACCTTTGGCTACTGATAATTTCGTCCAAGATCTTTGAACTATTTCCAAATTTTGATCTCTTCTTTTCTTTCTCAAGTTCACTTTTTAGCAGCTTGATCTCAGCTTCTAGTTTCTCACATGCTTGTTTTTTATCATTAAGTTGTTTTCAAATGATTTCTTCAGCTTTATTATCTTCCAAGAGCTGGGACTTCAAATCAATAATGGCATTTTTTGACTCCTTGAGGGTTTTGTAAACTTCCCTCTCTCTTGATTCAGTATCTTCTTTAATCTCTAGAAGCTCTCTTCTTAGTACCCTGTTTTGTTTTTTAGTTTTTCCTAGTTCTTCAATTACACTAAGGATTTATTCTTCAAAGTTCCCTTCTTCTTCATCTTTTGAATGTTTATCGTCATGATTTTTCATTCAAATAAACAAAAGATCTGAATTTTCATCTTCACTCATGTCTGAAGAGTTGTTGTCTTCGTTGGAGTAGAAGTTTTTCTTGTTCTTATAAAATTTCTTCTTGTATTGGTTTTTCTGGTTGTGAACTCCTTCATCATTTTCCTCATGCTTGGGATAGGGACATTTGTTATAAAAGTGTCCAATTATTCCGCAGTTGAAACATTTGAAAGGTAATTTTCCTTTATATTTTCCAAATCCTTTCTGGACTTTCTTTATAAAGTTGGCCTCTTCTACATCTGATATACCTGGTAACTTATCATTGGTCTTTTTCTCTTCCCTCATCTTTGTATTGGATTCTTTAAAGGTTATTTCATATTTTGTTGATTTATCATTCCCCGTTCTCATTTCATATGTTGTAAAAATTTCATGAAGCTAATCAATTGTGAGTGTGCTTAGATCAATTCTATCTTCAATTGTAGAAATGTTTGCATCATATCTCATAGGTAATGATCTTAGTATTTTTTTCACAATAGGTTTATCTATTATTTCTTCTCCTACCTCTTTGATTGACGTAACCACTTCATCTACCCTATGAAAGTACTCAACAATATTTTCGTCTTCTTTCATTTTCAGATTTTCAAATTGAGTTTTATAGGTCTATAGTTTGGCTTCCTTGAATTTTCCATCTCCTTCATATACAACCTCCAACTTGTCCCATATTTATTTGTCTGATTTACATTGCATAACCTTTACACATATAGAATTATTCAACCCTCCTAGAATTCCATCAATTGCTCTTTAGTTGTCATTATAGATTTTCTTGCCTGCAACGTCTCTGGGTGGAGCAGTTGGTGCACTGTAACCATCTACAATAGATTGCCAGATATCAAAACCAAGAGCCAACAGGAATTTTGTCATTCTTACCTTCCATAGAGCATAGCCTCCTCCATTGAAAAATGGTTCTTTGTTGTTAGACATTCCCTCTTGTTGATCCATTTTCAGGATCTACCTTCTAGTTGTTAAACTGTGTTGAAAGAACTCGCTCTGATACCAATTGTTGGAATACTGAGAGGGGGGGTAAATCCGTATTACCTCCTTTTCAATTAACAGTTACTTTTTATATTTTATTGATTACCACAATGAATTGTATGTCAAATCAATTATATAAATATATTTAACATCAATTACAAGGTTTTATAAAGAATAATGAAGGACACCAATCCTCTTTAGAGCACCAACTCTAGGAGACACAAATCCCCTTCCTTCTTTAGGGAACCAACCCTAGGAAGCACCAACTCCCTGATATTTAGGGCACCAACCCTAGGAAGATCCAACTCCCTTGTATTTAGGGCACCAACCCTAGGAAGATCCAACTCTCTTATCTTTTACAACTTTATTAGTAAGGATATGAATCCCTCCATGCTCCTCCCTTCCACCCTCACTTCATAAGAACCAACGATTCTTCTTCTTGGACTCTGCTTTTTTTTATCTTCTTATCTGGACTGCAAAGACACTTTATTCTCACCACTCTTTCTCGTTTATATACTCTTCCAACTAGTGTGAGCTATGAAACATTGTGTCCCTTTGTTTGGACCATCTCACATATTCATTAACAATAATCTTGTTTGTTTTTCTTTATTCAAATATTATCGAGAAGCCTTTTCAATTTAATGAAAATTCTTTTCATTAATCAATCACAGGTGTGGATCAATTTCAATTAACTTAATTTCATGTTTCTACAAATATTGTAGAAATCAAATTATGTAGAGGCGCTTTCTTCAAACCATTTACATATGACCATAGGCACAGGACCACGGCCTTATTAATTTAAGCGTTGCCTCTTCTTTCTCCCTTTGTTTATTTATTCCATATGACCACAAGTGGTGACCAGGCACTAAGCCAAGCGAGTGCTTGATCACTTATCAAAATAAATGATCACATTTTAATGTCACGATGAGATGGACGGTTCTCATTTACTTCAGAACTTCGGCTATTCGTGGCTCCTGAATTCTAGAGTAGCAATTCCTCTGGAGTGATTACCTACCGAATAAGTCATACAACACTGGTGACCTCTTACTATTGGTTAACACTTCCACTTATGCTATCCTTCCACTATACTTCATCAACGGTTGAGAACGCTCCCAAATTAGATCAACGGTACGCGTTAACTTTGACCTTCGACACTTCGGGTGATTTCTCCTTCATTGTCCTTTAATCTTCCGGAGTTCATTTCGCCGAAGTAGATTAGACAGATGGATTTTATTTTCACGATGAACGGTTCTCATTCATTTCATAACTTCGAGACTTCAGGTATTTATTGGTGGTGATACTCTCGAATTACAAACTCCCGGAGTGATGTAACTTGACGATGCCACTTGTTGACGTGGCACTCCTCATGTGGCACATGTTATTATTTTGGATCTAACGATCCTTTTTTAACTCGAAAAGGATTAACTCAATCCAACGACTATCGGGAATTCAAGTATTCGGGATCTGAGGTCTTTTCCTTTCTTATCCTATCCTTCTACTTTCCTTGATCCAACGATTGGGATATTTCTCGGAGTGTTCTTCATATCGGACAATCCTCATTTACTTCAGGAATTTGGGGCTCTGGCCTTCATCTTTCTTACTTCTCATTTCATCCAAAGTGAGATTACTCGAAGTGTAACCTCCTCATAACTCTTAACCTGAAATAAATGTTGTTTGTTAATCATGGTTTTAGATCGATGACTCGATATGTATGCAATGTTGATTTTCCTTGGTTTAAATCCAATGGATCTTCTTTTTCCCAAAAAGTTACCTACGATCGGATGGCTCATGTTTACTTCAGAACTTCGACTTTGGATAAAATTCCTTCATGCACATTTCCTTTGGATGATTTTACTTGAAGTGGTCAATGTTGGGTTAACCATGTGTATGTCACTTCCATGATCTATGGTTCATGACTTACTTTGTCCTTCCACTCAACTTGATCCAATGGTCGATGTGGATTACAGAAATGTAACTTGCACATGGTTTACTCCGTCGCCCAAACTCCGCAATTTGAAGTTGTGCGATTATTGGTGGATCAACCACAGTCGTCGATCTTTGATTCAATGAGATCTGACGGTATAGACTAATTGAGGGATTGTAAATAACGTGTAGTTTAATTCTCCCTTCGCACTCTACAATCAATCCTTTCCCTTGATCTGGCACTTGCGTATCCAATGGTCCTAGTTTATCCCGTGGGGATTTTGATCTCGATCATGTTTATACATCATGCTTTCCCTTTTGATTTGCATGTGTGTCATCATCTATTGACATCAATGACAGTATGTCCAACACATACCAAGCTTCATAAGAATTTTTTCCATCTAAAACTGATGTAGGTGTTCGATTTCTGAGATAAACTGCAGTATGGACTGCTTCAGCCCAATAGTTTGTGCTCAACCCTTTGAACTACAACATATATCTTACCATGCCCATGAGATTTATGTTCATCCTTTAAGTAAATCCATTATGTTGTGGAGTATAGGAATTTTTTAGTTTCCTCTTAATTCTATTGTCTCGATAATAATCATTGAATTCAGTTGAAGTAAATTCTCCTCCATTATTTGTTCTCAGAGTTGCAACCTTTTCTTTGGTTGCATTTTCAACCATGTGTTGAAAATTTGTAAATTTTTCAAAAGATTCATACTTTTCCTTTTAAAATTACACCCAAGTCATTCTAGTGTATTCATCAATGAAAACTATAAAATATCGACATCCACTGAAAGAAGATTCCATTGGACCATATATATCACTATGAATAAATTGCAAATACTTTGTTGCTTGCCATGTGCTAGTTGGAAAAGCTTCTCTCTTTTCTTGGAAAATATACAAGATTCACACTTAGAATTTTCTCTCTTGAAAGTTGGAAAACCCTTTACCAAATATTGAGACTTATGTTTCAAGAGACTATCAAAGTTTAAGTGTCCAAATCGAAAATTCTAGAATGAAGACATTTCAGAATTGACTGTTGCTGCAAAATCATGCTTTCTTGGGATAATGTTTCCCTTAATTATTAGTAATTTCCCATCGCCATATCTTGTCATTATTGTTTTCAAGTTGTCTTTCTCTAATTTAATATTGACCAAACCATCTTGCATGATGATTTGATGTCCATCTTGTCATATTTTGACTAAGGATAACATTTTTTTCCTAAAAGTTGGTGCATACCAAACATTTGAAATCCATTTTTCACCAATTCCAGTGAGAAAGACTTTAACTGAACCTTTTCCTTGAGTTATATGAGTTGTATCATTAACCAAATAGATGGTATTTAGTTGACCATCTTGATAATTCCAAAACTAATCTCGGTGATAAGTCATATGTTGAGAAGCTCTTGTGTCCAATATCCATTCATTTTCAAATGAATCCCTCATAATATTTTGATAAATAAATGATGCTACGGAATCTACCTGTTGAACTGCTATAAAAACATATTCATATTGATCATCTTGGTAATATTGGTACTCTTCATATTGAGTTGATGACTAGGAATTTGAATTTGATGTCTGCTTAAACTTTGGCAACTGATCATTTCTTGTTAGGTAATTTGATGCATAATGTCCCATCCTTAAACACATTTTACATCTCACTTGATCGAAATTCCTACCTCTTCCTGACTCTGCATTACTATTGGGAAGATTACTTCAAAAATTTTGTTGATTAAAAATTCTACAACATCTACCTTAACCACGACCTCAATTAGAAGACTGACTTTGAAAATTTCCAAAATTTTGTTTACCTGTTCCTCTAGAAATTTCAACTTTAGTAAAAAAAAGATCATTTCCTAATTGTTTTTGTTTTCCAAATGATTTACTATGTTGAGCCGGTATTTCACTAAGGGAATCAAAATTTATAGTTGATAACTTATTAGTGATTTACAAAGTCTCAAGAAAATGCTTATAATATTGAGGCGAGCCATTTATCAGAAGAGAGACCAAAAAAATGTCTTCAAGTTTAGGAAAACCACCCTTGATGATTTCCTGATGAATGTTTTTTATCCTTGAAATGTATTCTAATACATCACCATTATTAGCTAATCTTTGTTTAAGCAATTTCATTTGTAGATTGACTCTTTGATATGCAACAATGATATCAAAAATCTTCTTAAATTAATTCCAATCAGACCATGCATCTTTGGAATTCTCAGTATGTACAAACATGTGTTTAATTACAAAATAGCACGGTAAAGAAAGTGTTTTTTCATCTCTTAATTGCCATTTTTCTAAAGGAGCAATGTTAGTTGGCTTAGTTGGAGCAGTATCACCATCACAAATTTCAAACCATATTTCATTATAAATCAAAGTGTTATGCATGTGCCGACTCCAAGATTTGTAATTCTTGGGTCCTTATAAATTATTCGATTATGTGAATAGATTGATTAAATTAGACATGATGGTAGATTTCCTTATGGAAAAATTGCAATTTAATGATCACAACACCACACTAACTAATCCTCAAAACACCATGAAAGAGAGACACAAGGCATCAAAGAGAAATAGTACACAATCCATGCAAAAATAACACTTTTAAGGGCTTGGCCTTGACCCTTTAAAAATTTTGTTGAAAAAGAGTTTGAGAGAGTATTGCATTGAACTCTTCTCAAATTCTAAGCTTCAAAACTACAATCAAATTTTCTGAAGTAAAACTTCTCAGATTTTGACAACTCAAATCATTTTCATACAAAAATCCCCCCCACCCCCCGAAAAAAAAATAGTATTATAATCTTTAAAAAAATCTTGTATCAATCCAAATCTTAAGCATAAACCATGTCTTTCATAAGCCAAGATTTAAAATTTCTACTTTTATGAAGTGATTTATATGTCACTCAAAACGTACTTTTTAAAAATAATTTGTTTTAAAAGATGAGCCAAAATTGCCCTTTAGTGCATGGCGTGTCCTTTTTTAACCATACTAAAAATAAATAAACTATGAAAAAATGTGGACAAGTGGATATTTTGGGGCAAATACAATACCATAACTCTGAAGTTCTCTTGGGTGATCTCAAAAAATGGATTGTGGGTGGGAAGGAGAGGTAGAGATG
Source organism: Picea engelmannii (assembly GCA_009831015.1). Taxonomy (NCBI): domain Eukaryota; kingdom Viridiplantae; phylum Streptophyta; class Pinopsida; order Pinales; family Pinaceae; genus Picea; species Picea engelmannii. Next base: position 235,661 of record ML781099.1, on the reverse strand, counting down.
CCTACAACTAGAGAGATTGAGATGTCTAGAATCAAAGAGGCCCGATTTGTGAGGTGTTTGTAGAGAAAATCGTGGATCTTATCATTGATATCATTGAGATGCTAACAATTTGCTAGCATGGACTTCACTTTTTCTTTCTCAAAGAGAAATAATGATTGTTTATATATGCTTCAACAATAAATGATGTGCTAAAATCATGATATGAGGGTGCACAATTATGCAATGCGTTGTTGGTAAGAGTATAAATCGTTTTTCATCCCTGCCACCAGACTACAAGATCCACCTACAAGGGTACTTGCCACAACCTTGCCATGGAAGATATGGTATTTGTGCACTATTATGAATTGAATAATCTAGGGATGTTATGCTTACACATGAGGATCCCAAAAAAACACAGAGAGAAACTAGAATAGAAATCTCAATACAAAACTAACAACTAGTTATCTTAAATTGTCAGATTTATAAATCGATCTGAAGCAATGTTTACAAGATGAGTCCTCAAAAAAATAGTAGTGGATCTAGAAAGAAAGAAAGAAAGTATTTTTAACGTCCACGAGGCTAAAAATAGCCTATGGGATAGATTGTTTTTACATCTGGCTTTTGTATTCGGCCCTTTTCCTATGAAGTTTTACAATAACTGCTCCCAGCTTCTCGACAAACTCTTCGTTGAATAGATTAGATCTTAAAAAAAAACACCCAATTTTAGACTTTTATCTATCTAGATCCCTTAGAGTTATAGAAAAGACAATTGCTATTAATCAAACCTACAACCTTGAAATTGCATATCTACAAGTTTACAAGTCAAAATGATGATTAAAATTCAATCAAAATTTTCAAAAAACTAATTGTTGCATTCATAATAACATTTTCCTTATTTTAATTTACAACACTCCCAACATTTAGTATATCTCAAAAATATGTTCAAACGACTCCTTAAAACATAGAAAAAATAGAAGTGTTCATTTGCAAGACCATGGCAACATGACTAATGATATATCACAAAATGTAAGTGCAATCAAAATTGTATTGCAGTTTTTTCCATCCTACCCATCCTATATCTCCAACATTGTAGCTTTGTCCATCCTACCCATCCTCTATCTCCAACTTGAAAAATTGTTTCCCATGCCAACAAACTGATATTTGAGATGAAGCAGATGCAAAACTAGATCAAGAATTCATGAAATTACTTTCCTAATGGCTCCAAACAATTTGTTTTTGTTGAGGAACATCGTTGGTCTACACCTTTACACCGTACTAAATCCCTGCAGTCCATTGTTATAGTTTTTCACTACTCCACAAGCAAGAAGGAATAAGGATAGAAAGAACTAAACCCCAATCTAAAAGGGTCCTCACACTATACAAAGCAATTTTTGAAGAAAGTGATTCCATCCCTGTGAATCCACAATTCCAAAATTTTGCACCCACTGTCATGTAATCTCATGAGGTAACCAACCTATTAAATTCCCTTACGATGTGACCTAAAAATGTACAACAAACTGAACCCATCAATGACCCCCAATTAAATGATTTCAAACTATATCATGCCCTCTTTCCTACGTGAAATTATTTTGATCGAACAATATCATATACACAAGCTATGTATGAATACAGTTACAAAACCCCTAATATCATCACAAAAACATGAAAACCCATCGTAATTTTTTGTCACTTATAATTCTAGGGTTTTCTTTAAAAATCCCAAGTTATCGAATTGTCTTCCCCGTGATTCTCCACTGCAAAAACAATTAAGCTACTTCAGACCCACAAAATATTGAATAAAGCATTTTGAATACAGCTCTCAGCTGAGAAAGCAGTCAAAAACCAAGCTACTAAATAAAAGGCTCCAAATATGGTCGTTGATAAAATGTCATTGCCACATGATCGATGATGATAAAAGGATTTCATGAGATTAAAGAGATGGAAACCCTAATGCCTGCACACAGAAGAGATGAAGGTGCAAACGATGTCAATAAGAATGAGGAAGGCATATTGGTAGACTAGTAGGCAGAGGAACATTTCTTCATGTGGGGATGAAAATTCCCAAGGGAATAAATGAGACAGAGGCATTTATGCACAAGAAAGACATGTGGAGTTAAACCAAGATGTTATGTACAAATATTGTAGCTTAATTCATGCCCTAAGAACTATAGGAACTTTGATACCACTATTAGAATACACTTGAATGGACATCAACGTGATATATATTTTATTGATATGATACACATATAAATATATGATCTATGACCTTTATATTCATCTTCCAATAGGTCTCTCAAACTCTCGATAATAGCTCATATTCACTTGTGACTTTTCATATTCATTCTCAAGTGAATAATACAAAATACCATAACCCTAATAGATTATGTTTCTAATAGTAAGAGTTATCTTATTCATTTCTAAAGTAATGAAGGAACCAAGTGGAGAAGAAGATCAATTGCCTATGGTGAGAGAACTTATGGATGTCTTTCCAAAAGAATTACCAAGACTACCACAGACCTGTGAGATAACTTACATAATAGACCTGATTTTCGGATCAACCCCAATATCCATAGCACCCTATAGGTTGGAAAATAAAAATCTTAGTTATATCAAGATGAAATTGTAGGAGTTTTTGGACAATGGTTTCATACATCTAAGTGCATCAACTTGGGGAATAGTAATGTTGTTTTCCAAGAAAAAGGATGGGACATTTTGAATATGCATTGCTTATTAATTTATGAATAAAGTTAAAATTAAGAAAAGTGCATTACGAGTTTTTAGTTGTACCTCCTAGAAGAATGAATGCACTTGAAATATTCATGAGGATAATTCATGATGTGTTCCTCTAGTGTCTAGACAATTTTTTGATGGTTTTCATTGATGACATACTAATCTATTCTTAGAATGAAGAAGAGAAACTCCACATAGTTCTACAAAAATTACAAAAATATTACCTACATTCTAATCTCAGTAAATGTGATTTCTTCAAAAAGGAAATTCAATACCTTGGACACATCATATAAGATGATGGATTGAAGGTATACCCTAAGAAAATTGAATCCATATTCATTTGGACAACCCCACATAATGTAGATGAAGACATATTATTTTTAGGACTAGTTGGGTATTATTGGATATTCGTCAAGGGTTTCTATAAAATTGCAAGGCCTTTATCAAAATTACAAGGTAAACGAACCAAGTTTCTATAGAAAACCTTTCATGAGGAAATATTTCAAGAAGTAAGGGAACTTATTATGTTGGAACTAGTATTGATGTTACCTAGTTGTGATAAATATTTCATATTGTGTATTGATGATAACAGAAGAGGTATTAGTAGAGTGATTATGCAAGAACGAAGAGTGGCGAGTTATAATTCTATGAAGTTAAAGGTTCACAAAAATAATTACCAACTCATGACCTAGAAACCCTAGCAATATTGCATGCTCTAAATGCATGGTGACATTATCTAATGGTAGGAAATTTGAATTACAACTATACCATGAATGCTTGAGATATTTATGAACATAGCCTCACTTGAATGCTAAAGAATGGTGGTGGGTGGAGCGTTTGAGTAGCTATGAGTAAATATCACTACACATGAAAGGGAAATAAAATCAAATGTGAGATTCCTTAAGTCTAATATAACATATAGGCATAATCTGTCTAGCTCGGTTTGATTTGAGAACAATTATTAGAATGTGATCCAAGGATGAAAAATGGTACCAAGAGGTGTGTCAATATTTGTTGAGAAAGAAAAGTTGGAGTTAAAAGGAATTTAGAAAATGTGAATAGTGTCATCTAATAGAATATGGAATATTACTATGGAGAAATGTAATATATGTACCCAACCAAATTGATTTGTCATGATTAGTATTCAATGAATCTCACCATGCCTCATATTCAGGACACATGGGGTATCAAAAGAAAATTAAGTATGAAGAAGATGGATTACTGGCTACGATTAAAATTGTACACTAGAACAAATGTGGTCAAGTGTTTATAATGTCAATAGATAAAATTATACCATCGACATCTAGCAGGAAAATTTATTCCCTTACGTATACCATCCTCAACATGGAAAGAAATCATGATGGATTTCATTATTGGATTACCAAACACTTCCAAGTTCAATGATTCTATCCTGGTAGTAATAAACCATTTGACCAATATAGTAAAATTCATTCTAGTTATGACTACTCACTGTGCATGTGACATAGCTTGAATGTTTATTTGAGAGGTGGTAATATTATATGGTGTACCAAAGGATTTGCTTTTAGATCAAGACTCAAAGTTTTCTTTGAAATTATGTTATAATTTGTTTTAGTAAATTCACATGAAGTTAAGTTTTAATACAACCTACCATCCATAAATTAATGCCCATATGGAAAAGGGTTAACCAAATATTGGAAAACGTGCTCTATATGCATGTAGTAAAGAAGCCTAGATGTTGGGAAGGTTATCTTCCATTGGTGAAATTTTCCTGTAACAATGGGTACTACTTTCCTCTTAAGAATAGTCCATTCAAAGCTCTATCTAGATAAGTAATTCACCAAGTTTTTGGGACAACTTGGAAGCACTATTGACTCGAGGGAGTGGAACCTTAGAAGAAATTGAAAGAATATTGAAACATGTGTAACCAAGCATGAAAATTGCTCAATATAGACATAAGAGTTTTGTAGATAGGAAAATATCGTAATGAATCTTTAAATATGGAGAGAAATTATTTCTCAGAGTTAGGCCAAAAATGAGTTCCTTAAGCTTTGGTAAATGAAAGGAATTAGCACCTAGATATTGTGGACCTTTCAACATTTTGGCATGGATTGGAGATATTGTTTAAATATTGGCCCGACCATTGCATTTGATTGTTCATAATGTTTTTCACATGTCCTTACTTAAGAAATGTGTTATTGATTCCAACCATGTTTTGGATTTTAATTTTATGCATATGAAGGACATTAGGGAGTTGTATACCAAACACATCATAATCATATGCATTAAACAACAACACATATGGAGTAGAGTCAATAACTGGTGTTATATGGAAATTTTATAGTATGGATGGATCCCACATGTCCAACGATCAATATGATTACTCTCCTCTTAATAGCTAAGTGTTAATCCCTGGACAAAGCCCCATAAAATACCCATGTTATGTATAAAACCCCTTATTAATCCCTAGATATTGAATTGTTACATTTCTAGTGTTATATTTGTATGTCAGTTAGAACCCTTCATTGCACCCTTTCATTAGAATTGTACATTTTGTCTCCCATATATATAACAAGGAGACTTAGTCTTAGGAGCATCCTATCTCATTAAATATTGTATTCTTAATTAGATATATTGTAAAATGAGGTTTCCCCTTGAAGTGGACTACACTCATTGAATTTTTATGATTTTTAAGGCGTTAGATCTATTATAGCAAGATTTGCCTCACCTTATGTAAATTTTCTTAGAAAGCCTTTCCCATTTCCCCATGAAAACTTGAAGTCCCATTTTGCAGTTCCTAGAGCTAAAAATAATATTTTTCCACATATACACGCCCTAACTATTATACAACATGTGTATATGCAGGTTGCACCATTACAACCCGTGTACATCAAGTTTTTTGCCCAAAATTAAAAAAATGGTGTCGAGTTTCCATGTCACATCACGAGATCCATGATCCTTGAACTTCCATATACTGGAAACGTTTTGAATCGGCCCTTCAATTCCACTTGAATGCTATAAATGGGCCATATCCAAGATGTGGAGAAGAGGAGAAGAATTCAAATTTGAGAGCAAAGTTACTCTGGAGAAATTATTCACTTCGTATTGAGTTTGCATCCCTTTATCCTTTTAAGTATGAACACGTTGTTCAACCCCAAAGCTCTTCCCTACTTGATGGAGAACCTCATTGTCTGTCTTATATGAGATTGACTTTGGTGGAGGATTGAAGTGGTGGAGGCCCAATTGGAAGGGACTTGGTTTCTTGGTTCTGAACTGTGCCAACACAAAATTTTGTCATTCATACACTTCTCTTGATTACATTTTATTGAAATACTCTTTTCTCGTCCAATTAATGTCTTGCAAATATTTGAATTGTTATTCCATGGGCATATTTGTTCTGAATATTGATGGATTATAATATTGAATGTGCTAACTTTATATATTATCACCATATGCTTGTGTATCTTGGTTGTTGAGGACAAGTTGCAGGTGTATTGCTTTGAGTTAAGTTCTCAATGGTGGACTTCATTGAACATCTGGATGAGGTAGGCTCTTTATCTTGTCTTGTTAGCATATTTTTTTATATAGCATACTTGAGATTAGAGTTTATTTCTGCAGTCATTTCTGTCTGTTGTGGTTTACCTTGTGTCATAGAGAGATTTTCCTCGTAATAGAATTAGTAACCATACTGAGGATATAATATTCTTTTCGAGGTTTGGAGTGTTTTTCTCCTTTGATTACTCTCGTTTATATCGAGTTTCTTGTCTTCGGGTTGCTTGGCATCCCTTGTTCATTTTGACTATGAGTTTATTAGCCTTATCCTTAACCTGGAAATGTTTCAACACATATACGCGGGTTTTTTCCTGACAGTCACATACATATGCGTGATGTTGTTTTGTAGTAAGTGTATATACACAGTTTTCTCCTGAACAATAATGTACATCATTATTGTATGCTTGGTGTTGAGTTTGATATTTTTTTGGTAATTTTTTATGGTTGTTGTGTCTTCTTAGGTCTCTGTTATGACTATTAAGTGCCTGCGGAGTGATAGGAAACCTTTCTTTGGTTGAATTTTCAATAGGTTTTCTTTCTCATCATCCTTTTCATTGATTTTCCTTGCATCTTGGGCTGGGTGTTTTCTTCTTGATATCCTACTTGGTTTGTCTATGTTTACATACAGTAGAATCTTTATATCAATTTTTTGTTCAATCCTTGCATTTTCAGTCTTTTATATTGAAAATACAAAATAATAAACATTTTTCATTGTTGGCATTTGATCTTTTGGGTTCTTATAATTGATCTTAGTACATGTATGGAAATATTGCATCTCATTTTGAATTGCAAAATTAAATTAAAAATTGCATTTTGAAAAGATTATCGTTTATTGGGAATTGAAGTTACGACTTTGCATTTCATTCATATTCATTTTATTTTACTTGTTGAGTAATAACATCATTAGTTTCACGACCGCACCTTTTGAGTAAGAAAGTCCACTAAAAGCAACGCTGATAAATTTAAAATTGATTATAAATGATTTTATTTTTAGGGTGCACAAACTAGCTTAGGATTTAGAGCCTTGGAATAGGATTTTGTGAGTAAACTTCTCCAAGGCAATTAAATCAACATATGTGTCTAACTAAGGGAGTGGTAAAATCCATTGTATAATTGGTGAAGTTGGGAGGCTCCGCTTACACCGGAGTTAAGCATGAGGTCACGTGAAGTTGGTTGAGGGGATATCCCCCCAATACCTTCTTAGTGTCAGATATATTTATGGGGATCTATTCGTATATGGGGATCTTGCTAGTACCTTTACCTATGTGAGAGGCGATGCTTTCAAGATTTCGGGCTTTGCTACCCTTCCCATACGGTGGACATGATTTACGATTGTTCGTCTGTGCATCAGTTATATCTTGGTTTATTAGTTTCTTGACATAGGTACCACATAGGTTACTTGCAGGGGTTATTTTGTAGGTACCCTATGTCAAATAAGGGTCGGAAAACACACAACGTTTATGGAGGATTACCTCTCCGAGGGAATCTGACTGACTGGTTGTTAATCTCATGAGGGTCCTTATAATTGATTATGATACCTCTGATATTTTGCAGGGAGTCTCAGACCCCTCTTGGGTGAGGCATACCTACTTTAGGGAGGGAGGCCCCTTTCATCCACTTTATCCTGTTCATGTGCATATTGGAATTTTTTTTATTTTGGTGTGCTCTTTGATTATTAGTTGACCTTAGGATTTTGTATTGCACCGTGATTTTTCATTATTATGGATAGTGGGGTCCCTTTGACTCCCTCATTTGGCGCTACCTCACCCATGGCATTTTCTCATTTCATGGGGATGAATATGTTCATGTTTCATAATGGTATGCAGAATCAGGATACTCAGTCAATACCTTGGGTCTCTAATCATCTTCCTCTTGATATGCCAAACATGCCTTCACCCTTTCCATCATCTCCCTCACATGCTTATATGAATCCTAGTTTTGGAGTTGGGTTCATGATTACTCCTTTTTTTTCATCTTCGTTTCATGAGATTCATATCCCTCAACTGACTCTCACGGTGGGAGGTTGGAATCTCCCTTCTTACAGATCCAATCTTAGCTTCACTTTTCCAGGAGAAAGTGCTCAAATGGGAGGTTATTCTACTTGTTACACCCAATTTGTATATCCTTCACCCGCTATGCCATTTCCTACGAACACATTTCCCATAACGGACCTCCATCTATCTTCTAGTATTTCATATGGAGGGAGTCAGTTTTATATTCCAGGCTACCCCCTTCACAGAATCCCTTCGTTTGGGGGAAACCTATATCCTCACCTGAGTAACCCTTGTCACGATTTTTTCTCTTTGCAGACATTTTCTTTGGTGATGATGCCTTTACAAACCTCTATGAATCAAGTTGGAAGAGGATACAACCCTACCGGACAGGGCCATGGTGTATACCAGAACCTTTCCTGGTATGCAATTTATCAAAACCAGTCTTTCCTAGGACCTTGGTCTTAAATGCTGCAACCAACCGTTGCCACCACTCAAGTCACTGCAAGTCATACTGGAATTATGTCACCAACCTATGCTAGTCGTGTTGGAGATTTTTCTACAAACTCTACAAGACATGTTTAAGATTGACGTCCATCCACTGCAAGTCATGTTGGGGACACAACTCTAGTCATCTGTTAAGAACCAAATATCAATATAGCATAGAAAATCCTCAGAAAAATTACTCAACGCCTTGAAAAATAAAGATTTTCAGATAATAAGCCTCTTCGAGGGGGCAACCTCCTTTTACCCCACTTAAATGTTCAAGTACAAGATGATTCAAAATGAAAATGTCTCCTTGGTATATATAGGAGACTAGGAGGTATAATTACAACTAATGGCCTAAAGATGACATAAATAAAATAACATACTAATCTAATATGCCCCAATTAAGGGGTAATGAGACAATATTAGGGCTTAACATGCCCCTCCCCTTGAGACAAGTGTTGTCCGCAACACTTGAGTAACTCTGGATGCTTCTGTATAAAAGACTCATCTTCCCAAGTGGAATCTTCAGCTGGTAGTTTCCTCAATTTAATGAGATACTCTGAAATGGATCTATTCCTCAGTTGGCGAATTCTTGTGTCAATGATGGATTCAGGCTCCAATATGATTTTTCCTTCCTTGTCAAGTTCTGGCAATATAGTTTGAACTGGGATCTTGTCGCCTATAACCTTCTTTAAGCATGAAACATGGAAAACTGGGTGTACTCGTGAAGATGTAGGCAGCTCCAATTTGTATTCCATAGTACCAATCTTTTGCAACACCTTATAAGGTCCATAGTACTTTGGTGATAATTTATTATCCTTCTTGGCTTGCTTGAGGGACATCGGTTTGTATGGTTGTAGTCTTAAAAATACCCAATCCCCTACTTCAAAACTTCTTTCACTACGATGTTGATCTACTTGTTGTTTCATGCGATTTTGTGACATCGTCAAGTTGTCCTTTAATATTAGGAGAACTTGTTGTTGATTCTCGATGTGATCTTCCACTGCTTGAACCTTAGATTTTTCTTTTAGAGAAGAAGTGATGGAAGGAGGGTGGTATCCATAAAGTTCCATAAATGGTGTCATTTTTGTTGTAGTATGAAAGGAAGTG
>ML781099.1:201042-222312 GCA_009831015.1 Picea engelmannii | reverse complement strand
GAATCCATCTTATTTTGTAGTTCATTTATGTCCCTACGCATTTCTTCACCTTCATCAAGAGTCCAAGTAGGATTTTCCGGAGGCTTATTTGGTGTAGAAGTTCCCTTTTTGGGTGGCATGTTGGCCAAGTATCACTTTTGAACTTTGATTTTGAGGTGGTTCTACTAGACAATATTTCTTCTGTTGTATCTCCCAAGTTTCGAACCTTCTGGGTATGAAACTTTCTCTTATGTATTTCTCTAATATTTTTTCTCTGCAATTCCACAGGTCTGATCAAAATTGGATGTGCCAAGTGGAATTTACGGTAACTTCCCCACAACTTGCTGATTTTTGGCCTTTCCAGGAGATCTCACTTGTATAGTGTTCCCTGCACAAACTGATTGATATACAATTCTGAAACTCACACCTGAAATAATATAGACTGTCCAAGATCCAATGAAACCAGTCCCATGCAATTTGGATACTCTAGGAAGAAGTTATGATTGTTTTACCTGGAACACCTTCTTGAGACTAGTCAATAGAACTAGTCAGATACCCTATCTTACACAGGGTGTATCTACAAATTTAAGATGACCCAAAATCTGAAATTTGTACCACAGATACCTTACTAATTTCTATAAATATCCTCTAGAGCTCATGTTCTGAAACATTACAGAAATTGTTTTATAGAAAAAATTCCGCAATGACTCAGTTTAGGATGATTCCATAATCCTATCTTGTACAAGCTGTATCTCTGAAAGTATAAGGCCTCAGGAGATGAATTTTTCAACCAACATACCTTGATTCGTCTACTAATTATCCTCCAATCTGTTCCTTCTGAAACATTGTAGAAAAAAAGTTATAGCGAAAATTCCAAGGTGTCTCAGATGTAGCAGTGAAACCCCAAGACCTTGAGCTCTGATACCATATGTTAAGAACCAAATATCAATATAGCATAGAAAATCCTCAGAAAAAGTACTCAATGCCTTTAAAAAGAGAGAATTTCAAATAAGAAGCCTCTTTGAGGGGGCAACCTCCTTTTACCCCACTTAAATGTTCAAGTACAAGATGATTCAAAATGAAAATGTCTCCTTGGTATATATAGGAGACTAGGAGGTATAATTACAACTAATGGCCTAAAGACGACATAAATAAAATAACATTACTAATCTAATATGCCCCAATTAATGGGTAATGAGACAATATTAGGGCTTAACAATATTCTACTTGCTACACCCAGTTTGTATATCCTTCTCACGCTATGCCATTTCCTACGAACACATTTCCCATAATGGACCTCCATCTATCTTCTAGTATTTCATACAGAGGGAGTCAGTTTTATATTTCAGGCTACCCCCTTCATGGAATCCCTTCATTTGGGGGAAACCTATATCCTCACCTAAGTAACCCTTGTCATGATTTTTTCTCTTTGCAGACATTTGCTTCGGTGATGATGCCTTTACAAACCTCTATGAATCAAGTTGGAAGAGGATACCACCCTGCCGGACAGGGCCATGGTGTATACCAGAACCCTTCCTGGTATGAAATTTCTCAAAACCAGTCTTTCCTAGGACCTTGGTCTCAAATGCTACAACCAACCGTTTCCACCACTCAAGTCACTGCAAGTCATACTGGAATTATGTCACCAACCTATGCTATTCATGTTGGAGATTGTTATATAACCTCTACAAGACATGTTTAAGATCGACATCCATCCACTGCAAGTCATGTTGGGGGCACAACTCTAGTCATCATGAGTCATACTAACATCACATCTCCAACCATGGTCAACCATGTTGGATAATCATCGCCAACCTATGTACATCATGTTGGGGATGAACCACTAGCCTTTGCCAGTCGCACTGAGATATTGTTACCAGCCATTGTGAGTGATGTTGAGGGCATTCATACCATTGAGAAATATCGACGTATAGGACATAAGCCCAAGTTCCTTTGTAGGCTTTGCAAAGAAATTCATTTAACTCGCTTGTGCCCTACTACTATTGTAGTAGAAGAAGCATAGTCCTTGTTTGATAAACCTTCGGTTTCATAGTCGTCTTTGGTTTCCATACATTATATTTCTCCTTTGATTGACACAACAGTCATGCTGATGCAATCTTCACCTAGAACCACTCCTATTTTGAGGAGTGAGGTTTTTTTTTACCATGTCATTAACATTTCTAGTCTTGTACCTTCCGAACAAGAAAGCGTTCTACTCTCCCTGAGTACACTCCCTCCAAGTCTTAGGGGGGTTCCCTTTGACTGGGATGGTTTGGAGAGGTATCAAATTCCTTCTTACATGCTATTTCAAATAAGAGGCATTCTCTGATATATCATTGAGAAGGTAACCTCCACGAGTATTTTATCCCCCTCTACTTGGCAAGCTCTAGGTTTTCCGAAGCTTATGTTTGTTTTTCATAAGTTGTTGATCTTTCACAGAAGTCCTGCATGGGAGCCCCCCCCCCCCCATGACATGTTGCTTAGAAAACTCTTGACGAGTCTAGTATAATCTCTTTTCCGAATCTCTCAAAAAGTGAAAAGATTGTCGAGTGAACTTGTCTTTTTCATACTCGTAAATTGGATTTGAAAGGATGTCTATTTGGTGCAAGTTTAGCCCTTTTTTCAAACCAAGTAGACTAAATTTACGAAAAAAAAGACATTTTTTTGTGTTAAGTTGTAATTGCATCATTTTTTGGCGTTAATTTGTAATTGCATCTCATTATCTTGCTTGCAGTATTGAGCCTATTATCGGTTCTCACTTCCACATTATAATCCTATCACCTCAACATTTTGCATCATCATCCAAGAAGAGGCCTATTTATATCCTTTGCATCTTGTCACCCTATACCCCAAGAGGAAACATTCCCATGAGTGTCCATATCCTGGATGCAGCTCCTTGCATTGAGCATAGGTATGTTCCATTGTTGGAACTAGTTTTTCACTAGCAACACACATTTCCTCCTCTGTATCATAGCATTCATTTGACTATGAAAAAACAAAAAAATACGGGAGAGAAAATAATATTGTCTTATATTGGAAAAAGTCGTGTATCCTTTGAAAATAGCACAAAATGTTGAGTCCACTTGTCATCAAAATTTTGGGTTTATCATGACCTTAGGAAGTTCATATTGTTACTTAGATTTTACTCCCATGACTGGTTATCCTTCCATTCCCTGTGAAGATTTTATTTGTTGCCTCATGTATCACAAAGTTTCATCATTGAGTCTATGATGCCAGAGTCTTCCATATGTCTCATGCTCTTGTTCAAAGGATGTCTATTAGCCTGTGTCGGCCATTTCTCAGAACTCTTGACTTTTCATGTCGGCCATACCCTCAATGTGTCTCAAAGTTACATGAATTTGTAGTCCTATCATGCACCCTGGTCCTACTTTCATCATTGGTAGGTAAACTTGAACCTAGCATTCGACATTTCACCATTAGTCATTGACTAGGGGATTTCCCTTATGTTCGACGACAATAAATATATTCACACATTGGGATTCGTGCAATATCTTGGATGTAATTATCCTTATTGGTGGTTTCCTCTCCTTTGTCAGAAATTTTCCTTATTGGTTATTATTCAGAGTGTCTTTTTCATGTGCTTCTTGTATCTGGCGCATGCGAAAGATGCCCAGGTTCGTTGGTTCATGAACATGTTATTCATCTGAATTCCTCCAAATCATAAAGCTCTTGACTTGTACCTCGTTTTGAATGATGAGAGATGTCTTAATTCTCTCCTTTCAGCAGGTCTCCTTCCATTGACTTCAGCCCATCTATTATGGAAACAAGGCCTAGATTCCTATGAGTACCTAGAATCTTGTAATCATTAGTGGCAGGTTCTCCCACCATCAAAAGTTGGGAATACATCAATGTCTCATGATCAATGGATCTTCAAGTGTTCAACCTCAACACCTTTATTCACACTTGCAAGAATGTACTCGGTGCCTTGATACCTACTTTCACTGTCAGTAGGTTGTCTCGTGTTTGTTAACAATATACCTTAATGACCAGTAATAAAATGAAGTCTCATTGTGTTCGACCTCAACTCCTTTATTCACATGATGATGGTGGATCATGTAGAATACTTGAAGACATCATATCATAGTTGCATATTTCCTGAGTTGTTGTTATATTTCATTGGACCACTACCTATGTGACTTCAATAACCATGGGAGATAAAATTATACTCCATTGTATACATCTTCAAATTGATTTTGAGACTGGTTTAACTGGGCCTTTCTCATGACTATGAAAACTTATGGAATATAGCCACCTTTGTATTGCCTATTCATGGCCATGACCATTTGTTTGGTATATTTTCACATGGATCTGCAGTGTAATTCAAATTGGTAGCCATGTGTGTAAAGTCAGTACAGATTGTAATATTCTCATGAGCAACTAGTTCATCCAATCGGGTTTCCATTAATCCACTTATGGGTATTATAATGTATTTCGGCCATCGCAAATACTCCTCTGACCTCACACATTAGGGGGAATCTATTATAGAAATATTTTCCTCACCTTATGAAAATTTGCTCACAAGGACTTTTCCATTTCCCTATGCAGACTTGAAGTCCCTTTTTGCAGTTCCCATAGCTAAAAATAATATACATGCCCTAACTATTATACAACATGTGTATACGCAGGTTGCACCATTACAACTCGTGTACATCAGGTTTTGTGCCCAAAATTAAAAAATGGTGTCGGGTTTCCATGTCACGTCATGAGATCCATGATCCTTGACCTTCCATATACTGGAAACGTTCTGAATTAGCCCTTCAGTTCCACTTTAAGGATATAAATGGTCCATATCCAAGATTTGGAGAAGAGGAGAAGAATTTATCTTTGAGAGAAAAGTTACTCTAGAGAAATTATTCACTTTATATTGAAACTGCATCCCTTTATCCTTTTAACTCTGAACACATTGTTCATCCTCCAAGCTCTTCCCTACTTGATGGATAACCTCATTGTCTCTCTTATATGATCTTGCCTTTGGTGGAGGATTAAAGTGGTGGAGTCCCAACTGGAAGGGACTTAGTTTCTCGGTTCTGAACTGTGCCGACCCGGAAGTTTGTCATTCATACACTTTTGTTGATTACATTTTAATAGAAATACTCTTTTCTTGTCCAATTAATGTCTTGCAAATATTTGAATTGTTATTCCATGGGAATATTTGTTATGAATATTGATGGATTATGATATTGAATGTGCTAACTTTCTATATTATCACCATATGCTTGTGTATCTTGGTTGTAGAGGACAAGTTGCAGGTGTATTGCTTTGAGTCAAGTGCTCAATGGTGGACTTCATCGAACGCATGGACGAGGTAGGATCTTTATCTTGTCTTGTTAGTATATTTGTTTATATAGCATACTTGAGATTAGAGTTGATTTTTGCAGTCATTTCCGTCTATTGTGGTTTACCCCATGTCATAGAGATATTTTCCTCATAACAAGATCATAGCATTTGGTATCACTGCATCGATCTTGACGTTTTTCTTCTCCAAGCAAGTCATCTTACCATTTTCGCTATAAAAAAATTTATGGGATGATTCAAATAGTGAAAATTGGATATATTTATAAAACATATCAAGGTATATCAGGTGAAAATTGTGCTTCTGGATCATTATACTTTCGAAGATATATCTCGTGGAAGATAGGGTTTTTTAACTAGTCCTATAACTAGTATCAAACAAGTGTTATGGGTAAAAAAGTCATATCTCCTTTAGCTAGGATCCAAATTCTATGAGACCTATTGCATTGGAAAGAGGAAATTCCATAGTAGTTTTTATATAAATTTCATAATCAAGTATTAAATATTGGACATATGGAATTATGTACAAATTCTCTCTCTGGAAAAGCCAAAAATCAGCAAGGTTTGGGAAAGTTACCCTAACTTTCACTTGACACATCCAATTTTGGTTAGACCTATGGAATTACATAGAAAACATTTCAGAGTAATATAAGCTGAAATTTCAAACTCAGAAGGAACAAAATTTCATAAATACATCAGAAGGAGGGTCAACCAGGAGGACAAACTCCAAATTAAGGGATTAAAAGGTACGTAACTTGCAATTGGCATAACTTTTAATTGGAAGATTTGTTTTTGGTGATTCAAAATTTGTAATAAAGAGGAAAAAAAGGAGAACTATTATTTTCTCACATGGATCCAAAGTCTCCTCCAAAATTTACTTCACCAACTAAACCTCCAAAAATATCAACAATGACTCATGATGAAATCAATGAGAATTATCACCAGATGGAAAAGAGGATCACTGAAAATAGGGAATAAATGGAACATAAGATGGATAAAACTATGAAAATTAATATGGATGAAATGGAAAACAATATGGATAAGAAGATGAATGAGAATCAAAATGAGATGAAAATAAATATGGATGAAATGGAAAATAAGAGAGATAAGAAGATGGATGATATGAAAAATAAGATGGATTAAAATATTAAAAAAAAAAACATGAAGGAATTGCAAAATTCATTGTCTTCCATGATGTTTCATGCTCTAGATGATAGACTCCCTAAAGGATATATCAAAATTAAAGGAACTCAGGAAAAGAAAGGTAGTATTCATGTTGAACAACTAACCGATAATAAGCAGTTTTCTAGTGGATTTAACTCGAATTGTGGACTTAATTATGGTGGGGGTCCTAAATTCAACTTTCCTAATATTGAATTAAATAAGTTTGATGGAATAGAGGTATTTACCTCAGTGAACCAAATACAACAATATTTTGAAATACATAATATTATGGATGATAAAAAAAGGATTCACATAGAAACCTTGAACTTTGAGATAAAACCATATCAATGGTATCAATCGGTAGTTAATAGGAAGCCCCCTATTTATCATTATACTTTGGTTTTATTTACAAGAGACTTAGATGCACAATATGGGAACGTTTGGGAACATGACTACTTCAATCAATTGACAAAAATCAAACACTTAGGTGATATTGAAGATTATAATTCATAGTTTCAGTATTGACCACAAGGGTAGATGACATACATGATGAACAATTTTTGGAAGCCTACATGGGTGGATTAAAACATGGCATCAAACATGAGCTTTTATTAAGACATCATACAAATATTATGGAAGTTATGCAATATGCTCATCATATTCAAGCCAAAAATAAGGCTACACACAAGTCTACCATTGGAGCATACACAACAAGCAGAGATCATTTTGGGGGTCATAAGACAAGCATACCTCAACCAACAAGGTTGACACCTCAATGAATGGATGAAATAATAGCAAAGGGACTGTGTTTCAATTGTGACAACAAGTACACTAAGGTGCATAAATGTAGTGAGAAGAAAGTATTATACATAGACAATGAAGAGGAAGAAGATCATGAATTGGAACCATTTCAAGATATATAGATAGAAGAGACTACTCCAATAATATATTGTCATGCATTGGCCAACATCAGTACTCCACAAACCCTCAATATGGAACGATATATCAAAAATAAAAAGGTAACAATGTTGATTGATTATGGTAGTTCACATAACTTCATAAATTACAGATTACCAAAAGATCTCAATTGCTTTGTATATCCAACACCAGAGTTCCAATTAATAATTGCAGATGGAGGTACCATAAAAAAATTCTGGGAAGTGCCATAGTATTAAGCTCAATATGGAGGAGTATTTATTGGATATCCCCATGATTTCCATCAAAATGGGCGGTGTTGATATTGTATTAGGATTTCAATGGTTACAATCATTGGGAACAATGGCCCTTAATTTTCAAGATATTTTCATGAGATTTTCCTTAGAAGGAAAGGAAATTGAGTTCATAGGTATCCAATGAAAACGCTCTAAAGTGATAAGCTCTAACAACATGAAAAATTTACTCAAAAAGGGACATGATGGTGTAATTTCATGATTGTGCTCACTAGATTTTCAAACATCTATAGCCTCTGCTCCAATGGATCTCCAAAATATTATCAACAATCATTCCAAGGTATTTAGAGAGATTCTTAAGGGTCTTCCACTTGCTCAAGATCATGACCATGCTATTTATCTACAACCAAGAAGTGTAAATCTAGTCTTCCATGTTTCCTGCTTAAAGAAGATAATCAGTGACAAGATCCCAATGCAAACTATTGTATCAATAATTAATGGAGAAGAGAAAATCATACTAGAACTAGAAACAATACTTGAAATAGGGATTAATAATATGTGATATCAATAAATTACTTAGTGCCTCATCAAATCGAAGAAATTATCAGTGGAAGAAGCGACATGGGAAGATGATTTCCTCATGCAGACACATCCACGATTGTCAAGTGTTGAGGAAAACACTTGTTTGAAGGGGAGGGGCATGTTAATACCTAGACAAATCCCCATAAAAATCCATATGTTATGTATAAAACCCCTTATTAATCCCTAGATATTGAATAATTACATTTTTAGTGTTATTTTTGCATGCCAGCTAGAACCCTTCATTGCACCCTTCCATTACAATTGTACCCTTTGTCTCCTATATATAATGAGGAGACTTAGTCTTAAGAGCATATTATATCATATGATATTGTATTTTGAATTGGATATATTGTAAAAGGAGTTTTCCTCCTCGAAGTGGACTATATTCACTTTCTTTTTTTCGTTTTTAAGGAATTGGAGCATAACGCTCAACATGAAGTAGAGGCTACCCACATATTGGATGCTTTATTGTTGAGAAATTCAATGGAGGAGGAAGAAGAGTTGAGTGACTTTCACACAATCCCTCTTAGGACCACCCAGTGGGGTATTATCCTTCCTCAACTCCCTAGAGGGACAAAAAGGCCAAGTTGAAACTCTCTTGTATGCCCGAAAAATCAATCTAGGCAATTTTTTAAGGTTCACAAAAGTCTAAATAAATAATCCATGTATACATTCTATACAAGGATGGGTTAAAACATATTTAGATGAGCCTATAAAACCTACAACCCCATAATTTTCTATGGCTGGAAAAGGAAAACAATAAAAAAAAATATTTGAATCCGGAAATTCAAATCAACCCTCTAATAGGATATTATGACCACCACAAAATGCATATTTGAAGTTGGAAATATAATGAAAGAATTAAATATTTAGTTTCCTATTGATTTATGATCATTTCCAGGGTAAATTAAAAGATAAAAAAAAAAATTCTAAGTCTTGAAATTTTATGACATCCTTCTATTTTCTTGTGTATAGTTATAAATTTAGTTATTTTCCAATATAAAGTTCCAACAACAAGACCAGTATCTGACAAGCATAAACCTTGATAGTGATCAATATTTTCCAACCCCTAGGGGGTCAAAAAGTGAAATTCAATCACCGAAAGTTTTATTTTGAAACAAGTATGAAAAATAATTGTTTGCTACCTATTAAATGTTTGCTAAAATGGTCAAAATTGTAAGGTTGAAAGGTGTTAGGTGGATTAATAAAAGGTTTCATTTGTTACCATTATGTGTTTTATTAATTTAATCTGATTAGCCAAGAATGTAAGGTCACCATTCCATTATTAAGGTCTTCCTAATAAAACTCACACCTTTTACTGCTTATCATTTGATTATCACTTGGTATGAAATGAGTGAGCTAAAGAACTCAAATGGATAAAAGTGTACAATACTGCATGCAGTTCGGATTATCACTAGTACTTTTGGGCTCTTAAATCCACCTTGATGAAAGAAGTATTCTTGTGAAATCTCTCAAGGAAGAGGTTCAATAATCTCTCAAGGAAGTTTAGTTGGACTTACCTAAGAAGAGTATTATTCAAATCCAAGGCTAAGATAGTCAATTATTTCAATCTATGGTCAACAAATAAGAGAAATAATCAACACAATAGTGTGTTGACTCTTTTGTACAAAGAGTGATGAATTATATGAGGGTTCCTTTATATGAGGGTTCCTTGATGATGATTCTCTATATTTTACTAAATATCTATGAATTCACAATGCATAAATTAAAAAAAAAAAAAATAGAAATTCGTCCATGTGGCTAGACAATGTCTTACTTTCACAATTGTGTCACTCTGTCAACAAAATTGAAATCCAACTAATGTATATATACATAATAGATACGTATAATTAATTAGTACATAGATAGTTGAAATGAAAGTTTTATTTTGGTGGGATGATTCCTTACTTTTGTTTGATCTTTTTGAATGATATTTTGCATGTGTTTATGTTGATCTTGGTGTATGCCCCTTTGGGGGAATCAATCTAAAATCAAAGAGTTTAACAAAAAAGGCTAATTTCAAAGGTACCAATCAACCCTCTTTACTAAATTTGGCATTAACACTAGAAGGTATGATGGCAGGGAAACCCAACCATCACCCAATCTATGTAGTATGTGTTAATATTATGGTAGTTGTAGGAGGTATTTACTTCCATGTGTAAACTTGACGATAATAGAAGACTCCAGAAAGCAAGATAAAACCCTAATGAGTTGGCTAATAACCCTAGAAGTCTTGTCAGCTCAAGAAGATAATTTATATTAGGCTATTAGCCTCCAAGAGAAGATGTCAGCCAGAAATAATAATAATATACTGAACAGAAACATATACAGAAAGAGAATTCGGCCCCAACGAATCTAGCAAAACCACTATAAATACAGGGCACCATTTCTCATTTGAACATATCTCAGAATTGCAGAGCAACAACTGGTGTGCACTGCATTTCCCATTTTGGTGTGCACGTGTGGAGGAGAGCTGCAAGTGCAGCTGCTACAACAACTAGTTTCAGTGTTGGCTTGGACTATCTCTTGGCTAGGGTTTGGACTATCTGATCAGCTATTGTTGGTGCGCTATCCTTGGAGGAAGATGTGCTACACCTTGTTTGGCTATCTAGCCTAGGGTTTTCTTCCGGAGTAATTCTCAGTCAAGGTTAAGGTGCTCGAAGGGTGTCTTCGGCCTATGGTTGGGTGACGAGGGTATCGTCAATGGTAAAATGAGCACACAATCTTCTATATTCTAACAGTATGCACCTTTTTGAATTTAACTTGGGTTATCAAGACACTATGGATTTTCTAATCAAATAAAATGAATCTAAGGTACAATGCCCAAAGGAATGAAGTTAATGTTTTTGGGGGGCCACATAATTTCCATGTGCAAAGAAATTTTCAACTTGTCCTTGATTAAAGGGATGAAATGTATGAAAAATAACTAAATAGTGATTAAAAAAGTGTGCAAAGTGTAACAAATGATGAACATAACAAATTATTAATTCTCAAGAAATACAAAATACAAATAAAAATGGACAAGAAGAGGGATTTTACATGGCAGTTTGAATTTTTTTGTTTGATACCCTACTAGGTCCATTGCTTCAAACTAGTCTTTAGTTGGTTTCCAAATTCCTACAACATAGGAGATGAAACCAGGGTAATTGGTAAATTCCTTACAAGGTTAGAATTTTTTTTAGTGTTTATATATGAAAAATTATGATGGAATTCAAGGAAAAAATAACTTGAAATACAAAATCAACAACAAAGAACTATGGTTTTCTTGAATATGGTAAACTGACTAGAAGAGTGGTCAATTTACATATTCAAGGAAACAATATAAAAGTGGTGAAAAGACCAAAAGAACATGAAAATAATGGAACAAGATCATAACCACTCAAACCAACAATATGAGGAAGGAATCTAGGATTTCCTAATGGAATATTAGGCTTTCTTTCTGCCAACTAGGATGGATAAGTGTCTTCCTTCTAAGAAACCTACAAAATCTATCACATGATAGACAACTGTAGTTTTTAGTAAACATAAATATGCATAATAAAACAAAAAAAACATCAAGTAGTATCATATCTAACCAATCCTCATGGAGATAGATAATATAATATCCTACTACTACTATCTCTCAACCTTAGACAAACAAGCAGCAAATCTTAATCATTGAAAATGAAGGCAAGAGAGCAACAATCACTATGAAATATGAGAATAATCTAGAAGAACATTCTTACTTTCATTCAAAATGATGTCATCTCTATTATATATGCCTTCCTTCTATTTATGAGTGAAGAGTATGTGAGAGTTAGGCTCCAAAATTCAAGGTGAAAAGGTGACCTTGGGTTACAAGACACTTGTCACTTTTGAAAAAATGGCAAGTTTATCTTCCAAAACATTATCTTTGAATTTTCAAAATAAAATATAATCTTATCTTCAAAGATACTACAAATAAATTTGGTCCAAAAAAAATAGGAATCCAAAGAGAAAATGTGGCTTTGAGAAAATCCCTTTTCGAAAAAGGTGTAAAAGATGTTGCATCATCAATCCACATCCTCATGATTTTTACTTCCAATGAGATTGGTCATCATTGGTCATGTACTTGGTACTAAAAAATGACGTAAAATTTGGTGCCCAATTAGTAATCCATGGCTATTGGATTGGTTGCAAATGATACCCATGAGTGGGTGGATATCAATTTTATTTAGAGGGAAGGGGAGTCCTAAAAAACCTTGAAAATATCAAGGATATGTACATTTATAAAACACCTTTTAGATCTACAATTCACCTCCTCTAATTGTTTCCCATACACCTGATGAAACATAGCTTCAAATCAGGCTCAATTCAAGCAAAATATTTACAGGATTGAAAATTTCTCCTAGCTTCCCCAATACTCCTAAAATCTCCAAATATATTTTTTTATGTTCTTTGAGGGATTTTTGTGTGTTATTACTGTAGTACCTTTAATTTGACTCAACTTGGGATCAAATTGAATGAGATTTGGCCTCGAAAAGGTCTTGGGATTGTGTTGAGTTTGAGGGATAGATTGGAAATTTGAGATTCAAAACATTTTTTTCAATATAAGTAATGAAAATGGTTGGTTGCTATAGGCCTGCTAGATTGTATCTCAAATCAGTCTCTTCTAGTTTGGTGAAATTTGACTCCAGATGATTTCAATTAGGCTCATTTCTAATGCAAGTTTCAAGGTGAAATTTGTAGATTTTAACCTTATACAATTAATTATTCCAAATAGATTTTTTAATAAAAACAGAAAATATACAATGGCACACACACATTACACATAAATTTTACCTTGGAAATCCAAACTGGGAAAACCAACAACCTGTTTAAAACCACACCTTTAATTCTTTATTCATCATATGTCTTCATTGTTTACAATACAATATATATAGGATCATGTGGCATCTAAAACCCTAATCCATTGACCCTAATTAGTCAACAACCCCAATTCCTTAACCGCAATTAGAAAACCATCAACGTTTTCCATGTGCTGAAAAGCCACTAAAAACAAACCCAAAAGCTGCAAAAAAAAAAAAAACAGGGGCGTCACCCCCTTATGACCCCTTGCCCACACAACACAATGCAGACACTATTTTTAGTCATGCAAAAAATATAAAAACATACCCAATATTCTCCCACTTTTTTTTTTCTTTGCATACATGGGGTCGCATGATTACATAGTCAACAATCCAGGGCAACAATGCCCATTGTTTCTCTACACTAGGAGAACTTCTTGATGCTCACAAACTTTGTCAATGAATTTGCAAAATTCGTCAAAGTGTCCACCTTCATCAACAACACCTTCTTGTATTCAACCATGTCTCTCACAAAGTGATACTGAACATCAATATGCTTTGTATTTGAATGGTAACCCAGGTTCTTCACCAAGAATATTGCACTCTGATTATCACAATCTATGCTTACAACTTGATGTCCCAACCCAATACCTAAACAAAATATATGTAACCATATTTCTTCATTTATTGCATGAGTGGTTTCCATATATTCAACATATGTAGCTAAGAGTGCTACTAAAATATTTATTTTGTTCATCCAACTGATTGCTCCTCAAAATGGGTTAAACACGTACCAACTTGTAGATATTTTTCAATCTATATTTCCAACCTAGTCTACATCAACAAATCCATGTATTTCCAACACTCTGTCCAATCATGGTCTTCCTTGGTAGCTTAATCCATAAGCAGTAGTTCCACACAAATACATGAAAACCCTCTTTACTGTTGTCCAATTCTCCTTCCCTGATTTTGACATATACCTGCTCAAAACTCTCATTTCATGTGCAATGTTTGGTATAGTACAGACCATTGTGT
The DNA here is from genome assembly GCA_009831015.1 of Picea engelmannii. Lineage (NCBI taxonomy): Eukaryota > Viridiplantae > Streptophyta > Pinopsida > Pinales > Pinaceae > Picea > Picea engelmannii. The sequence goes on along the minus strand of ML781099.1, from coordinate 208,265 downwards.
ACATCAAACTACCAACCTCACTAGAATACGGAACACGGGACATGTCCTCTTCCTCTTCATATGTCTTGGGACATCAATCTGCATATAAATTTACACCTACAGGAATAGGAACCTTGACCAATTTACATTCTTGCATATTAAACCTCTACAATATTGTCTCGACATATTTCCTCTGATTTAACCATATTTTCCTATTTGTCCAATCTTTGTGAATTTCCATGCCCAAAATGAAATTTGCAGCACCAAGATCTTTCATGTCAAAATTAGAAGACAACTAAGCTTTCACATCCTATATAATCTCCTTTTTGTTTCCTGTCAACAACATATCATCCACATACAAGACCAAATAAATAAGATGATCACCAATTAAATTGAAATACATAGAGTGATAATATTTTATCCTTATGAATCCAAGTCCCAACATATAAGTATCAAAATTTCGATACCACATCCTTGGTGATTGTTTTAACCCATACAAGGACTTTTTCATCCTGCATACCAGTGCCTTATTTCCCTTCACTGCAAATACTTCTGGCTATTTCATATGGATTTCTTCTTCCAGATCCCCATGTAGTAATGTTGTCTTTACATTTGTATGTTCTGCCTCAAAATCAAAAGAAATGACAACAGTTAAAATAAATCTAATAAAAGTTAACTTGGAAACATGAGAAAAAATTTCACCAAAGTCAATTCCCTCTACCTAGGAATAACCTTTTGCTACTAATCAAGCTTTGTATTTCTCCACTTTGTCTTATGCATTAAAACTCTTCTTAAATACCCATTTGTTTCCATTGACATTTATTCCAGTTAGCAACTCCACTAGATCCCAAGCCTCATTCTTGTCCAACACTTCCATTTTTTCCACCATGGCCTTTTTCCACATTTTTCCATCCTCTGAATCCATTTCCTCCCTAACAGTTCTAGGATCATCATTAGTAATAACAAAGAAAAATTTGAATGAAAATAAATTGGAGTATATATTTATGATTGTCTTGTTTCCCAAACTGATTTCCTTGTTACTAGAGTATGAGGCTCTTATTCTTCTTAGTCCTATTCTTTTGTAGAGTCTGATTCATTATCCTTCAATTCAAACTCTATTTTCTCTGGTTCTTCTTCCCTTGGTAGGACTTCTTGTTTGACAACATCTTTGATTTTTGTAAATACCACATCTCTACTATACATTACCTTCTTAGTTTATGGGTTCCAAATCTTATATCCTTTCAAACCATCTTTATAATCAATAAATATACACTTTTAAACCTTTTTTATCCAGCTTACCCATGTTTTCCTTTGGAACGTGAACATAGGAATCACAACCAAATACCCTAAGATGTGTAAGAGAGGGTTTCTTACCAATACATACCTCATGTGGAGTCTTATCATCTAGTGCTAATGTGGTTGATCAATTGACCAGGTAACATGTAGTACCCACTGCCTCTGCCTAGAAGTCTTGTCCTAACTCAACACCGCTTATCATGTTCCTTGAATTTTCCATCATCGTCCAATTCATCATTTATTCAAATCCATTGTGAAGAAGTGTGTATGTAGTATTCTCATGTCTTTATATACCACACTTCTTATAGAATTCTTCAAATTCATTTCCATAGAATTATCCACCTTTATCCATCCTTAGCACCTTAATTCTCTTCCCTTTTTTATTCTCCACAAGAACCTTAAACCCTTTGAATTTGTCAAAGAATTCATATTTATTCCTGAGAAAATAAATCCATGTATTACTCAAGAATTCATTTATAAATGAGACATAGTACACATATTTACCCATATATGGAACTAACATAGGTCCAAACACATTATTGTGCACCAACTGTAAAATTCCCTCTGCCCTCTTAACACCAGAGGAGAATCTTACATGATTTTGCTTCCCATATAAGCAATGTTCACAAAAATAAAAATTAATAGAGCAATTGTCCATACCTTCATCCATACCTTTACCATATAGTACTCAAAGGACCTTCTCTCTGATATGCCTCAGTATTTGATGCCACAACATAGTCTTTTCTCTAGAGACTTTAGGAGTTTTTTTTCTTGAGATCCAATCTCAAGAACAATGGAACCATTGCACCCGTCACTAATAGTGCTTCCCAACAGATTATACATAGTTCCAATATGAACTCCCTTCAACAATGTTATTTCCCCTCGAACCATCCTGTAGGTTTCTTTCTCAAACACTGTTTTTACACCCTCATCGCTCATTTTTCTTACAAAAATTATTTTTTTGGCTAATATTAGGATGTATAGAACAACATGGGGTTTTTAAATCCTTCCATCCATTATCTTCAACTTGAATTTTCCTTGTCCTACGATTTTTTCTATCGATCCATATCCTAGAAAAACGACACCTCCATCATACCTTCATATTCGCACAACCACTCCCTATGAGGAGTCATATAAAAGGATGCACCTGAGTCAACCAACCATACCTCATGTTATGCATGTATGCTTGAAGAATACAAGTACACATCCCCTCCTTCATTCACAAAGGTTTTTTCTTCTATAGAAGAAGCATCATCATATACCTTTCCTCTCTCAACACTTTTGGATCTACATTGTTTCTTGTAGTGCCCTTCTTTTCCACATCTCCAACATACCTTTACAAAGTTTTTGTGAGATTTAGATCTTCCCCTTGATTTAGATCTCCCACTTGAGGACTTAGATCTATTTCTTTCGTAGAAGCATCCTCTTGCAAATAAGGAATGTGTGTTATGTCATTCCATGTTCTTCCACCTCATCTCCTCCATAACAAGGATGAGACCCCATCAATGAAGCTTAAAGTAGTTGCATTGTTACCTATGGCCACAACCAGACTATCCCACGAGTCTGGTAAAGAACACAATAAACTAATACATTTATCTTCATTAGAAATATTAATATCGACAAATAATAATTGACTTACCATATTATTGAAGGTGTTCAGATGCTCTTCCACTGAGTCCCCATATTTCATCCTCAGGTTGTACATCTTCTTCCGCAGGAACGATTTTTTTAACAAGGACTTTGACTGATACAAATCCCCTAACTTATCCCATAATTCCTCGTTTGTATATTCCCCTGACACATTAAATAATACAAAATCTAAGAGACACAACCGGATTGTGTTCTCCACCTTCTGATCCAACGTTTCCCAGTCTTCTGTCGAAATTCATGTAGGTGCAATACCTAGATCCACAACAACCCATTGATCTTTGAACACCAGCATATCTTTCATCTTGAACTTCCACCATTCAAAACTTTTCCCAATAAATTTATCGCTCTCAATTTTTGAATTGCTCTCCATTTCTTTTCACCGCAAGAATCAATATCGTAGAGCTCCCACTATAACAAGGTTTATCACGGACCCAAGCCAAACCCCTGACCATAAAGGCATCCCCTTGAAGAAAATAACTACTCTAATACCAAATGTGTATTTTAAACTTGTACAATTAATTACTACAAATAGATTCTTAATAAAAATAGAAAAGATACAATGGCACATCAACAAATTAGACAAAGATATTCCCCTAAAAACCCAAACTGGGAAAACCAACAACCTATTTAGAGCCCCACCTCTAATTTTGTATTCATCATATGTCTTGATTATTTACAATACTATATATATATGATCTTGTGGCATCCAAAACCCTAACCCATTGATCTATATTAGTCTATTGTGTTGGTTTTGTCACATGGGTGAGAAAAACCACAACACTTGCATGCTTAGTTAAGTCATCTAAACAAGACAAAGGTTTTTGAGTTGATTAGATAACCAAATACACATGAAACAAGAAAATAAAACTAAAAGAAACAAAGAAATAAATGTTAGAGAAGCTTGCAAGAACTAGAACATGAAAAGAAAAAAATGACCAACATATAGCTACCAATGGATCAATATATGGATAGGATAACATTGTAGAGAAAGGAAGGGACTTATGAATCCTCTCTTCCTCCTTGGGAAGGATCTTGAATTCACTAATACAGAGATCTTCTCTTCATGCAATGGCAAGTGAAAATGGTGAAGAAATACAATGCCAATCCTCTCAAGAGGTTAGTAGGATGGCCCTTTCTATAGTGCTTAAATGATTCAAAGAGAAAAGAGGATTCTCCAAGAAGAAATATTGCAGCATAACAATACCTTGAAATTCTTATTTTTCTAGCAAACCCATGGAACATATTTACAGTGTCCATTCATGGAAAGATACAAATGGTTCATAGTATGAACAAGGGGACTTTTAGGGAACTTCCTAGCCCTTGACCAGCATCCAAGCTAAATTTCACTCAGATCTGAGTGTCAAATCGTGTTGGGGGTCGAACTAGAAGTGATTGAGAGGCCGACAAGATTCATAAATGCATCGTTCATGAGGAGTGTGCGTATTTTCTTGTAGAAATTAATGCATCTTGCGCACAGTGTGCATTGAGGGTTGTGTTAACCTTCGCATTGTGCACGTGATCCCTTTGGTGAATTTGCACATTTTAATTTTTGAACCAAGTGTATAGTTTTGTGCCTTTCTGATGGATTTTGATGTTGTAGGTGTATTAATTTTTGTTGGCATTGATGTCTTTCTTCAACCATTGTGTGCAATGTTGCGGACGATTTTTCAGTGATAACAGATGTCCACTGATGTGTGAGGTTAGGAGCATACGTATAGCCAAAATACATCAATGTTTATTTTTTTGAGTGTCATTGTAAGGAAGAGTGAAGAGAGGAACTACAAGACAGATCCGTCAGAGGGATAGGGAAAATTGTGGGACCCAAACCTTTCTCTAGGAAAAAATAAAATCTGTGTAGAAACGAGGCGGGCATGCCCCATGCTCGTGTCAAAAAACCAAACTATGGGACTGTAACTAAAGATGTATGATGATGTATATAACTGTAGTGCCCTCATTGGATATTGATAATGACAGATGACATTTCTGAATGGTGAACGAGATATGAATTGAGTAAAGGATGACTGTAATAAGTGTCGATGAATCGTAGGCATTGATGGCCTAACAAATTCAGAGGTCTTCATCTAGTATAAAAAACTACAACATTTGTATAGTAAAACCCACCGTAACATGAGAGTTTGTTGAATTTGAATGTTATGGGGTTCAACGGAATTAGAAATCAATGATGATTCTCTCTATGTCGTCTGAGACTCCTCATTGAAAAGGTATTGAGAGTCAAGATACTATCGCCCTTCTAGAAACTGTGTTGATGTCGGAAAGAAGGGAGACGTGATGCCAAGAAGCAAAGGGATTCTTGAAATCCACTGAGTAATAGATGATATCAGTTACTGATGAGTAACATGAACAAAGTCAAGATGTTGTGGGACTCAAGATTTCCCTTGGTTGGGGGATTTGAAGGATGATTGGAAGCAACCGTAAAACCATATATAGTGTCAGGGGGATGACTATATATGGGGTTAAACTGTGCCAGAGGCTAACAAAGTGGGAAAAATCAGAGATCATGTGTACATGGAATTGGGATACTCAGGGTTTTTTAACGATGTCTGTATGAAAAAAAGGGTGGATTCCCCAACCAAGGGCGACATGTGTTCCTTTGCTGGATAAAATAAGGCCATCGAGGAGGATGACTAAAAAGCTATGTATATGCTAGAAACAAGGGATTTATACAATTACCAAAGAAATAAAGAATAATTTGGGTTGAGTATACAGATACAGAAACAGGTGCCCGAGTGAAAAATGGCTTGGCCTATTTAGAGAACAAGTTTGTGAAAGATAACGAGTGGAGGGTGGGGGCCTCATGGGTGGGTTTCTGTATTAGGTAAGTGGATGGAGGAAAAGATGTAGATGGGAAAATTGATGGTGGATGAGATGGGGGGATAATGAAACTGTGGGGGTGCAGTCAATAGAACCAAGTGTAAGATGATATGACTCGGGAGTCCATTGGGAAGGTTAGAAATATGATGAGAAGAAATATGGGGTTCATTGTAGTAAGTGAAAAATAATCTCGAGACTCCCAATCCTAGGGGGTGAAATCAACATGAGTGTCAAGTTGTCGAGGGGAAATATGAATGGGAAAACACATGTGGGGGAGAGTGTTATCGGATGATAGTACCAAAATGTGGTAGAGGTGAAGATACTGCAAAGATGAATGTAGGGATCCTAAAGGTAAATGTTAGAGGGTGCGACTGGGATATGCAATTGATTTACAGAGGGAATAATCACATTCCAGTGTCGAACATATACCTAAAGGGGATGTAAATCCTTATGAACAAGTACCTGCACACAAAAAACCAAATACCTGACATGAAAAATATCTGATGATAAAGAATATATGACAACTATTATATTAAAACTGAAAGTGAGCATGTGTACCTGAACGTGGCATGAGAAATATGCTCCTCCAAGGAAAATTTCAGATGATAACCCGAGGAATATGAATGTGTATATGGAGGGATCAGAATCACATGGCTAAGAAAGGATTGGAAAACTGAGGCTCTGGGCTCCTGTAACAGAGTGTAGAAGTGTTATTGTCCTCAAGGGATGAGGATGTAGAATGGATGTCATGTACAGGGTGTGAAGGTTCGCTTGACATGAACCAAATGTCACGATATTGTGGATGGTATCTCATTCACGCGGAGACTAACAAAGAAATATATCAAATTTATGTAATGTGAGAAATAATAGGAAGAGCCTAAGGGGGCTTAGGCAGGTATGTGTGGCATACTGCAGCTAATGTTTGGAGGAATTGAGGTAGAGTTGGGCAATGATGGGTGTAATGGACATATTCTGAGCATATGGCACAAGTGAAATTGGTTTGTAACCCTTTCTTTCGTGTGGTTGAGGACTCCATAGTAACAGTTGAAGTAATTGGTGGAGTGGTAAGCGACGAGATTGATTTAGGGAGCTGGATAAGATGGCATAACTCAGGAAGAGTAGGGAATCTGTTAGTGGGGTGTCCTTCTATTCCAGATAGTGTGAAATGAGGTTGAGCTTGGGGAGCGAGTGAAGCTATGGGATCATTCTTCCTTTGTCTGCCCCCAGTGGTGGGGGTGTTTCTTCCAGTCAGGGTGAGGGTGGTGTGGTAGGAGCCTGTGCTGGGATATGCATCGGTAATCCCTCTGCCATAGGAGGGAGAGATGGTGTAGGAACCATGAAGGGTGGATGGAGATACAATACATGGATGGAAAGAACCATGTTGGGAAGGGTGAGAGTAGTAGCTACCTGGAATGCTTGGACTCTAGGCGGGGGGTAGAATAAGGGGATTTGGGTAATGGCATGGG
>ML781099.1:186154-199283 GCA_009831015.1 Picea engelmannii | reverse complement strand
TGGGGGGGGGGTGGGCACAGGAAATAAAAATTATGGATTGTTTTGTGGAGATGATCCATATGGTGTGTAGGAAGTTGAAGTACTTCCACCACTGTTGGGGTTATATGTGGGGGTTGAGGTTGAACTCGTACTTGGTTGAGAAACCAAATGCATCATGGGTACCGGTGGGGTTCCCCCCAACGGTGGAGTGGGAGCCATAGGATATGACTGTTGGTGACTGGGAGGAGGATAATAAGACATCCCTCAATATGGTTGTGGATATTTATTTTCACCATAAGTAGGTGATGGGTGGATGTAAGGGTTGAGATGTGTAATAGAACCAATCAACCCATCCACAGCATGGCAAACCCTAGGTTTTTCTTGGCAAATGGTAGGGGCCTGGGTGCATCAAGAAATATTGTGTACAAGTAACCCGATTGAGAATATATGAGGTCCAATTGTTGGTCCTTGTTGATGGCTTCCTCTTCTAATTGAGGAAAATTGGATGCTACATCCTTGGCAATCACAGGGACGAGTGATTTGAGAAACCAATTGAGACGTTGTTCTTTGGTGGTTTATGCTTTACACAAACTATGTCGTCACCGCCATTCATGGATGTGGTCTGAGATATGGATAAAAGTGTTTTGTTTGAACTCAGAGAGAAGTTCTAAACCAGTGTCATGCTGAACTAGTAATTGGAAGAAGGAAAAAAAGGCCTTGGCTAATGATTCAAAGGTCACATGCGACCCTGATTTTTCATCCACATACCATTTGGTTGATGAACTAGTGAGATTTCTTTGAAATAACCTCAAGAAGATAGAATCATCCATGATGTTGTTTTAAGAGCACCATAAGTGTAAGGTCATAACATGGTTGGTGGGGTCTTCCCCTAGTTTTCCTTCAAACTTTGAAATGTCTAAAGGCAATTTGGTAGGCATATTGGGCCAACTCGCATCATATAAAATGCGATCATTCATGAGTTTGGTTAAATCATGAATGTTGAGGGATGCCACGTATGGAAAAGTGGAATTTGGCAGAGGATTAGTTCCATCCATTGTGTATGTAGGTAATGTACTTATCCCTTGAGGGGGATTTGGTGGGTTTGTACTTCTTCCTTGAAAATAAGTTTGACTCTCACCTCCTTGTGAAGGAGAACCAATAGATGGATTACAATGGGTATTTGACCCAAGTAAATGTGATCCAAAAATAGTATCACTCACTGGGGTGCGAGATGGTTGAGCCGGTGAGTTGGAAAGATTTGGGACTCCTCCTAAAATAGGAGGAAGATTCTGCAAGCGTCTAGAACAATGAGGATTTTGTGGTTCCCCTATGGTTCCGACTAGAAAAGTGAATATGTGAAAATGGTGACAAGAGAAATAAATGAACACGTGCTTTTATACTTTTGACCTTCACAAAATAGTACAACTCGCAATTGCATGTAATCAAATGAACAGCATACATAAATCAATTGTAAAACAAGCATGTGGATAGGTGGATTTCATCCTTCCTCTCAATTTAGCACTGGGTCTTCCAATAGCACTCGACAGTGGGGTCTAAAGGCACCGGAAGAGGAACTAGTGAAGGTTGAAGTAGTCAGTTATAATGAGGGGTAGAGGGTGCATATCTCGAAAGAGCTGACGATATTTCCCAATAGCCACACAAAATCCGACCAAGGTACGATTGCATCCCACAACTACCACTTGTGTAGATATCCTAATTTTTTCCACTAAGTACCTCAGTCAAAGTGCAGCATTTAGATTTTTGGCCTAAGAAATGGGTCACGGGCTGGATACCCTCACAAGAGTTGGGTGACTCGGGGAGGGATGCACAGAACAACTGGACCTCGGCCTTCGACCCTTCATGGGTATCTCACTGCCTTATGGTATAGGAACACTTGACTTGGAGGATTTGAAGGATCCCTATTCTCAATTTCTATTGTTTCAAAATGTGAGAGCCTGATAACAGGGGGTTATTTGGATGCCTACCCCGGAGATCCTACCTAGATTAAAAAATTATTTTGGCACCTCCTTTGGAGGAAAATTTAGTGTGTTCTTAGAAAGGTTTTAGATGTGATGGGATGAGATATTGGGGTCATGGACCAATCTCATTTGAATTAAATGGGTGTGGATAATTTCCAAAGAAGTAGTTGAATCTTTCAGAATTCCTTTGAAATAATTTATTGGTACTTAAAAATAAATCTTACTTCGACCTCCACTATTCTAATAGAAATTATGTGTGTGAGGAGTGGCTTTGTGTGAAAGAAAGTGAAAAGTGTGTAAAATATTTTTAATAAGTTAATTGTAAGGTTGTAGCATGTGGACTTCCTGTGGTCCTTACAAATATTCTTATCTAGCTTACTATGTTTCTTTGGTAGAACCTTGCAGAATATTTAAATCCCTAAAGAACTAGCAATGTGGACATATGGGTCCTTACTTGATTCTTTAAACTCCCTAAAATGTTGTCTATACTAAGAAATCTTTTGAAAACTATCCTAGGATTGTAGACATGTGGGCATGTATGGGCCCGTTACTTGATCTTTTAAACTTTCCTAGAGTGTTGTCTAAACTAAGAAATCTTTTTAGAAACTATCCTAAGATTGCAAACATGTGGGCATATATGGGCCCTTACAAATCTTTAATATGATTTCCAAAACTAATAGGTACCCTAGGGGGGTTTTGTCCTCTCCTAATGCTTTTTAAGGGAGATGAAATTTCCTTTCAACCACCTTTTTTGATTCCTGAGATCACACTAGGGTGTGGGGGAAGAGCATACTTGAGGGTTAAAATTGATTTCTAGTCCCAAATTAATTGATTGTGTTTGAAAAAGAAATAACTTCAACTCAGAATTTTAAATGTCAAATGAGTCATTCATGTGGCAACAAAGCAAAGAGAAGAATATTGATTCTTTTTACCACTAAGTAATTATGTTAGCTAACCGTCCTTGTGAGAAAGGACTCTAAGTGAAGTGTGATTTGTTTACAAAGTGCAGGAAATTAAAATCTAAAGGCAATGGGCCCTCAAACCATTCATAAAAACCCTTACAATTTGTAAAAAATGAAATTATGCTTAGGTTGTAGTTCTGACAAGTGCACAGAGGGTGTAGAATGCACATAGTGAAGAAGGTTTTCACATGCATAGTGCGCAGAGTGCACGTCTGTGTTCCTTGAAATCTGTGCACTTCCCGTCACGCATCGAGAAGGAAATTTTCAAGTGAAATTCTCTTGCCCTGGCTCTAAATTTTGACTTTAGAAGATTGGACTAGGCTAGTTTTGGTACCTACATATCAAAACAATTAGAAAGAAGTGCTCTCAAGACTTAAATAGGGAGGAATTTGATATCGATCCCCAGTATGGTCGCCAATATGTTGTGTTGGTTTTGTCACATGGGTGAGAAAAAATACAACACGTGCATGCTTAGTTAAGTCAACTAAACAATATAGAGGTTTGTGAGTTGATTAGATAACCAAATACACATGAAACAAGGAAATAAAACCAAAAAAAACAAATAAATAAATGTTAGAGAAACTTGCAAGAACTAAAACCATGAAAAGGAAAAAACGACCATCATATAGCTACCAATGGATCAATATATTGATAGTCTAACACCGTAGAGAAAGGCAGGGACTTATGAATCCCCTCTTCCTCCTTGGAAGGGATCTTGATTTCCCTAATAGAGAGATATTCTCTTCATGCAATGGAAAGTGATAATGGTGAAGAAATACAATGCCAATCCTCTCAAGACGTGAGTAGGATGGCCCTTGCTATAGTGCTTGAATGATTCAAAGAGAAAAGAGGATTCTCCAAGAAGAATTTTTGCAGCATAACAATACCTTGAAGTTATTATTTTTCTAGCACACCCATGGAACATATTTATAGTGTCCATTCATCACAATATACAATTGGTTCATAATGTGAACAAGGGGCCTTTTAGGGCATTGCCTATCCCTTGACCAGCCTCCAAGCTATATTTCGCTCAGATCTGAGTGTCAAATCGTGTTGGCGGTCAGACTAGAAGTGGTTGAGAGGCCTAAAAGATTCATAAATGTGTCATTCATGAGAAGTGTGAATATTTTCTCGTATATAGTCGCGCATATTGCGCACAGTACACGTTGAGGGTTGTGTTAACCTGCGCACTGTGCGCGTGCTCCCTTTGGTGAATTTGTGCACTTTAATTTTTGAACCAAGTGTATAATTTTGTTCCTTTCTGATGGATTTTGATGTTGTAGGTGTATTAATTGTTTATGGCATTGATGTCTTTCTTCAACCATTGTGTGCAATGTTGCAGATGATTTTTCAATGATAACAGATGCCCCCTAATGTGTGACATTAGGAGAATACGTGAAGCTGAAACACATCAATGTTTATTTTTCTCAGAGTGCCATTGTAAGGAAGAGAGAAGAGAGGAACTACAAGAGCGATTCATCGAAGGGAGAGGGAAAATTGTGGGACCCAAACCTTTGTCTAGGAAAAAATAAAATATGTGTACAAATGAGGCAGGCATGCCCCATGCTCGTGTCATGAAACCAAACTATGGGACTGTAACTAAAGATGTATGATGATGTAGATAATTGCACTGCCCTCGGGGGCAGTTTATAATGGAAGATGACAGTTATGAATGGTGAATGGGCTCTAAAGTGAGTAAAGGACGACTGTAAGAAGTGTCGATGACTCGTAGGCATTGATGTCCTAACAAATTCAGAGGTCTTCGACTGGTATAAAAAACTACAACATTTGCATAGTAATACCCAATGTAACATGAGAGTTTATTGAAGTCGAATGTTATTGGGGTCAATGGAATTAGAAAGCAATGATGATTCTCTCTATGTCATTCGAGACTCCTCATTGAAAAGGTAATGAGAGTCAATATATTGTTGCCCTTCTAGAAACTGTGTTGATGTTGACAAGAAGGGAGACATGACGCCAAGAAGCAAAGGGATTCTTGAAATCCACTGAGTAATAGATGGTATTAGGTACTAATGAGTAACATGAACAAATTCAAGATGTTGTAGGACTCAAGACTGCCCTTGGTTGGGGGATTTGAAGGATGACTGGCAACAACCGTAAAACTGGATCTAGTGTCAGGGGGACAACTAGATATGGGGTTAAACTATGCCAGAGGCTAACAAAGTGGGAAAACTTAGGGATCATGGGTACATAAACTAGGGATACTTGGGGTTTGTTAACGATGTTTGTATGAAAAAAAGAGTGGATGCCCCAACCAAGGGAGACATGGGTTGCTTTGTTGGTTAAAATAAGGCTATCGAGGAGGACGACTAAAAAGCTATGTATATGTTGGAAACAAGGGCTTTATACAATTACCAAAGAAATAAAGAATAATTTGGTTTGAGTATGCATATACAGAAACGGGGGGCCTGGTGAAAGACGGATTGGCGTGTTTAGAGCATAATTTTATGAAATATAATGGGTGGAGGGTGGGGGGACCATGGGTGGGATTTTGTATTAGGTAAGTGGATGGAGGACAAGCTGCAGATGGGAAAACTGGTGATGGATGAGATGGGGGGCTAATGAAATTGTGGGGGTGCAATCAATAGAACCAAGTGTAATATGATATGACCCTGGCTCTGAATTTTGACTTTAGAAGGTTGGACTAGGCCAATTTTGGTACCTTCATAACAAAACAATTAGAAAGAAGTGCTCTCAAGACTTAAATAGGGAGGAATTTGACATCAATCCCCAGTATGTTCATCAATCTGTTATGTTGGTTTTATCACATGGGTGAGAAAAAAGAGAACACTTGCATGCTTAGTTAAGTTAGTTAAACAAGATAGAGGTTTGTGAGTTGATTAGATAACCAAATACACATGAAACAAGGAAATGAAACTAAAAACAACAAAGAAATAAATGTTAGAGAAACTTGTAAGAACTAGAACCATGAAAAGGAAAAAATGACCATCATATAGCTACCAATGGATCAATATATTGATAGGCTAACACCGTAGAGAAAGGAAGGGACTTATGAATCCCCTCTTCCTCCTTGGGAGGGCTCTTGAGTTCCCTAATAGATATCTCTTCTCTTCATGCAATGGCAAGTGGAAATGGTGAATAAATACAATGCCAATCCTCTTAAGAGGTGGGTAGGATGGCCCTTTCTATAGTGCTTGAATGATTTAAAGAAAAAAGAGGATTCTTCAAGAAGAATTCTTCCAGCATAACAATACCTTCAAGTTCTTATTTTTCTAGCACACCCATGGCATATATTTATAGTGTCCATTCATGGAAAGATACAATTTGTTCATAGTGTTAACAAGGGGCCTTTTAGGGCACTTCCTAGCCCTTGACCAACCTCCAAGCTATATTTCGCTCAGATCTAAGTGTCAAATTGTGTTGGGGTTCGGACTAGAAGTGGTTGAGAGGTTGAAAAGATTCATAAATGTGTCCTTCATGAGGAGTGCATGGATTTTTTTTTGTAGAAAGTCGCACATCTTGCGCACAGTGCGCGTTGAGGGTTGTGTTAACCTGTGCATTCTGCGCATTATCCGTGTACTCCCTTTGGTGAATTTGCTCACTTTAATTTTTGAACCAAGTGTATAGTTGTGTTCCTTTCTGACGGATTTTGATGTTGTAGGTGTATTAATTATTGATGGCATTGATGTCTTTCTTCAACCATTGTGTGCAATGTTGTGGATGATTTTTCAGTGATAACAGATGCCCCTTGATGTGTGAGGTTAGGAGCATACGTGAAGCCGAAACACATCAATATTTCTTTTGTTGAGAGTGCCATTTTAAGGAATAGTGAAGAGAGGAACTACAAGAGCGATCCGTCGGAGGGAGAGGGAAAATGGTGGGACCCAAAAAAAATTCTAGGAAAAAATAAAATATGTGTACAAACGAGGCGGGCATGCCTCATGCTCGTGTTATGAAACCAAACTATGGGGCTGTAACTAAAGATGTATGATGATGTATATAATTGCACTACCCTCGAGGGTGATTGATAATGGTATATGATAGTTATGAATGGTGAACGGGCTCTGAAGTGAGTAAAGGATGACTATAAGAAGTGTCGATGACTCATAGGCATTGATGGCTTAACAAATTCAAAGGTGGTATAAAAAAATGCAATGGCTTCACAGTAAGACCCAATGTAACATGAGATTTTGTTGAATTCAAATGTTATGGGCATCAACAGAATCAGAAAGAAATGATGATTTTCTCTGTATCGTCCAAGACTCCTCATTGAAAAGGTAATGAGAGTCAAGATATTGTCACCCTTCTAGAAACTATGTTGATGTCGACAAGAAGGGAGACGTGACACCAAGAAGAAAAGGGATTCTTAAAATCCACTGAGTAATAGATGATATCAGGTACTGATGAGTAACATGAACAAAGTCAAGATGTTGTGGGACTCAAGACTGCCCTTGGTTGGGGTATTTGAAGGATGACTGGTAGCAACCGTAAAACTGGATCTAGTGTCAGGGGGATGACTAGATATGGGTTAATCTGTGTCAAAGGCTAACAAAGTGGGAAAACTCAGAGATCGTGGGTACATGGACTTGGGATACTTGGGGTTTTTTAACGATGTTTGTATGAAAAAAATGGTGGATTCCCCAACCAAGGGAGACATGGGTTGCTTTGTTGGGTAAAATAAGGCTAACTAGGAGGACGACTAAAAATCTATGTATATGATGGAAACAAGGGCTTTATACAATTACAAAAGAAATAAAGAATAATTTGGGTTGAGTGTACAAATACAGAAACAGGTGCCCCATTGAAAGATGGATTATACTGTTTAGAGCACAATTTTGTGAAAGATAACGGGTGGAGGGTGGGGGGCCATGGGTGGGTTTTTGTATTAGGTAAGTGGATGGAGGACAAACTATATATGGGAAAATTGGTGGTGGATGAGATAGGGAGCTAATGAAACTGTGGGGGTGCAGTCAGTAGAACCAAGTGTATGATGATATGACCTTGGCTCTGAATTTTGACTTTAGAAGGTTGGACTAGGCCAACTTTGGTACCTTCATATCAAAACAATTAGAAAGAAGTGCTCTCAAGACTTAAATAGGGAGGAATTTGATATCGATCCCCAGTATGGTCGCTAATATGTTGTGTTGGTTTTGTCACATGGGTGAGAAAAAACACAGCACGTGCATGCTTAGTTAAGTCAGCTAAATAAGACATAGGTTTGTGAGTTGATTATATAACCAAATACACATGAAACAAGGAAATAAAACTATATAAAAAAAAAAATGTTAGAGAAGCTTGAAAGAACTAGAACCATGAAAAGGAAAAAATGACCATCATATAGCTACCAATGAATCAATATATTGATAGGCTAACACCATAGAGAAATATAGGGACTTATGAATCCCCTCTTCCTCCTTGGGAGAGCTCTTGAGTTCCCTAATAGAGAGCTCTTCTCTTCATGCAATGGAAAGTGACAATGGTGAATAAATACAATGTCAATCCTCTCAAGAGGTGAGTAGGATGGCCCTTGCTATAGTGGTTGAATGATTCAAAGAGAAAAGAGGATTATCCAAGAAGAATTTGTGTGGAATAACAATACCTTAAAGTTCTTATTTTTCTAGCACACCCATGGCACATATTTATAGTGTACATTCATGGAAAGATACAATTGGTTCATAGCGTGAACAAGGGGCCTTTTCAGGCACTTCCTATCCCTTGACTAGCCTCCAAGTTATATTTCACTCAGATCTGAGTGTCAAATCGTGTTGGGGGTTGGACTAGAAGTGGTTGAGAAGCTGACAAGATTCATAAATGTGTCGTTCATGAGGAGTGCGTATATTTTCTCGTAGAGAATCGTGCATCTTGTGCACAGTGTGCATTGAGGGTTGTGTTAGCCTGCGCATTTTGCGTGTGCTCCCTTTGGTGAATTTGTGCACTTTAATTTTTGAACCAAGTGTATAGTTTTGTTCCTTTTTGATGGATTTTGATGTTGTAGGTGTATTAATGTTTTTTGGAATTGATGTATTTCTTCAACCATTTTGTGCAATGTTATAGATGAGTTTTCAGTGATAACATAGTCAACAACCCTAATTCCTTAATCGAAATTAGAAATCCATCGACGGAAACCATATGTCGAAATTGTTTTAAAAGAATATGCAAAAACTGCCTCAAAAAACATTTTGGGGGCTCCACCCCCCTATGACCCCCTTACATGTCTGACGCAACGCAGATACTAGGTTTAGTCGTGCAAAGAATATAACACATGCCCAACAAAATTGTGGTCATGTTTACTCTTAGGACTGCCACTAAAAATATGGGTTGAATTTATGTTTCTTACTACTAGAGCTATAAAGTAGAATTCATGACGGTTGTTTGAGTTATTTTTGGGTACAAAAATCAATGTATGGATGACAAAGTTGTAGAATTATTTTTGTAAGTGTCATTCGAGGGGGACAAATATTAAATTTTTGAAGTTAGACACACACACACACACACACACACATATATATATAAGTTTTTGTTTTGTAAGGTTTGGGTGGCAATGCTTGGTGGGTGGAGGGTGGTTTAATCTAGGTGGAAGGACACTCAACCACCCCATCCTTTTTCTAGTTGTTGGTGGCTAAGGGAAAGAAAATTGCTTGAGGTGGTGTGTGGGTAGTCAAAACAAGGCCTACCACCATTGGGAGGGGTGATGGTAGCCTACACACATGTAGTGGGGCTATCTTAACAAAGGAGGGGAGGGTAGAAGGGGTTCTTGAGGTAATGACCCAATGAGTCCATGTACGCATGGAAGTGGTGGAAATGGGCATAGGGATAAGATGGATTTTTGTGTGCACTGGTCAAAGCATGCAACAGGTGGATATGGATTGGATATGGAGGTGGGAAGGAAACAACATATGCAATGGAGATGCACATGAAAGAGAGAGGATGCAAATATGGATGGGGTGTGGAGTCATGTGGGGATGGATGAAACACAATGCATGAAACTCCTTAAGTGAAGCCTTTTATTTAAAAATCAAATGATCTGGAATTTATACTTCATATTGAAAGAAATCATGTTGGAGGGAGAAGTATTTTTCCTACGAAAGAAGAATAATAAACATGAAGTCGTACAAGAAGTGAAATCATGATTAGTGATTAATTATGTTATTTTTTTATTTATTTTGGAAATGGGATGGAGGGTGCAAGATTGGATGATGGGGATACACCCAATAGTCACGTTTTGTTTTAATCTCCACCATCCAATAATTTAGTTGTTCTATTGTTACTTACAGAATTAGATATGTATGTACAGTTAGCTGATAAGAGATGTTTAGTTGGTGGATGAGAGATGTTTGGTTGGTGGATGGAAAATATATATATAGTTGAGGGATAGTGATCCCTATCAACGTTCAACATCCACTATTGATGCAAATGTGCTAATGATAAATCAATCCAAAACCCAAATTATTATTTTATCTCCCTTGGCACTGTCGGGGCTTCCCATCGAACAAAGGGCCTATATTAAGTTGGATCCCAAGTGAAACTGATATTATATTTCTAATTGAAACTTGAGAGCATGAAGAATATAAGGTCGGCATGGAACAAGAAATCCTCTCGCAGAGGGATTGTAGGAACAGATTGTTACATAAGAAAAAACATTTCTTCTCACATTTGGTTTCATAAGAAATACCCTCTCAATCAATTCATTTGGATGGATATTTCATATATTAATGCTAAGAATATGTATATAGCAATTTGTTTTTTTTTTTGCCTATTAATTCTACCATTTATAGGAAAAACAATCTAGATAAAAATTGTTCCTATAAAATCTTAGAACAAGATAATTATAAACTGAGAAATGAAGGTATTATCCTCCTACTAGGAGAATTTAATTCTAGAACTGCAACTAATCAATTTATTCTCTTAAAATATGATTCCAACCCTAATCCTCTATGTTTAGATGAGGAATTTTTGTTGTCCACAAGAACTGGGAAATTTTATATCATTAAAAGAGTGTGGTCAAGACCAATGGAGTACAAAATATCAACTTTAGGATGTCACCAAAAATTCCATTGCTAAGAGCATAGCCCGGATTTTCAAAAATGATTATTGGACCCCTAATGATTGTCCAAAAACATAACCATAACCACTGCATTTTTGTTAAAATTCAACTACCACGTTCAATTTTGATTTCTTGGATTCCTTGTTGCTTCCAGTGCAATACAATGGGCTCATTGAGGTCTGGAAGAGGGAACACTGAAGATTTTGACATGTTCATTGACACATTCCAAGTTTTTCCAGGTGTGGAGAGATGACCTTGATTCCCTTCCCATTTTTCTAATCAAAATTTTAAATCTTCAATCTGACTCCCCAATGCATGGACTTCATCTTGCAACTGGCCAATGAGAGTTTGGTGTTGGGAAAGTGTTTCTAAGGAAAAATAAATAGTGGATCTGAGGGATCCCATATGAATTTGCATTTTTTGGCGCTCCTAACTGGATCTGAAAATGACAATGCACCCTTTGAATCCATCCTACAATGCCAAGGAGGGATGCACCGAAATAGAACATCAAAAGAGTTGGAAACCACAAAAGAACTGGAGATACTTCATGTTGGGGAAGAGTAGAGGGAGACACTTCCCAAAGGACTTGCTTTCATGAGAAACGAAGACACTAGCCCAAAATAATAGAGCCAAACCAATGAAAATATGAAATCATGACAACGAGACAACCTTCCCACCAAGGATAAGTTTCTAGGGCCACAAACTAGAAGATAATTGAAATACTTGAGTCCCGGACTCGACCTTCTCCAAATAAATTCTTGTTGTTGTTGCAATGTCTCATGAGATCTTGATACAGAGAACAACAACTGAATCAATGAATAAATGATGAGGAAATCACCATACCCACCTGAAGCACTCTGTGTCAACTGCATTCCATGACGAACTGAAGGCCCATGCTAATGTCCAATCCTCAGTTAAGTTGCTTCTAGTAACAATGTCATACCTTCCCATTATTTACATCTAGATCCACCATCCTGAACCCCATGATATCACCTGTGTGAAGGTACCAACTTCCCACATCCAGGATTAGATTGAAATTCCTCCCACTCTATGTGTTGAAAGCCACCATCATGATAAATCCTTGTCATCTTATCTACATCCACAATATGTTGAGCATATAATACAAGAACCTTCCATGCATCACCAAGCCAGCCTTGTGGTCCATGAGAGACAAAAAAGTGGATGATATCATGGCAAAGGGGATAAAGACTCCAAAACATCTACCTCCAATAGGACTAGGGCTTTTCCTATGGCCTTGTTGGCCATTTTGTCTGCCTCCATATTGTTATTCCGAAGAACATGGAAGTAACTTAACTAGAGATTTCCGGCTAGGAGACGAATTCTATCAACTAGTTTTTTTAAGCTAAGAGAAGAACCCGAGATCATGATCTTTATTAACATCTTTGAATTGCCCACAATATTCAGGCTTTGTAATTTTTTCTTCTTGGCCAATTATAATCCCTGAAGTATGGCATAAGCCTCTGCTTTGTTGTTTGTATCTGTCCCCAAGTTCCAAAAATAATCTAGGACTCTAATTCCTCTGGGTCCATAAAGAACCCTACCCCCCCCACCCCCCGACACCTACCTCCCCTAGATGAGGACCTTGTTTTAACTAACAGGTACAAAAGAAATTCAAAAGATCTGATCGAGAATTTGTTTGGTATCGAACTAATCAAGCTTTGCAGTTCTCAAGATCTAATAATTTGCAATGGTCTAATGAAGTGGCTAAAATCTAACGAGATGATGTGTATACATAAGGTGGGTTGTAGTGTTGTGGATATGTGATATCAGATATCCTTGCATACAACCAAATAGTAAATTTTGACCTCTTAAACGACCATGATTCTGACTATGATCATAGACCTTTAACCCTAACTCTAAACTTTATCATGCATAAAAACCTCATTGAAGAGAACTCTAATAACCAAAGGCACTTGATTTTTGACAAAAATAAAGTCAATCACTTCTTAAAGAACTTAAACACTAAATTAAATATCCTATCATATAAGAACAATATTGTGTTACAAAAACAGGACTGCAGAGCAATAAAATAAAACAAATGTGGAAACAAAACACAGAAGATACACAATACAAGAGAGACACAGATTTATGTGGTTCACCCAGTGTGGGCTACGTCCACCAGAGAAATTGCCAGGTCCTTCCTTTATTATTATCCAGCAAAT
>ML781099.1:141368-182616 GCA_009831015.1 Picea engelmannii | reverse complement strand
CTGTAGAAGCTAAAGATATAGAAGAGTCAGTATTACCAGTACATAAATACAATGTACCTACCTTCTCTCCTTTTGCTATCACCAATGATCCTTTGATGACCTTCCACGTCTTATCTGTAAATATGGATATACAAACTTCACTTTCCAACTGCCCTATTGAAATTAGATTTTTTCTTAAATCTGGAACATGTCTTACCTCTTTCAACAACCATTGGTTTCCATTGCGTTGCTTTATTTTTACCTTTCCCATTCCAACAATTTTGCATGGTGCATCATCACCCAAATGAACCTGTCCAAAATCACCTTGAACATAATCTAGAAAATGTTTCCTATGGGGTGTGGCATGAAATGAAGCCCCTGAATCTACTACCCAAGACTTATAAATATTATCTACAGAAAGAATCAAAGCATCTTGTAGCACATCACCTGTTACATTTGCTTCATGATTTCTCTCGTGTTGTCCATCTCTTTGTTTCTTTGGAGCTCTGCAGTCTTTCTTCAAATGTCCTTTCTTCCCATAATTCTAGCACTCTATCTTTCCAAGTCTGGATTTGGATCTGCCCTTCCTAGAATTCCCATGGTTACCTATTCTTTTCTGTCGCATTTCCTCACTAAGGATAACACTAAAAACATCATCAAATTTTAAATTATTTGAACCAGAGATAGAGTTACTTACAACCATGACCAAGACATTCCATCTTTCTGGCAATGAGCACAAATTAGAAGATCCCTAACCTCATCATCAAAGTCCACTTTTATGGAACTTAGTTGATTAGTAACCGTATTAAATTCATTTAAATGATCTGCAACAAACCCACCTTCTGACATTTTCATATTAAATAATCTCTTCATTAGAAATACCTTATTGGATGCTGAGGGTTTTTCATACAGTTTAGCCAATGTGTCCATCAAACCCTTCGTTGTCTTTTCTTTCGAAATATTGAAAGCCACCGATGCTGCCAAGCTCAGCCATATCGTTCCTAGAGACTTTCTGTCAAGAATATCCCATTCTTCATCCTTCATAGCCTCCGGCTTCTTTGCTATTCCACCCAATGGTAGGAATAGATCCTTCTAATATAAATAGTCTTCCATCTGCATCTTCCATAACTTGTAGTTTTGTCCGTTAAATTTCTTGACCCTAAACTTTCCATCTTCCAACATTGCTCCCACTCGAACCAGGAACCCTCTTTTCCTGCGAGTTACCTTTCACTCTGATACTAGTTGTTAGAAAAATAGGACCGCAGAGCAATAAAATAAAACAAATGCGGAAATAAAACACAAAAGATACACAATACAAGAGAGACATAGATTTACGTGGTTCACTCAGTGTGGGCTACGTCCACCAGATAAATTGACAAGTCCTTCCTTTATTATTATCCAGCAAATGAAGGGATACAACCTACAACAAAACCCATTGTAACTTCCTCTTCTTTCTCTCACAGTCTCCTCTCTCAAAATACAATACTCGCCATCATACATAGCCGCAATACATTTCCCTCATAAAAGAGGGTTTCCTTCTAGGGAAAAAAACCCTAACATAATTTCTACCRTTAGATCTGCGACCTTATAATGAACGGTCCATATTTACAATGAAATTACAATCTACTTTTACAAGGCAATTTTTCCTTCGGGGGCTTCGCCCCCGGACCCCGCAGAGGGGGTACCCCTTTGCACTCCCCCGCGTGGAAGAGTGTACATACTTCTAGGGTGTAAAGTCTTCATGGGGTATAAACATGGCTGAAAAAACACAATACCTCTGAGTCATGAAGATAATCAGGATTCACAACCAACATATTGAATACCTCTATCATAATTTTATGACAACCCTCTCTATTTCCATAAAAACAAATATCTATCAAAGTGTTGTGTAAAAATTAAAATAGAATTTCCAACCCTTGGTATGATAATGGGTGTAAACTTGCTAGAAAATCCATTAGGGATGCCTCTAATGAGTCTTTGAAATTTGATAAGAAAAATAGATATAAAGCCTTAATTAAAAGGAAAAAAATGCACTACATAAATAGAAAGCAAGAGAAATTTTTGCATCTATGCAAAGAAATTTTGGAGACAAATTTTGACTCATAAAACTAAAGAAAATTATATGACTCCCTTGATGGGATGAAATTCCTACCTTAAAAATCTTTACAAATCCCCTAATGTCCTAGACAACATTCCAAATGTTTCTATGAAGGATGAAGTTTTTGCTATAGAAGACAAAAAGTTTTGGGTTAAACAACTCACAAACAAGAACGCTAAGGATATCAAAAGCTACCAAACTGAAATATTAAAAATTGGAGGTCTTATTCACATCCCTCACATACACAAACTCTTCAATTTAGCATTCAAGCAAGGCTTTCATAAATAGTATGCAACAACCAAATAGTAAATTTTGACCTCTTAAACGACCATGAGTCTGACTATGATCACAGACCTTTAACCCTAACTCTAAACTTTATCATGCATAAAAACCTCATTGAAGAGAACTCTGATAACCAAAGGCACTTGATTTTTGACAAAAATAAAGCCAATCTCTTCTTAAAGGACTTAAACACTAAATTAAATCTCCTATCATATAATAACAATATTGAAGACCTCTATCATAATTTTATGACAACCCTCTCTATTTCCATAAAAATAAATTATCTGTCAGCGTGTTGTGTAAAAATAAAAATAGAATTGCCAACCCTTGGTATGATAATGGGTGTAAACTTGCTAGAAAATACATTTGGGATGCCTCTAATGAGTCTTTGAAATTTGATAAGAAAAATAGATATAAAGCCTTAATTAAAAGAAAAAAAATGCACTACATAAACAGAAAGCAAGAGAAATTTTTGCACCTATCCAAAGAAATATTGGAGACAAATTTTGACTCGTAAAACTAAAGAAAATGATATGAATCCCTTGATGGGCTGAAATTCCTACCTTAAAATTATTTACAAATCCCCTAATGTCCTAGACAACTTTCCAAACATTTCTATGAAGGATGAATTTGCTGCTATAGAAGACAAAAAGTTTAGGCTTAAACGACTCACATACAAGAACGCTAAGGTTTTGAAAAGGCTACCAAACTGAAATATTAAAAATTGGAGGGATTATTCACATCCCTCACATACACAAACTGTTCAATTTAGCATTCAAGCAAGTTTTCCCTAAACCCTGGATTCAAAGCCTCATTGTACCTATTTTTAAAAGTGGGGATAAAAACAATTCTTCTATTTATATTGTTGAATTTTCAATGAGCTATGGCTCATGCATTTACTTTAAATTTTTTGTTTAATTTTTGCTTGAACCATAACTACTCCAGTAAACCTGCAAGATCACAAGAAGAATAACCATGCAAAATAACACAAGAAGTATCATGGGAAACCCTTCTCAACAAGGGAAGAAAACCCAACCAAACATTTGTTATATTCTTCAAGAGAAAGACCTCCCACACCATCACCAAACCTAGCACACAAGAGGGTGTTGTAATTCTCATAATTTCAGACCATAACTTCTGAAATCATGAGATGACACAATGTTAAGTGTGTTTCCTCAATGGGGATTCACCTTTATTTATATAAGACTTATCACATCAAATGATGTGTCTATTGTCACAATAGGGTTGACCTCAATAACTCGAAATATAATTAATAATTACCATATTAATTATCTTTTACTTTATGGTGGGGGTGACTTGTACCCTTTACATCACAAATAGGGTTACAAGTAAGTATGAATCTTGGAAAATAAAGCAAGGGATCTCATACACCCACTAGTGCTCAACCACTAGGGGCACATCCATCTATGCTCAGCCATAGGGATGCCCACATCTCTATCTCACTGTGTCTCATAGGAGAATCACACTCACTAGTGCTCAGCCACTAGGATCACGTTCATCTGTGTTCAGCCATAGGCATGTCCAACACAACAGATCACTTTCTCACTATGTCTCACGGGAGAATCACACTCACTAGTTCTCAACCACTAGGATCATGTTCACCTGTGCTCAGCCACATGCATGTCCAAATCAGCAGGTCTCTTTCTCACTACATCTCACGGGAGAATCGTCTAGAGTATCACATCATCTCAAATATCTGCACAGAAAATACCAGTACATCATTTCATCTTTGTCTCAGAGAGAATGACACACCCAACTCATGGACTTCCCTACACATAGGCACATAACATTCCATATTCATCTTAGAGAGGAACCACACACCCATCTCATGGGATTCCCTACATAGGGGCACACAAAATTCCATCTCTATCTCAGAGAGGAATCACACACCCAGATCATGGGCATCATCACCCCACACAGGGGCACAACGTTCCATATCCGTCTCAGAGAGTAACTACACACCCATATCATGGGCACACCCAAATCATGGGCTTCCTCACAGGATGTGTTGGACATATTTTAATTAATGTGTTTAATTGATGTCGACAGTATAAAGTATGCAGAGAATGAAAATGTCAGACAGTACGCAGAGATCAAATCTCAGAAGGAAGAGAAAAATGTAGAAATGCCGTCATAGTAGTCGTGCAGAAAGACATAACGCGAGTTGTAGAGGAATCCATTCTAAAGCTCAAGAGAAATAACGATCTAAGAGAAGTTGCATGATGGTTAGCAGTGAGATCCTTCGAAGCTTCGGGAATTGGGAGATTTGAAGGACTAAGGAGAGCGTTGGGGAGAAGAACATGTCCCAAGCGTAGGATCTGAAGCATTGAGGGTTGACAACCATCCGATCCAGGTGAGTAGCATGGGGTTTTATCCCTTTCTCATTTCATAGGAAAGAAAATTTATGAAGTCCCAAAGTTATGAAGTCATTCGGAACCGTCCATCGTCCAAGGAAATAGGTGGAAACATATCCGAGAGTTCGAGGAAAAGGACATCAGAAGAATTGCGAAGAGAGAAAGGATAATTAATCGATTTGTTATTTCCAATCCCGAAATTAGTCAAGACCGTCAGATCTTATAGTATCAAAGATCAACAATTGTGTTTGACTCACAAACAATGCACAACTCAAATTGTGGAGTTTGGGTGACGAGTTAAATCACTTGCAAGTTGTGATTCCACAATCATCCTTGATCGTTAATCCTCTTCGAGAGTCTTCACGACTGTAGGATCACCTTTGAGTGGAAGGACAGGATAAGATGAAATAATCTAAGATCTCAATTATTAGAATACCCATTAGTCCTCAGATCAAATTAAGTTGAAGGATAGGATAAGAAAAGAAGAACGCGGGAGAGCGTTGACTTTACGAAGTCCAAAGCTGCGAAGAGATCATATCCATTGGTTTGAAGGTGTGGACGTGACAACAGATAAATGAATTTATGGATTCGTGATTCAGAGAATTTAAGAGGAGCTAGAGCCCATTTCCTAGAATTCGTCAATTCGGAGATCGGAATATTGGCCACGACATACAGTGAAAACACCCAAAGCCTGCATCTCCAAAGTGCCCTTTGGATAGGCCCCTGATCATAGTCGGAGGTCATATGAAGATTTACAGAGACTGAAATATGTGAAGCATGAAGTCTGGAAGTAAATGGTGGCCATTCATCCCAATGCCTGATTAAGTCCGAGCCGTCGAATTAAGCAATGAAAGGATAAGTGTAAGGATCAAACATGACCATTGATCTAGTTCCACGAAATAAACGTGAGTCATCCAATCTAAAGAAAACTTTGGGAGAATTCTCAAACATTGATCAAGTACAATGGAAGGATAGCGTAAGTGCAATAGTCGATGTCCCAAACTGCCGATAGTCGTCCATCTCATCATGCGATTAAATCATGACCATTGATTATGATAAGCGTACAAGCACTCATTTGGCATAGCATCTAGTCACCGTCATTGGTCATATGGAATAAGAGATATAAAGGCAAAAGATAAAGCGTCGCTAAAGTTGATAAATACCATGGTTTTGTATCACTCAGTCACATGTAATGGTTTGAAGGAAGCACCTCTGCAGAAGACGGTTTCTGTAAAGAAATTGCAGATATTTGGGATCGAGTTAAAGGGATGAAATTGATCCATAACTGTGATCAATTTATGAAAAGCCTTCACGGTAAGAATCATAAAATTGTGATTAATGTTTGAGTTAAATGAAGAGGTGCAATGGTTCAAAACAAAGGGACACAATATATCACTCTCAAACTATTTTGAAGATTATATAAACGAGGAAGAGTGTTGAGAAGAAGGTGTCTCTGCAGTCCGAATCAGAAGATATATTAAATCACAGAAGCAAAGAGAGATGTAGTAAAGACTTAATACATATTTTTTTCCATATTCAGAAAACAAGGGTGGTTGGGTGGTGCAAGGATAGGTTGGTGCCTGCAGAGGGAGTTGGTGCTTCCTTTTCAGTTGTAGCTTACTAAACAGGGGGTCGAAGCCTCCTACCAGTTGGTGCTGGTGAACAAGGGTGTGGGTGCATCCTGATCAGTTAGTTCTGATCGAAAATGAAGAATATCTTCCTTCTATGTAACATATAAAAGGAAAATTTTGTAGTTAATAGAAAAGAGTTTGTGGTTTTCCCATTTGGGTTCCACGATAAAATATTGTGTCAAAATTTGGTTTGCATTAACAAAAGAAAAATTGATATAATAATTGTGTCATTGATTCACCCACCCCCTCTCAGTGACAGGATCTGATCCTTCAGGCTGACTCACTCAATCTGTGTCCTGGAGGATGTCTCACACAGTTGTAATCATCAACACTCCCTCTCATCTAGGGAGGCATTCTCCATCAAGCCGAGTCTCACACGGAAGTACTCGAACTTCGTGTTGGTTATAGTCATCAACACTCCTTCTCAGCTAGGGAGGTATTCTTCACCATGCCAAGTCTCTCACAGAAGTACACAAACTTCATATTGGCAAGAAGTTTGGTGAAGATATATGCAATCTTCTCATGTGTAGGAGGGTATTGCACGTGTACTATTTTCCTCTGCACCATGTCTCTGATATAATGATATTTTATCTCAATGTTTTTCAATCTATCATGAAACATAGGGTTTTCAGAGAGCTTCACATAGTTATGGTTATCACAATGAAAAATAGGACCCATCTCATGATCAAATAAGTTTGTCAGAAGTTTATGAAGCCACATTGCTTCGCAGACTGCCACACTCAATGCTATGTAACATGCCTATGTGGTACTCAAGGCCACATAGCTTTGTTTCCTGCTGCACCAGGAAATCATGGCAGACCTCGAGATAAAAAACAATTGGCCATGCTCTTTTGGTCCACTGCGCTCTTGGCCCAATCGACATATACCTGCAAACTCAAGTCTACACTGGAGGCATATCTCAAGCTATATCCAACTGTGCCTTATAGATATCTCAATACATGTTTCACTGCTATCCAGTGAGTCTGTCTTGGTTGAATCATGAATTAACTAAGTTCATTCACTACATAGCATACATTGGGTCTGGTGTTAACCAGATACATTAGTGATCCAATCAGATGTGGATCAATCTCGTATGAATCATCATCATTCATGTTCTTCAAATCCATCACCATCGGAGTAGGCATGGATTTTCATTTTGTCATACTAAACTTCTTTAATATCCCCACTGTATATTTTCCTTGGCTCTAGAAAATCTCGTTGGTCCTCTGACATACTTCTTGTCCCAAGAAGTAGTGCATCATACCCAGATCCTTTATTTCGAAATCAGAAGTCAAGACTTGCTTGTATCCAACAACAAGGCTTCCTGAGTAAGTCACCAAAATCAGGCTCCCATCACCAGCAATGTAATAATATAGGCTTGGATCAGAAACACTCTTATTGAAACCCAAACTCATCAAGAATCCATCCATCTTCTCGTTCCAAGCACAAGGTGTCTTCTTTAGTCCATACATGTCTTTCTTCAACCTGTACACATGAGATTTATCGTCATATATCATGAATCCTTCTGGTTGCTCAATGTAACCTTCTTCCTCAATCTCACCATTGAGAAAGGCTATATTTACATCCATCTAATGTAGCTTCCAAATCATGGATGGTAGTACGAATGGAAGTGTATCGGGCTATTAGATCAAATTTCTCATCATGAACAACTCTCTATGTTTGTGGGAATCTTCTGGCTACAAATCTTGCTTTATATTTCTCAACACTTCCATCATCTACATGTCCCTCTACCCCTTGCAGAGTTTGTCAAGTTTAGACATGCCTTTTATTCCCTACTGCAATATCTCTGAGGATATCAATTGGAGTGGCTGGATTAACTGAAATAATGGTTATCTCCCTCTGAACTATTGAAAGGGAGAAGGTAATATTTCTTCCTTTTTCTCAATTAGTTTGGCTCCCTCTGAGTCAAGTAATTCCTTCTGAATTCTTGAAGGATAAACATCTTCCTTTGTTGTTAACCTGCCTGGAACAAGGAAACAAATGAAAGGAAACAAGACAAGAATATCTCCTAGAGGAGATTCATGAGTACATCTCTAGAATCAAAAATAATTTAAGGATTTTTGTCATGGCTACAATACCTACTTTTAATGTATAAACCTTAGAAATGTAGGTTAGAGGCAAGCTAATTAAAAAAATCAAACCTAGAGTCTTCACTTCCAGTGTGTTGTTCTTCTGAATGCACTGAGACTTCTCTGGGTCCATGATTGCACCAAGGATTCCTTCCTCCTACAAGTACCCTTATGATAATGATGTAAATAATGTATATACAAGTGCATACTTGAGAGTGTACACCGATGGAGATTCTGCTTGTTTGTCAATGGCATGATGAGAAATGGCATTCCTCGCTTGTTTTCCATATAGTGGAAGGCGCATTTGTTGGATTACTGAGAGGGGGGGTGAATCAGTAATAGAGCAATAATATCATTTTTCACCAAAAAGAAAGTGTTATATCAATATAGTATTATCATCCAATAGTTATAGAGTAAATAAACAATGAAAAAATGAGCAATCACACACATACAGAGTACACCAATGTTTTTACGTGGAAACCCAAAGCAGGAGAAAACCACAGAATGTTTTTTATTGTATGTCTTGAAGAATTACATTCATTGGAAGCACCAACTTCCTTTGTTTTCCAGCAGCAACTGGAAGGAGGCTCCAACCCCCTAGTTTCTTAGGCTACAACCTGAGGGAAGCTCCAACTCCCCAATTCTCTGGCTACAACTAGAAGGAGGATACAACCCCCTAAGTTCTCCAGCTACAACCAGAAGGTGGCTACAACCACTTGTCCTTACCTCGTCCAACCGCCCTGAAATATAAATGTCAAATGTAGAATTTTCATTGTCACTGAATCAACCACTGCCACTGTCAACCTGTCATTGTCACCTGTAACAACCTGTACAAATCAACCTACACCAAACAACCTGTACCAATAACCTAAACCAACATGTACCATGAATCAACCTTGAATCATCAATATGCGCCAACATCATCAAATATACGCCTCATGTATGTGCCAACTCATGAACTATACACCTCATGTATATGCCAACTCATCAACTACTTGTCTCAACCATGTACCCAACATGTACCTCAACCATATACCAAAGGCATACACCAATATAACCATCAAAAGTTGTCTAACAATTCATCACTCTATCCATAAACTAAATACCATAAACCCTTACATCAAACCATGTGCCACAACGTCATTGTTATGTAGCCTCAAGCTAAACCAACCACTTCAGCAAAAGATCCCAACCAAAAGACCAATACCCGTATGTCAAATACCAACAACAAAATACCAATTATATCATTCAACAAATCTGATATATGCGACAATACTGAACATCCAATACCATCTCAAGAGATAAACCCTAGCTCAGAAAGCATACCTCAAACAAGATGTGCCATATTTCTCATAAATAGACCCCAACCATGCTACTGCCGCGATTTTTCTGCCACACTTTTTCTGCTGTGATTTTTCTACCTCTCTTTTTCTGCCACAATTTTTCTGCCGCGATTTTTCTGCCACAATTTTTTTGCCGCACTTTTTATGCCGCGATTTTTCTATCGCACTTTTCTTGCCGCACTTTTCCTACCACATTTTTCTTGCCACACTTTTTATGCTGCAATTTTTCTCTATCAATAATACATGTCCAAATAACCTTTCACAAAATATATATTCAATGATATTCAAGTGTGATTAAAATGAGAGAGTCTTGCGTCTTATTTATACTTTCATGTAGCTTCCTCAAGGGGTTACCTTTTAACCATCTTAACCCAATTTCCTTATTTTAGGGTTAACCAACTTCTAACCACTTGTCCACTTAGTAATTTATCCACTAACTTTATTATTTAAATAATTTCTTTTGTATCCACTTTGACTTATAGTACACTCATCACTTCACTTTATTATTTACCTTCTAAAATCTCTCAAATCACTTTCCTTATTTTAGGAAGTTCTCCATTAACTTTATTATTTAAAAAAATTCTTTTGCATCCTCTTTGACTTATAGTACACTCATCACTTCACTTTATTATTTAAATAATTTCTTTTTTGCAAACACTTTGACCTTTTAGGGATTCTAGATGACTCATGAGGGTTCTCCAACTTCACATTGCCATAACTCTCTAACCGTGAGGAGTTATGTGACGTTCCACATACCACCAAATATGCTATGAAATGTACTATCTATCTAGAATAGTCTTACATGCAAATATATCAAAACTAATACCATTATCCATCAAACAAACTTGGGTCCATTACCCAAACCTTTTTGCTACCAGAATTCTCTACCGTACTTTCTTCAAGGGTTGACATCAATGACAACCAACCCAATTAATCAACAATATCCCCCTTTGGCATTGATGGCAACACTCTGATGCAATACTGAATTCATGTCATGCAATATTGAAGTCATATCACTCATGCTCTCCTTGTGACCATCGCTCCCCCTGGAACCATACCTTTGTGTTCTGCATCTAATAAATCTCTCCCCCTTTTCCATCAATGGAAAATGTATCTTTTCATCCAGTGTTTCTCCCCCTAACTAAACTTTCCTTAGGGATACTCCCCATGACTGAACTCTTCCTGAAATTGATCTCTCGACCTAAATTGTCCTCTTTATGGTGCTTCCTCATGTAAATATAAGACATATAAGATAAGCATTCAAAAGAATTCATTTTGGAGTAGAAATAAATCTGAGTCTCTGGCGAAGATACTCAAAGGCTTCTTGTGGAAGCGGTTTTGTAAAGATGTCTACCACTTGTTCTTTTGTGCCCACATATTCAACTTTGATGTTCTTTTCTACAACTTGTTCCCATAGAAAGTGATACTTGATTGGAATGTGTTTCATCTTGGAGTGCATCACCGGGTTCTTTGAGATAATGACGGTGTTCGTATTATCACAATAGATTGGAATGGGCTTATCATACTCAACCTATATATCTATCGGAGTTTGTTTCATCCATAGAACCTGTGTACAACATGTTTTTGCTGCAATATACTCTACTTCGGTTGTAGATAAAGATATTGATGATTGTTTCTTTCTTAGCCATGATACTAAACACTCACCTAAGTAGAATGTTGTTCCACTGGTGCTTCGTCGGTCATCAATACAACCTGCCCAACCTGTATCTATGTAGGAAATAAGTGATAGATCCTTTCTTTTTGGATACCATAATCCAAACTCTTATGTTCCTTTGAGATATCTGAAAATCCTCTTCACTGCTAATACATGTGATTCCTTTGGTGATGCTTGAAATCGTGCCACCTGTCTAACTGCATGCATTACATATGGTCTGGATGATATCACATATAGTAGGTTGCCAATCATTGACCTGTATTTCCTCTGATCTGTAGACTTTGAATCATCATATTTTCTTAACTTGCAACTGGTTTGCATGGGAGTGATAATTGGTTTGCAATATTCCATTCTGAACCTCTTTAGCATTTCTCTGATATACTTGGTTTGAGAAATAAAAATTCCTTACTGGCTTTGACGTATCTGAAGTCCGAGAAAGAATGATAGTTCTCCAAGTAATGACATTTCAAAATCATTCTGCATATCCTTTGGAAATTTTTGGCTTAACCTGTCATCATCACTACCAAAAATAATATCATCAACATAAACTTCAATTAATAAAATACTATCTTGACTTACCTTCATGTAGAAGTTGTTGTCTGCACTTCCTTTTTTGAACCCTGTCTATTGTATATATTTATCTAGTCTAGAGTACCATGCTCTAGGAGCATGTTTTAGACCATACAAGGCCTTCTTTAATTTACACACATAATCTATGTTCTCTGACAACTAAAATCCTTCTGGTTGTTCAATGTAGGCTTCTTCTTCAAGTTCTCTATTCAGAAAAGTTGATTTTACATCCATCTGATACACTTTAATATATTTAGAGCATGCATAAGCTAAAAGAAATTGGATTGCTTCCATTCTGATAACTGGGACAAATGTCTCTTCAAAGTTGATTTATTCAACCTGTGCATATCCTTTACATACCAATCTAGTTTTGTTCCTTGTAACATGTCCATATTCATTCAATTTATTCTTGTATACCCACTTTGTGTCAATCACATTCTTATCCTTTTGTCTTGGAACCAATTCCCATGTGTCATTTATCTCTATTTGATCCAATTCTTCGTACATGGCCTTATTCCAAAATTCATCCTTGCTGGCCTCTTCAAAATAGGTTGGTTCAATCATAGATGAGAGTGCTAGGTGTATTTGTTTTGGTGAACGCATTCTTCTTCTAGTCTCAACTCTTCCATCTTTGTTTCTGATAATCTGATCTGAAGGATGATTCTTCTGTACTCGTCTTCTAGGTGTCTTTGGAGGCACTTGCTGAACTTCTCTTCTGCTTTTGTCAGATCCTCTTCATCTTTCCCTTATTTTCCATCTTTTGTTTCTTCTTCGTAAAGTTGTTCCATTGATTCATTTTCTTCTTCCTTTAATTCCTGTCTACCTATTTCATCAATTGTTATGTTGATGCTTTCCACAACTTTGTTCAATCTCAGGTTGTAACACTTGTATGATTTCCTTGTACTTGAGTAACCAATAAGTACTCCTTTGTCCACACAAGAGTCAAACTTTCTCATTCTGCCATCTTCTCTTTTGATGTAGCATTTTCTTCCAAAAACTATGAAATGCTTCACATTTGTTGGTCTTCCTTTCCACAACTCGTAGGGAGTTTTGTCAGTGTTGTTTCTGAGCATTACTCTGTTTTGAATGTGAAATGTTGTATGCACTGGCTATGTCCAAAAAATATCTGTCAATTTGGAATTCGTTAGCATTGTTCGAGCCATTTCTTGTACTGTCATGTTCTTTCTTTTAACAACTCCATTATGTTGGGGTGTCTTAGAAATGAAGAATTATCTTTTTATTCCATGATTGTTGCAGTAGTCCATAAATTCCTTTAAAGTGAACTCTCCTCCATTATCAGATCTCAAGCATTTTATTTTTGAATCCATTTCATTTTCAACCATTTCCTTGTAGATCTTGAAGTTTTCAAAAGCTTCTGACTTATTCTTGAGAAATCAAACTGTAGTCATTCTTGTATAATCATCAACTAATAACATAAAGTATTTCTCACCTTTTAAACCCTTTGTTGTAGTTGGTCCAACTATATCAGTATGCACAATTTCCAATGGTCTTTTCATTGAATACTCCTTTGATTTGAACCTGGTCTTTGTTTGCTTTCCTTGTTGACAATGCTTGCATAAAGTGTTGGTTGGTTTCATGATCTGGGGAATTTCTATGACTGCTTCTCTTTTGATGACTTTGACAAGATTATCAAAATGTATGTGATCCATTATTATGTGCCATAGCCAACTTTCATCTTCCTTTCCTAGACAACACTTTTCATTTCCAATTTCACTTAACACATATATGTTGCTTGAAGTTCTCGCAGCTGTAGCAATCAATTTTCCTGAACCTTTTTTTCTTATCTCACACTTTTGTGAATTGAAAGTAACTTTATGACCTTGGTCACACATTTGACTCACACTTAGAAGATTATGTTTCATATCTTCTACTAGTATAACATTTTCTGCCTTGGTATTCTTGTTCCCAATTCTGGTTGTTCCATTTCCAATTATTTTAGTTGAATCATCGTTTCCGAAGGAGACTAGTCCATCTCTTTCATTTCTTAATGTAAGAAACATGTCTCTATCACCTGTCATGTGTTTTGAACAACAATTGTCAACATACCAACCACGTTTCTTCTTCTTAGCTTGTAGAGTGAGTGTGCATTCTTCATTGTTATATTGATTATGCTTTCTTATCCATGTCATTTTCTGAGGTTCATGTATGTGACTGTTGTTATTCTGTTGCAGTTCTCTAGGAGAGACTGTCATTCTGCAATCTTTGGCCATGTGTCCAAAGTTGTTACATTTGTAACATTCCACTTCAGTTCTCAAATATTCAAACATGTTGTAACTTCTTCTTTGTGTTTCACTAGGCCTTCTTGGATAACCATTTTGTGTATGACTTTCAAAGTTGTTTATGTTCATGTTGTTAGCTCTGCAATTCACAGCTTTATGTCCAAAATTATTACATGCATAAAATAAACCAAAAAAGATAGTTTGATACCTGGGAGTTGAAGATATTCTGAAAGGAGGTACTCTTATGAATTCTTCTTCTTCATGAAGCCTATCTGTCGGTTGTTGATTCTGAAATATGAATCTTCTCGATGGAGGAGTGTCCCTGTAATATTCCTTGTAGATCTTCCTATCCCCTTTTATTGTTTATGCATATCTTTTTGGATATGTTTCTTACTCTGTTGTTTTGGATATTGATCCCTTTTCTGTCTGATTGTATCCAAGTATGAACTTGTCATGATGAGGTTTTTGACTGCTGATAATGTCATCCAAAACTTTTGATTTGTTCTGCATATTTTTCTTTTGAAGATCATTTCTTAATGTGACAATCTCTGCTTCCAAATTTCCAATGATCATGTCTTTTTCTTCTAGCTGTTATTTGAGTGCTTATTCAATTATTTTATCTTCTTCTATTTGAACCTTCAAATTTGTGATCATTTGTTCTAGTACTTGAATGTCTTCTTTCTTGTCTATTTTCATTTGTATTTTCTTGTTTTTCTTCTTTTCTCTTCTGATAACTTCTATGGAACACATCAATTCTTCTTGGTAGTCAACTTCTGCCTCTTCATATTCTTCTTCAGCTTCTTCATATTCTTCTTCGGCCTCTTCATATTCTTCTTCAGCTTCTTCATATTCTTCTTCGGCCTCTTCATATTCTTCTTCGGAGTCTTCTTTATCAGATTCTTCTACTGCCATGAATAGAACTCTTTCTATCTCACTGTCACTGACTTCATCTTCATCTGATGATGAGAAGTCTTCTTTGGTGCACAATCTTTTCTTGAAATCTTTCTTTATGGTTCTTTTGCCTTTATATGTTTGTTTTCTATTTGAGTAACCTTCATTGTTTCTCTTTTTCTTATGAGGACATTTGTTAGCAAAATGACCAATACCATGACAATTAAAACAAATCAAAGAAAGCTTACCTCTATACCTTACGTTGGTTCTCTTGTTCAATCTTTTGACAAAGTTGGCCACTTATTCATCATCTTCCGAGACGTCACTGTTGTTGTTATGTTCTTTTTCTTTTCGTTTTCCCTTTTTCTTTGAATTTTTGGATGCTTTGAAGGCTGCTTCTTTTATATCTAGATTTTCAGTTCAGTTCTCATTTCATATGCTGTGAAGATTCCATGTAATTCACCCATACTTATTGAGTTTAGATCTGCTCTTTCTTCTAGTGTTGATATCTTAGGGTCAAATCTCATAGGAAGAGATCTTAGTACCTTTTGAACAATTATAGATTATTTGATTTATTCTCTCAATCCCATGATTGCATTTACTGTTTTATCAACTCGTAAAAAGTAAGCTAGAATATTCTCATGTTCCTTCATCTTTAGTTGTTCGAACTGACCTCTGTAAGTTTGAAGCTTTGTTTCTTTGACTTTTGAATCTCCTTCATAAATATTTTGATGTGTGTCCCAAATATATTTAGCGGATTTACAATGTGCAAATTTGGTGAATATTGATTCTCCAAGACCATTCAAAAGTGCATTAGTGGCTTTGGAGTTATTTTGACCAAGTTTTATTGCTTTGTCATTTGCCGGCGGAACTATTGGTGTTGTGTATCCATCTACAATTGATTGTCAAATTTCAAATCTTTTTGTTTGTATATATTTTTTCATCCTTATGCTAAAAAATGCATACTTATGTCCATCAAACTATGATATTCTATTTTTATACATGTTGTTGTTGCTCTCCATGATCTACCTTTCAGTGGTTAAACTGATTTCTGAAGGAACCTGCTCTGATACCAATTGTTGGATTACTGAGAGGGGGGGTGAATCAGTAATAGAGCAATAATATCCTTTTTCACCAAAAAGCAAGTGTTATATTAGTGTAGCATTATCATCCAATAGTTACAGAGTAAATAAACAATGAAAAAATGAGAAATCACACACATACAGAGTACACCAGTGTTTTTACGTGGAAACCCAAAGTGGGAGAAAACCACGGAATGTTTTTTCTTATATGTCTTGAAGAATTACATTCATTGGAAGCACCAACTTCCTTTGTTTTCCAGCTGCAACTGGAAGGAGGCTCCAACCCCCTAGTTTCTCAAGCTACAACCTGATGGAAGCTCCAACTCCCCAATTCTTTGGCTACAACCTCCTAAGTTCTTTGGCTACAACCACCTGTCCTTGCCACGTCCAACCGCCCTGAAATATAAATGTCAAATGTAAACAACTTGTCACTGTCACTGAATCAACCACTGCCACTATCAACCTGTCACTTTCAACATGTACCGATAACCTGTAACAACCTGTACAAATCAACCTGCACCAAACAACCTGTATCAATAACCTGAACCAACATGTACCATGCATCAACCATGCATCAACCTTGACTCATCAAGATGTACCAATGTCATCAACTATACACCTCATGTATGTGCCAACTCATCAACTACTTGTCTCAACCATGTACCCAACATGTACATCAACCATATACCAAAGACATACACCAATAGGACCATCAAAAGTTATCTAACAATTCATCAATCTATCCATAAACCAAATACCATAAACCCTTACATCAAACCATGTGTCACAACCTCACTGTTATGTAGCCTCAAGCTAGACCAACAACTTCAACAACACATCACAACCAAAAGACCAATACCCATATGCCAAATATCAACAACAAAATACCAACTATATCCTTCAACAAATCTGATATATGAAACAATATTGAACATGCAATACCATCTCAAGAGATAAACCCTAGCTCATAAAACATACCTCAAACAAGATGTGTCATATCTCTCATAAATAGACCCCAACCATGTTGTTGTCGCAATTTTTCTACTGCGCTTTTTCTGTCGCGATTTTTCTGCCTCATTTTTTCTGTCGTGATTTTTCTATTGCACTTTTTCTGCCACGATTTTTCTATCGCACTTTTTTTGCCATACTTTTTCAGCTACAGTTTTTCGCTATCAATAATACATGCCCAAATAACCTTTCACAAAATAGATATTCAATGATATTCAAGTGTGATTAAAATGAAAGAGCCTTGCCTCTTATTTATATGTTGATGTAGCTTCCTCAAGGAGTTACCTTTTAACCATCTTAACCCACTTTCTTTATTTTAGGGTTAACCAACTTCTAACCACTTGTTCACTTAGTAATTTATCCATTAACTTTATTATTTAAATAATTTCTTTTGTATCTACTTTGACTTATAGTACACTCATCACTTCACTTTATTATTTACCTTCTAAAATCTTTCAAACCACTTTCCTTATTTTAGGGAGTTCTCCATCAAATTTATTATTTAAATAATTTCTTGTGCATCATTTTTGACTTATAGTACACTCATCACTTCACTTTATTATTTAAATAATTTCTTCTTTGCAAACACTTTGACTACTTTGACCTTTTAGGGCTTCTAGATGACTCATGAGGGTTCTCCAACTTCACATGACCATAAGTCTATAATCATGAAGAGTTATGTGACGTTCCACATACCATCGAATATGGCATAACATGCACTATCCATCTAGAATACTCTTACCTGAAAATATATCAAAACACATGTCATTATCCATCAAACGAACTTGGGTCCATTACCCAAACCTTTGTGCTACCAGAATTCGCTACCAGACTTTCTTCAAGGGTTGACATCAATGATAACCAACCCAATTAATCAACAACAGTATGTTGTTGTAGCTTTATGTGGCTACCTGCCACTGCTATATTCTATAACCAGGCTTGTTTGTCCTGTATCCACCTATATCATACAAGTCTCTGACGAAGTCTGCATCAACCTTTACTAGTGTAACTAATATGAGAGTGTCACATATTAGCAATTTTGTCCTTATGTTGGTGATCCAACTTGCTATGATTGTTTTAGCTTATCAAGGTCATGTTTGTTGTTGTCATTCCAAAAAAAATCCAAACACATTGTTGTAGCTATCCTTGTAGCTCATGCTGCTACTCAAAATTGTTACAACTTGACTTCAAATCTGTAATTAAGGGTTTCTTGAATTCGTAGATGACACAAGTAGAAATGATGAAATTTCTTTGTTGCCTTTAAACTGTAAAAGGTCGGTCAATATTGGTTGTCATTATGACCATTATTCTTGGCAACATGTCGGTCATTCTTGTCCTTAACTTATAAGTACCAACCAGTACAAATTTTCAAAACAGAGTTTTGTTAATGACTCACAATCTGGTCTGTAATCAATATCTTCAATGCACTTAGGTGATCGATTATAATTTCCTGTGGAGAGAACTTCAAGAGTAGATGGAACATAATAAGCAAGACATCAACAACATCCTTCTATATTCTCTAGGATATACACCAACACCACCATTAAATTCTTGCATCAATATATGATATCAAAGGATGAAAGTATGGAGCAATAGGACAACCTTCTATTGGATAACAACCATGAAAACACAGTATATCCCAGATCTGATATTATTAAAGTTTTCAGAGAACAAACGGATCTCTTATGCTAGCAAAGTCTCCCACAACAAATACTATGTTCCAGCAAAGAAGTAAATGACAGCCTTATAGAGATATAACTCAGAATTTAGACTTGGCCACGGTCTCCTTGTGCTGTCACAGGTCTGTAGTTTTAGTGTTAGGTCTACGTTTGCTAGGATAGGATTATATTCCACTTGGAGATCCCTCTTTTCATCTCATCTTACCACAAGATTCTTCCTTATGGGTTGTGGCAGCCTTAGACTTCTCCTCATAAAGGTACGACCCTTTCTTCCTTATGGATGTTTGTTGTAACACCCCAAGGCCAAGCCCCTGTTGAATTGTAATTATGTTTATAGGCTGGTGAACCAAGTGTTTATAAGTTGAAAGACTTATGTGTTTATTAGGCCAGAGATCCGATATGCTAAGGCCAATGAGCCTGATTTCTTATATGTAAATACTCACATCATTAATAAAATTACATTGTTGCGGGTAGACCGACCATGAAGAAAGAGTTATGGGGGACTAAGATCCACTAGGTAGGGAAGGGGCTAAGTGTCTAGGAATAGGGGCTAAGCTAGAGGGCTTACCTCTAAAGGAATAATACTATATTGTTATTTCCTAGAGGCTAAGGTTTGACATGACCATGTTGTCCTAAGTTTTTGGGGAAAGGGGACAAGTGTTAAGTGGAGCTCATGCAGCTTTAGGGAGACATGTGTCAACTTGGGCACATATAGTTTTAGGTGGGAAAGTCAACTCGTTGGGGGTTCCCTCACCATTCTCGCGATGGTTGCCACTCTGTAGGTCAGCCATACTCCCCACTGATGCACACACTGAGAACGAGAGAGAGAGGGAGAGAATTGACACAACCAACCATTTTCTCCATCGTGGATCGCTGTAGCTTTTGAAAACCTGCACACTCGTGTTATGAAGCTAATTGTTTTTCCTGTGAAGCGTAGCACAACTACATAGTGTCTGAGCCATATCGCGCCTTATCCTTTGTTGTTGTTACCCACGTTTTCTCTGGACTAGTGTGGCTTGTTGTCATTACCATAGCCCTTACCTAATTTTGTTGCAGAGTTTACCCGCTGGACTTAGGAGCTGAATAGAAGAGGCAGGTTGTCAGGATTGTGAGCAACTATCTCCAAGTGAGAGAGTGTGTTGGGGAATGAGTTCTCCTAGAGGGAGTCTCATAGCAGCTATAGTACTCTAAGACTTTTGTTTCATCATGTCGTTGAAGCCCTGGAAGGAGGGGTGGACAGTCGATGGAGTTGTGATAGTGAAGGTGTACACTCCTAGGGTGGGATAGGCGTGTGGGGAATGAGGGTTTGTGGGTTGTGGGCGTAAGTGGATCCTGGGAGAAAATCCTTCCTGTTGATCTATGCAACTTTCATGTTGTCCTTGCCAAGCCTAGGAATCCCTTGCCCAGTGGAGTTTAGTGTCAGCTCGGGGGTGACCCACTGTTGAGAGTGATGAATAATGTGGTCCAAGGCTAGGAGGTTCATGGAAGGTATGCACACAGTTGGTGGTCATCTATTAAAATATAATTACTCATTTCTCTATTCATTGTATGTTGTATATTTGTATTTGTATTAATAATTGATGAGTAATTCTTGTATATATATGTTGTATGTTTGTGTTGGTGTTGCTTCCGCATGAATAGGTGTATGAGTAGAGTATTGATGTTGTTTAATTGCATTAGATACTCATATGTGTGTGTGTGTGTGTGTGTGTGTGTGTGTGTGAATATCATATGTTGTCTCTATTTATTTCATGTTAAGTTTTATATGTGAATATTTCCACAAATTTATTTGGTGGCATGGTCTGGCCTGTTGGTTTAAGGATGGGAATGGTCACAAAATGGTATCAGAGCAGAAAAACAAAGATACAATTGTTTAGGTAGCATTGTCCGGCAGAGGTTTGAGGGTCGGTGATGTCACATAATGGTATCAAAGCCATGGTTTCGACATTGAGCCTCGATGGGCCATGTTAGTGGTTAAAGAGACAAAGGTTTTAGAGTGAATTGTTGTCGAGAGGGACAAATTATGAACTTCAAAGTATCCCTGGGTGCCAAGAAAATACCTGGGCTTGTCTTCAGAAGCTCAGAAGGTATAACAAATTATGGAATGGAAACAAAGAAAGAATCCACAACAACCGTTGTGTTGGGCCCCGAGTTTTAAATTTGGGCCATAGGATCTACTCGGGAGAAGGAAGACCCCTCATAGTCGTCAGATTTAGAAAATGTGCTAGAAAGTTAAACCGTAAATCCTTCAGACTCTGCAACTTCGGCGAAGTTTATATGTTGTAAGAAAAGGGGGCCGAAGCCCGAAGTTCCGAAGTTTTGGAGTGGATCTACACCATAGATTCGAGGAGAAATGCTTGATCGTTGGATCGGACGAAGACAAATCAGAACCTTAAGGTCGAATCAAAAGAAAGAGGTAGGGTGCAGTGGTGAAAAAAAGATGTCAACTGTCATATCTGCGCAGAAGTGATTGTGAGTCGTAGATCTCACAGTAGTTCGGGAGTTCGACGTTCGGGAGAAACAAGGTATGCTAAGGAAAAACCTTCCGAAGTCTCGAAGCCCGAAGTCCCGAAGTGACGTGGCATGATGATGTCACCCAGGGTGATGTCATCATAATATTTAACATTTAAAAAGTAAACATTTAAGGGTTTCTTTTATGATTTTGTTTACAGTAATGATGAGTTTTTTTACCACATTATAAAAATGTGTCATTTTCATACCCCAATTTTAGAATAGGTGCTACTGGTAGAAGTAATTTTCAATTTGATGGTTGATTTTGAGGTTTTGTTTTTAATGGTACCAAGTGATAAAAATACGATTTCAGATTATCTCAAAATTTAACGTTTTGAAAAGACAAAAAAAATTCAAAAACATCTTATTTGTTTTTAGGTGCTGATTTTAAGGTTTTTCTGAGCTACTATCTAAATTTTGAAACCCATGTTTGAAAAATGTTGTAATTTTGACCCTGTTTTAAAACATGGTGCTACTAGTAGCACCACTTTTTGATTTGGGGGTTGATTTTGATGTTTTTTATGCAAAAATATGGCTTTTTTGGGCCAGAGTTCTCATTTTGAGGTCACAGTTCTCATTAAGTTGGTAACTATGTTTTGATTGGAATGGGATTCAGGTGGAGCAAGAAGGCGCTTTGCAAGTGTAGCCTATGCGCATACTGGATTGGAAGAGAAAGCAACTCCAGAAGCGAGTCATAAATCTTGTAAAGGTTTAGTGGACATGATACGGTCCTGGGGATGCAACATGGGAGCATAAAGATGCTATGCGGGCAGAGTACACACATCCTTTTGAAGATTTTGGAAATCTTGTTGTTGTTGTGTAAATAAGTTGCACTGAGGACAATGCAAAAATAATGGAAGGGGATTGTAACACCCCAAGGTCGAGCCCCTGCTGAATTGTAATTAGACCCTGTTGAATTGTAATTATGTTTATAGGTTGGTGAGCCAAGTGTTTATAAGTTGAAAGACTTATGTGTTTATTAGGCCAGAGAACCCAAATGCTAAGGCCAATGAGCTTGATTTTGATATGTAAATACTCACATCATTAATAAAATTACATCGTTGCGTGTAGATCAACCACAAAGAGAGTTATGGGGGACTAAGCTCCACTAGGTAGGGAAGGGGCTAAGTGTCTAGGAATAGAGACTAAGCTAAAGGGATTACCTATAAAGGAATAATATTATATTATTATTTACTAGAGGCTAAGGTTTGGCATGACCATGTTGTCCTAAGTTCTTGGGGAACGGGGACGAGTGTTAAGTGGAGCTCATGCAGCTTCAGGGAGACATGTGTCAACCTGGACGCATGCAGTTTTAGGTGGTAAAGTTAGCTCATTGGGGATTCCCTCACCATTCTTGCGATGGTTGCCACTCTGCAGGTTAGCCATACTCCCAAGTGATGCACGCACTGAGACATAGAGAGAGAGAGCCCTGACACATCCAGGCATTGTCTCCATCGTGGATCGTTGTAACTTCTGAAAAGCTGCACACCCGTGTTATGAAGCTAACATGTTTTCCTGTGAAGCACAACACAACTGCATAGTGTCTGAGCCATATCACACCTTGTCCTTTGTTGTTGTTACCCACATTTTCCCTGGACTGGTGTGGCTTGTTGTCACTACCAAATCCCTTACCCAATTTTGTTGCGGAGGTTACCCGCTGGACTTAGGAGCTGAATAGAAGAGGTAGGTTGTCAGGCCTATGAGCAACTCTCTCTAGGTGAGAGTGTGTGTTGGGGAAGTGAGTTCTCCTGAAGGGAATCCTGTAGCATCTGCAACACTCTGAGACTTTCGGTCTAGCCTGTTGCTGAAGCTCTGGAAGGGGGGGTGGACAACCGATGGACTTGTGATAGTGAAGGTGTACACTCTTGGGGTGGGACATGCGTGTGGGGAATGAGGGTCTGTGGGCTGTGGGCATAAGTGGTTCTTGGGAGAAAATACTTCCTGTTGATCTATGGAACTTTCCTGTTGTCCTTGCCAAGCCTAGGAATCCCTTGCCCGGTGGAGTTTAGTCCCAACTCAGGGATGACTCACTGCTGAGCGTGATGAGTAGCGTGGTCTAAGGCTGGGAGGTTCATAGAAGGTCTGCATACAGTTGGTGGTCATCTATTAAAAGATAAGTACCCATTTCTTTGTTCATTGTATGTTGTGTATTTGTATTTGTATTATAATTGATGAGTAATGCCTATATATATATATATTGTATGTATGTGTTGGTGTTGCTTCCGCATGAACATCTGTATGAGTAGAGTATTGATGTTGTTTAATTGCATTAGATACTCGTGTGTGTGTGTGTGTGTGTGTGTGTGTGAATATCATATGTTGTCTCTATTTATTTCCTGTTAAGTTTTATATGTAAATATTTCCGCAAAGTTATTCGGTGGCATGGTTTGGCTTGTTGGTTTAAAGCTGGGAACACTCACAAAATGGTATAAGAGTAGAAAAACAAAGATACAATTGTTTAGGTAGCATTGCTTGGCAGAGGTTTGAGGGCCACAGACGTCACATTTGTTGTTAGGGTCTTCTGCGACAACTTTAGAGGAGCCTTTCCCTTATTGTGGTCTCCTTCTAGAGTTTTCAACAAAGCTCGGCCAAGCTTGTGACGAACCTAAACCTTTACCATGAATTTAAGAGGGGTCTGGCCTCAATATTTACCATAGAATTTTAAAGAGAGGTTTGACCCTCTTCCCTTTTCACCTACAACAGAGATTTACGACCTTCCTTCAATGATCAATG
The DNA here is from genome assembly GCA_009831015.1 of Picea engelmannii. Lineage (NCBI taxonomy): Eukaryota > Viridiplantae > Streptophyta > Pinopsida > Pinales > Pinaceae > Picea > Picea engelmannii. The sequence goes on along the minus strand of ML781099.1, from coordinate 158,429 downwards.
TGCAGATGATCATCTTCAGGACCTACTCTGAAACCATGTTGAATTTTCAATGAGCTATGGCTCATGCATTTACTTTAAATTTTTTGTTTAGTTTTTACTTGAACCATAACGACTGCAGTAAACCAAGATCACAAGAAAAATAACCATGCACAAGAACATAAAAAGTATCATGGGAAACCCTTCTCAACAAGGGAAGAAAACCCAACCAATCCTTTGCTATATTATTCAAGAGAAAGACCTCCTACACCATCACCAAACCTAGCACACAAGAGGGTGTTGTAATTCTCGTAATTTTAGACCACAACTTCTGAAATCATGAGATGACACGATGTTAAGTGTGTTTCCTCAATGGGGATTCACCTTTAATTATATAAGACTTATCACATCAAATGATGTGTCTATTGACACAATAGTGGGACCTCAATAACTCAAAATATAATTAATAATTACCATATTAATTATCTTTTACTTTATGGTGGGGTTGATCAGTACCCTTTACATCACAAATAGGGTTACAGGTAAGTCTGACTCTTGGACAATATAGCAAGGGATCTCATACACCCACTAGTGCTCAACCACTAGGGGCACATCCATCTGTGCTCATCCACAGGGATGTCCACATCTCTATCTCACTGCGTCTCATAGGAGAATCACACTCACTAGTGCTCAACCCATTAGGATCACGTTCACCTATGCTCAGCCATAGGAACGTCCAACTCAACAAATCGCTTTCTCACTGCGTCTCACGGGAGAATCACACTCACTAGTGCTCAGCCACTAGGATCGTGTTCACCTGTGCTCAGCCACATACACGTCCAACTCATAATATCGCTTTCTCACTGCATCTCACAGGGGAATCATATGGAGTATCACATCATCTCAACTCTCTGCACATAGGAGACCAGTACATCGTTTCATCTCTGTCTCAGAAAGAACAACATACCCAACTCATGGGCTTCCCCACACATGGTCACACAACATTCCATCTATGTCTGAGAGAGGAACCACACACCCAACTCATGGGATTCCCTACACAGAGGCACACAACATTCCATCTCCGTCTAAGAGAGGAACCACACCCAACTCATGGGCTTCATCACCCCACACAGGGGCACAACATTCCATCTCCGTCTTAGAGAGGAACCACACACCCATCTCATGGGCAGACCCAACTCATGGGCTTCCTCACCCCACACAGGGACACACAACATTCCATCTCCGTCTCAGAGAGGAACAATACACCCATCTCATGGGCACACCCAACTCATGGGCTTTCTCACAAGCTGACTCACTCAATTTGTGTCTTGGAGGATGTCTCACACATCTGTAATCATCAACATATAGGACCATTATGATTAGCCTCATTTTAGTCAAGCTATATGGAAGTATTTTGGAAAAGAAGAGAATCATATGACTAGAAAGCTATGGAAAATGACCTAAATGCCGAGCCAATTTTAGAGGTTATAATTCAACCGCGGACCACCTTGTCATGCTTAGGATCATTGCAGAGTAATGTTGCAATAATAAAATCAATATATTTTGTCGTTTCATTGACTTTAGGAAAGCTTTTGACACTGTGCTTATGACAAACCTTTGGAATAGATTAAACAAGCTAAAAGTTCTCATTTGAGCTAAGAGTTGCTGCAATAAGGTTGTATGAAAACGTCATTGTCAAGTTTAGGAGCACTAATGGTTGGTTGGACGAAATTAATTGCAATATCGGAGTCAAGCAAGGTTGTCCCCTATACCCTATCCTTTTTCACATATACATTGACAAGTTAGAAAATTGTTTGGAAGATGTAGGTTGTGTCGGACCGAATCTTAATAGTATGGTCATCATCATTCTTTTCTATGTCGATGATATTGTTCTTATGGCAAGGAGTGCCTATGACTTCAATAAGCAACTTAAAATCCTGAAAGACTTCTTCTCTAGTATAGGAATAATTATGAACATTGACAAAACAAAGGTTATGATAATTAAATCCAAAAAGATCACCTACAATACTTTTGTATATGACAACAATAGCTTGGAGGAAGTGTCTTCGTACAAGTATCTTGGAATCAATATTCATCACAAGAATAAATGAAGGGTGAAAAGTTTCTTATGGACTTTAAAATAATTGTAAATTAACGAAGCTTTGGCATAGACAGGATAAGAAAAAACTCATCTTTGATACTCTCGTCACTCTTGTTATCTTATATGAATGTGAAGTTTGGGTATGCAATATCTCTCGAGAATATTGGAGAAAGATAGAGCAGATCCAAAATGATTTTATAACTTATAATCTCAAAAATAAAGGCAAATACCCTATCCTATCCTCCTCATAGAAGTGAGTCTTTCCCCCATTAAGAGCACAACTATGTTTATGTACTTAATGTACAAGAACAAAATAAACAACATGGATGACAAGAGGCTACCCAAAATTGCTTCATACTCGAGCCAAAATCACCAGTGGCTCAAGCAGGGATGACATAATGATGTCAAGTCTTGGCTAAATCATTGGGGAATAAAGGAAGAAGTTATTTTGCAAAATACAAATGATATTAAAAATATTATTATGGTTAAATTTAAGGAGAATCTATGGTGCGATAAAGAATTAGGGTATAAAAGAAAATTAAGATACTATGAGGTGGTCAACTCTAATCTTGATGATCAAAAGTATCTATTTATTTCCACTAGCATAAAGAAGACAATCAACATTGTTAAAATAAGAACTAACTCTCACAAGATTCACAGTGGAACTTGCATTGAACAATTCCCAAAACACCATGGCATAAAATAATCTCACTTTTGTGACAACAAGAGGGTTGAGGATGAAAACACTTTCTCCTAAAATGTTTTGTTTATACCTAAATTAAAATTCAATTTCAAGATATATGTGACAATACCAACCATCTTAACCTTCTAAGTCATTGAAACTATAATAATCTTGAAATGTTCTAATAATGCTTTTAAAGAAAATTCGCTTTTATCGAAAGAATTTTCGTGTTAACCACCATATTCAACATCATTCAATATTCAATATCATTTAAGCTCTCTGGACATATGATTTGGCTGTGAAAGAGTAGCAGAATAATTCATTCCGCCTGAAAACCTCTCGGTCTGCAATCGAACTTGATCGATAAATTCAGTCCGGAGATATGATTTGGCTGTGGAAGAGTAACGGAAGAATTCATTCCGCGTGAAAATCTCTCAGTCTGCAATCGAACTTGATAGATAAACTCAGCGGGAGATTCATGCACTCAGAAAGACCAGTGATAAGTGGGCGCTTAAGGCAATCATAGATGTTACAGAGAGAGCCATTGTCAGAATAAGCGAAGCTACAGGCGGACGAAATCTAGGAGAAGAACTATACATACAGGAGCCGTAGTAATGGGTTGGACTGTAATTGTCTCAAAGTCTTTCATTTTCTATTTGTACAATTACCAGCAATAGCAGAGGCCAGACGAGCAATTGGAGAATAACTTTCTCAAATTTTTTGGGAGCAAGAAATGATTATGTACACAACACTCTCTTTTCTGAATCCCCTGCATAATATCAAGGTAGGTTTCGGTTTCTATTATTCAAGGAAACTTTGTAATGCTTCATCCTGCATTGAGTCAAAACCTAGGTTCAGTAACTCTAGTAGTAAGTCGACCCTCAGGTCAAGGTCTCCAATTTCAGACCGTTAAGCCTTTTTATTCAGTCGTTATTTAGTTAGCTGTTACATCCACTAAGCATTAACCAGAACCACCTCAAGCTGGATATCAACCAACTAGTGGAGCAGCAAATTAAGAGATCTGAACCAGGTCTTCGTCAAACACTAACCCATTTGATCACAAAGTATGATGGTAGCACTGCATTTCCATACAAGATCTCCTCAGCTGTACTTTTAGAGTACAGAGAGGACAACTTATCGTTATCCTGGACCTTCAGACTTTATCACATACATTGTTGGGAGGTAAATGTGTCTACTCGGGTTCACAGAGATCCATCTAAATCTTTGAGTAGCTCGATTGGGGACATACATTGTTGGGAGGTAAATGTGTCTACTCGGGTTCACAGAGATCCATCTAAATCTTTGAGTAGCTCGATTGGGGAAAGATCTAAATCTTTGAGTAGCTCGATTGGGGAAAGCAGAGTAAGCTTTTCTACATTTTTTTTCCAAGGAAAACCTCACAGAGAAACCCAAGGGATGTGTCGATGGTCACGTAGGAGGATTCAAACAGGGCACCTACAACATTGGCAACAACCAGTTGAGGTAACCCCTTGGGATAGCTTAGCTCTGCTTTCCTTATGAATCCTTGTAATTAAGGTCTCCACTTTGACCTGGAAATCCCGTCCAAGGATAGAAGTTTTAAAAGAGCAATTGGCAGCTCAAATTAATTCTCACTCAAGCAATCTACTTGGTCACAATAGAGTAAATATGCAGCCTCCGATACACTAGATAACTAGATGAGCACACACAGGTTAAGGATTTGGACAACTTATTGTTATCCTGGACCTTCAGACTTTATCACATACATTGATGGGAGGTTAATGTGTCTACTCGGGTTCACAGAGATCTATCTAAATCGTTGAGTAGCTTGATTGGGAAAGCAGAGCCAGCTTTCCTACATTTTTTTTCCAAAGAAAACCTCACAGGAAAACCCAAGGGACGTGTGGATGGTCACCTAAGGGGATTCAAACAAGGTACCTGCAACATTGGTAACAACCGGTTGAGGTAACCCCTTGGGCTAGCTTAGCTGGCTTTCCTACACTTTCCTACATCCTTCTGAATCCTTGTAATTAAGGTCTCCACTTTGACCTGGAAATCCAATCCAAGGATAGAAGTTTTAAAGAGCAATTGGCGCCTCAAATTAATTCTCACTCAAGCAATCTACTTGGTCACAATAGAGTAAATATGCAGCCTCCGATACACTAGATAAACTAGATGAGCACACACAGGTTAAGGATTTGGAAGGCAAGCAAAGTAACTAGCTAGTCTTTCAATCTAGCATACTGGGCATTTCAAATCCCTGGGATCCAAACCCCTTTGAGTAAATATGCAGCCTCCGATACACTAGATGAGCACATACAGGTTAAGAATTTGGAGGGCAGGCAAAGTAAGTAGCTAGTCTTTTCAATCTAGCATACTGGGCATTTCAAATCCTTGGAATCCAAACCCCTTTGGGAAGGAGAATATCCCTCGAAGCATATTTTGCAAAAGCTTAGTCAGGGACAGCACAACACCCTTGCAAGGATTCCAATGGTCCTCTGACAATAAAGCTATCCCATGTAGATTGGAAACTAGAGCAGAAAGACAAGGAAGAAATTTACCCTCAGCAGACCCCAAATACATTCTTTCAGAGGAATTTGGGCATGCAACTCCTAGCCTATGGGAGAACGAAATAAAAATAGGTGGTTTCTGTCTAGTGGGCAAGCAAAGTAACTAGCTAGTCTTTCAATCTAGCATACTGGGCATTTCCAATCCTTGGGATCCAAACCCCTCTGAGTATATCTGCAGCCTCCGATACACTAGATGATCACATACAGGTTAAGAATTTGGAGGGCAAGCAAAGTACGTAGCTAGTCTTTCAATACTGGGCATTTCAAATCCTTGGAACCCAAACCCCTTTTGGAAGGAGAATACCCCTCGAAGCATATTTTGTAAAAGCTTAGTCAGGGACAGCACATCACCCTTGCAAAGATTCCAATGGCCCTCTGATAATAAAGCATTCCCATGCAGATTGGAAATTAGAGCAGAAAGGCAAGGAAGAGATTAATCCTCAGCAGACCCCAAATACATTCTTTCAGAGGAATTTGGGTATGCAACTCCTAGCCTATGGGAGAACGGAATCAAAATAGGTGGTTTCTGTCTACTGGTCAAGGTTGAAATACAACAGGGGAGCCTGTCTCCAGCAAAGATTATGATTCAGTTCTTAGTCTGGGCATTCATATTCACAGAAACTAGTAAAGTCTATGGGAGAAGAGCCTAATGTAAGGGCATGCCCCATCACAAGGCTGACCATCAAGCAAGCTAAGGTGATTACCATAGGAAGAGGTTTCTGGCTCAACCAATATACTGCCGGCAGCAGATCCAATAGAGATCCATACTTGCATCGTACGTGGAAGACCACCCAAGAATATTATCTCATCCATCAGTCTTTTGGTTAAGTGGTAGGGACCATCATTTGGAGAGAGTTGGACAAACACAACCTCTGTTTCAGACTACAAGCAGAAGCCCATTATTATGGATGCCCAATCCAAGAATATAAAAATAGGAAAATTGAAAAGGCAGAAATATGAGTATCACCATATTAATAATTCTTTCTCTGATGCATCACCTAATCCACCTGCAGGGCGAAGGCAGGAAATCTCTCCTCATGACAACAATGGGGGCTTGAAACAATGTAAACAAGCTAGCATCATGGAACATCAAGAGATATCCAAAATTAAAATAAAAAATAGATACAATGTTGAGTTAGTTCAATGAATGCACTTATAGTCTTAGATTCTTAATAAAGGACTCTGATCCAAATGCAATGCCCATAAGTCAAACAAGATGGGGAAATGATGGAATTCATCTTCATTCATCATCAAAGCTTACAACAGGAAATTGTGGATTCAGAACTTAGCAGTTACTAGTGGCAAACATTTTGAATAAGAGCGATCTTATTCTGGACATATTTCAAAATTCATGGTTCTTGTATCAATTCCAACTCCAAACATCAAATCTAATGCGCTATGAGACTGGTCAATCTATGGCTAACCTCCAGTCTCAACACCGGTTGTAGCCTCTCATAATCCTACAATAACTTCCCCATCAGTTGGAAAATCCATCCATAATTATGTCAGAGAGTACAATATTTGGGAAGTTAAATTGACAATACCCCAAACATCAGCCAAATATAGATGGAAACGTCTAACCATTGTTAAAAGGGGCCTTAAATAGTTTCTTAATGACCGTGGAACTTTGCTGAAAGGCAGAAAGCCCAATCACTGTTCACAAAGGCGAAGTTCTGGTCACAATCAGAGCTCTTATTTTAAACCCCGTTTGCACAGTATAACATTGCCAAACAGAAATAACTTGGCAACTTTATCCTCTTTGGTAGAAAAGAATGATTTTATAATAGTAGTACAGAATTTCCCTATTCTGAGAGGAAAAATTAGAGGAGAGTTTCTGATATAGTACTCCAATGTAGTTTTTGTCAATCCTTAGTAATGATCGTTGCGCTAAAGCCTTGACAATATTTGTTACACTCAAAAATAATATTCAAAGTCAGTGATTTGGGGTCACCTTAGATAGGACAATCATCTTGTTCATGTATAAATACTAGCATAACTTAGTTGTAAAACCCATACACCTTATAATCTCTTCTCTTCTCTTGTTCACCATGTATTAATGTGATTGACTTACAACCACAATGCTATACAAGGCTCAAGCATATGAAGTTTACATTAGAGTTTCAAGGTTTAGTTTTGCAATACAATTTGTAATAGTAATAACAAATCCTCATATTTGAACCATATATCTGTTATCTGGTGTGATTTACTTTGACATCTTTATGAATGCTCTTTACTGGCCATTGCGTAAATACAGAAATACGTAGCACATGTCTAACTCTGTGAACATAACACTCAAATTATCTAACTACATTCTGCAGCACATCCTTATTGTCCTTGAAATCTCATCATTTCTCCGTTACTCTGCATGTCATCAACACATTATTGTGCACAATTGGTTCAAAATTATTCCATTCTCTGCACCTACTGCTTGTTTTTTGTTCTTGTTAAACTGTCCTAAAAGTGTCACCTTGACAACATGGCTGCCTGCCTGGATAAAAATAAATATAAACATTCATCCACACAGCAACTCTTTACACTAGTAGAATTGCAAGCTTCACCAGGACCGGCCAGCATTTAATAAATAGGCAAATGAATGAATAATTAGACTTAATAATGAATATATTGCAGCGGACCATTATGTGAAGAGGATTAGAGAAGGCCCAGCATGGTCAATTCCAACCAAGCATGGTCAATTCCAACCAGTTGTAAAGGATGGTATGCCGCCTATGTTTATTATTAATAATCCTCTCTTCCCTAACTGACAAACTACTACTACTGACTGAGCTGCACTATACAATTGGATCTAAGTCAGCTCTGTACACGAATAAAGAATGGCGCAGAAGAAAAATGACAAAAATATGGACAATTGGTTGCCATTATAAGTATCTTTGTATAATGAAAAGGGCTGGTTCCAACTCTGCCACACTGCCGAATTCCTTCCTCGAGTACTTCTTGTGGACATTTATAAGCCTGCCGATCCCTGAATTCTGATGAAAGCTAACCATCAACTTGGCACATTCTCTGCATGGCAAGCAGAACCCCAACAATGAATGAGAGTAGTAATACAACAGGGTAAGTATGAAGTTGGATAGTTAAGTTGCAAAAAAGATTTTATAAATGAAAACAGGGAAACAATAAGGGAAGGCTGCAACTCACTGAAGTTGGTCTTCACTATAGGCTGTGTAGCACTCCATTGTTCTGTTCCAAGATGGAAACCTTCTGAGAGTGAACTGACCAGTATATACTGCAGCAGCTGCTAGCATGGATGGAGGGTATCTCAACATAACATATTCCACAAGGCACAGTTCTGCCAAAAAGAAGGACACCATCTCCAGCTACACAGGCACAGAAGAAGAGTCATATCATAAGATCCATTTATATTTAGCAGCATAACATATAAGAGTATTGATGTGGAACAAAATCCCAACATAGGTTATATGCCAGGGCAATAAGATAGCATTGTAGACATCAAATAGATAATACCAACAAGCTAAAGATGGCCCACAAGGCCTGATACCAAAACCCTGGCGATGTCCGCACCAGAGTGAGGGAGGATGCTATCACATCAACCCAAGGACTTGCACCCTAAAACCAGCATCTAGATTGGCAAGGCTTTTGGTGCAGGCAAGGCTTATAAACATGAATGACATGAGGCTTACATACTTGTTTATCAGCTTGAGCTGCCTTGAGAAATCTATTCAAGAAGACATAAGGAGTTGGGACAGAGATATTGAATTGCAAAGTTCTGAGCATCGACTTCTCCTGCAATCAAGGGGGCATTATTATTGATTAGCTTGCATAATACCAAACACAAAGTATTTTCTGCAATTCAAGGAAATGCATTAATAATTTTTACATACCATTTGCACAACATCATTTCCTGTGTAAAACTGCTTGGAAATGGTCATAAAATCCTGAACACGAGGAACGTTGGTCTCCTCATATTTAGATGCCACAAGCATGGCAGTTATCCCAACAAGCTGCAACACAATTCTTGATAAGTCTCTTTGAGATGAAAGATATCTGTCCATAAGATTGATTGCCAGGAACAAAGTTTCAGGCTCAAGGCCATATTTCCAGTGAACCTGCAGAAACAGGAACAAAATGGCATCAATACTTGCAATGGAAGTCAAATTTCCAGAAAGATTGAGATCAGGCTGTCATTCATAGAATTATGAAAAGAGTCCAGGGAAGACCTCAATAATCCAGTCTACCACAAAATCTCTCATAATGTGATTTATGTCAGTTTGACGAGACATGTAGTCTGGCGGAACACAGCTAAGGACCTGCCATGAATTCCACGCTTTGAGTTATTCGCGAGCACTACTGGGTACAATTTTAGGCCCTTGAAACCACACTCATCTAAGACTTTGAATGTGCGCTAAGCATGGCAACCAACATTAGAACAAGAAATCTGGATTCTGATCTACTAATTCAATAAACAGAGTAACATGATCTAGGAGGCCAAAAGGACTACTCAACCTATACTGATACATCAACGTATGCTGTATATTCAAAAGAGCAGAGATTGACCTCTGTTTGACGGTAGAACCTAGACATATCCTGTATATAGTCAACAGCCGCCAACGGATTGCCCGCATCACCTTCGTCAATGTTAAGCACTGGGTCCTCTGCCTCCTCTGTTTCCATTTCAGTGCTTTCATCCATATCCTCCTGCCATGAAATAATACTCTCAGGAATAATACCATTCTGTCATGTTATTACATAAGCCTTAAAGCTCCAGAGATCGAGAAGTTGTGCCCTATAATTTTCTCGTTCTTAAGATCTGGAGCGTTTTTCTAGTACTCTCAGGGATCGTATCGCACTTCCATTGCATTTTTCTATTGGAAGAAGCTATAATAATCAGGGAATAGAAAAGCATGTGATCTTAAAACCTGAATTTAGGGTATATCAGAAGCAATAATATGCTTGAAGAGGCAGCCTTCAAAAACACATATAGGGTAGCTAAGTAACTGACCTGGTCATCAACTGCTGAATCCACTAAAATGGGTTCATTTTCATCTATCTTCAACAAATTCATCTTCAATGACGCTGCCAGAGACCGAGTGACAATTCGGGGAGGGCCTGATACAGAGTCTAGTACTTTGCAATTCTCCATTGACACAGCAGAATTCTCAACGTCAGGCTTGATATTGAATTTCTCCCTTTTGGATGGCATTGCTCTTCGCTGCTTGGCTCCCCATTGCACATGCTCTTGCTCACCTTCCCCAGCTTCCGGGGCAACCTGATTACACACACAATACACCGCATCATTCAGTTTGCAATTAACAAATGCCGTTGCAGGGCACTCCATACATAGATTGCTTATGGAAATAACTCATTGTGGGAAGATTGAAAATGGCCGGACCTGTGGCGAGTGTTGACATTTGGCCAAAGTGGCACCAAATTGCCTGGGACAAAATCAAACACAGAATATCATTTACTCAAGTTGCCTGAAAAATATCTTAAGGTTTTGTGCCTAGAGCTGGGAAACCTATGCACGTTTGATTGAATGGGAATTCAGTCCTCACCTTGTGACCGGACGATTGGCGACTGCAATAGACTTCTTACCACCAACGACATGGTTCCTGAAGGGCGATCGATTTACACAAGTTTAAAAACCAGGGAAAGTTTTTTTTCTCAAAACTAATTATTAATAGAAATAAAATGTATATATGTGCATACACTGCTTCTGCTGCTTGTTTCCTAACAACGCATTTGGTGTTGAGGGCACCAACAATATTCCCAATATCTCCCAAGACTCTGCGATTACTGCTCTTCTTCATTGTCGTCTGCAAATTCTAATTTCTTCCTGCCTGCAGGAATTCACACACATCCACAAACACCCAATACCTCCAACAAATAGAGGAAACCCAACTGAAATCACATGTAACCCACCCTCCCCAGAAATTACATGTAACGAACAAATAGAGGAAACCCAGTCGAGATCAATTCTGCGAGAGGAAGCAGGAAGAACGTGAAGCTGCAGAGAAAGACTGAATGAACAGAGCACGCAGTAATAATGATAATATTGTTGGTCAACAGCACCAGTAATCGATAAGCTCCAACGGATATATGTCTACGGGCCGCGCCAACGGATACAAAGACGAACGGTTTAGATTTGTGCTTTTTCTTCCGACCGGCGTGCGTTCAGGAAAAGCTCCTTGTACAAAATGATAAAGTATTTTGGTCTCATGGTCACCGTCATACAAATCCGGAGTAACCAGGAAGACAACTCATTATCCAGTTTTCCCATGCCAGCCAGAGAGTTTCCCATGACAACTTATTTAGTTAATGATTGGATTTTAATTATTTATTTATTTATGTTAAGTGATAAATTTTATCATAATACTTCGTAATTATAATTAGGATAGTTGTTATAGGATACTATTATTTACTTAGTAAATAATGAAAGTTGACTCTTTATTATTATTTAAGAAAATCATATTATTTAGAATATTTTTCTAATAATCCGAGGAAAATGGATTTTTTTCTAATAATCCGAGGAAAATGGATTTCCACTTAGTAAATAATGTAGATTGAATCATTATTATTATTTAAGAAAATCATATTACTTAAAATATTTCTTTAGTAATCCATTACCACTTTTGTAAATGTTTTTTCTTTACCTTTAAGGAATATAAGGAATATGAACTTTTAACATAGCCAATAAAATAAGGAAGACTTTGAGAGTCATGTATTTTTTATTAGTATATAACCTTAATTTAAGTACTTTATAATTTATTGACTTGTTACGAGTGAAGAGGATCACTTGTCTCAAAAAGAAAGAGGTGTCATACTTTATATATATATAAAGAGAGAGAGAGCCTAATGGTTAAGAACATGTGTTTCCTCTTAAGAGGTCACAAGTTCAAATCCAGAAGGGGATAGGGTATGTATACTTTACTAGTGATCTTAAAAATAGATTATTATTATTCCCATTATTTTATTATTATATTTCAAAAACTATTAAAAATATCTTATTCAATAATTTAAATTTTAAAAATATTAAAAAATATAGTAAAAAAATTAAAAATAAAAAATATTATAAAAATTAAAATTTCTAAATAATTATTTAAAAATTTTAAGTTCTAAATAATTTAGAGTTTCTTTGAATCAATTTCAATTTATTAATTATAAAAAGAATATAAATATATTTATAAAGTAAATTTGTTAATATCTAAACATAAAAATGAAAAACAAAGAATTAATTACAATATAGTACATTCACTAAATAAGTCTCATTTACATCTTATCCATAAAACTCTAAAGATTTAAATGATGATGATGATTAACGTTCACTAAGATTAAAATTGGTCTAAAATGTAACAAATGAATTTTATTTTTGTGTTGGAAAAGCTTTAAGAGAAACGTTCCAAGATCACCATAGTTTTGATGACTTAGGAGGTTAGGAAGGTTTGTATTGTGACAGATATTTTGAAATTGTGATCTAATTTGAGTATATGCAGGGCACTCTTAGAGAAAGTGATTTTCATCTTCAACACTCTTAGTCACAAAGATGACATATTCTTTCATCCCACGGTGTTTTGGGAACTGTCCAACGCCCAGTTTCGCTATGCAACTCATGGGAGTTGGTTCAAATTTTAACAATGTTGATTTTTTTCTTTGTGCTATTCAAAACCAAGAGACACTTTTGATCTTCTAGGTTAGGGTCGATCACCTCCTTGTAGTATCTTAATTTCTTTTTGTCCTCTGATTCTTTATCACACCACACATTCACCTTAAATTTAGATGTAATAATATTTTTAATATTATTAGTATTATGTAGAATGACATCTTCCCATATCCCCCAATGATTTAGCCAAGGCTTGGCATCTTTATGCCATCCCCACTTGAGTCGCTAATGGTTTTGGATAGAGTTTGAAGCAATTTTGGGGAGCCTTTTGTCATCCATGTTGCTTATTTTGTTCCTGTACATTAAATACATAATTATGACCATGCTCTCAAAGGAGGGAATGCTCGCTTCTATAAGGAGAATATGATAGGGTGTATTGCCTTTAATTTTGAGATTATAAGTGATACAATTCTTTTGGATATGTTCTATCTTTCTCCAGGGTTCTTTAGAAATATTTCATCCCCAAACTTCACATCCATATAAGATAACAAGTGTGACGAGAGTATCAAAAATGAGTTTTTTCTTATCCCATAGCCAAAGGTTTACTAGCTTACACTTGTTTTCAAGCCCAAAATAAACTTTCCACCCCCAATTTATCATTTTCTCAATGCTATAGTTCCAATTGAGCTTGTGATGAATGTTGATTCCAAGATATTTGTATGAAGGCACTTCTTCCAAGCTATTGTTGTCATATAGAAAAGTATCGTATGTGATCTTTTGGGATTTAATTATCATAACTTTTGTTTTTTTAGTGTTCATAGTCATACCCATACTAGAGCAAAAGTCTTTAAGGATTCTTAGTTGCTTATTGATGTCATAGGGATTCCTCACCATAAGAACAATATCGTCGGCATAAAGAAGAAGAATGATTACTATACTAGCAAGAGTTAGGTTGGTACAACCAACATCTTCCAAACAATATTATAACTTATCGATGTATGTGCGAAATAGGGTAGGGGATAAGAGACAACCTTGCTTGAATCCTATATTACAATTAATTTCTTCCGACCATCCCTCAATGTTCCTAAACTTGGCAATGACATTCTCATATAACCTTACTGCAACAACTATCATATCAGAAGGAACTTTGAGCTCTTCTAACTTGTTCCAAAGGTTAATCTTGGGAACCATGTCAAAAGATTTTATAAAATCAACAAAACAAAGGAGATTGGTTTTATTATTGCAACACTCCTCTGCAATGATCTTAAGCATAACAATATGATCCACAGTTGAGTGATATCCTCTAAAATCACCTTGGCCTTTAGCTCTTTTTTTGTGGCATTCAAGCCATATGTTGATCTTCTTTTCCAAAGTAATTATGTACAACTTGGCTAATATAGGGCTAATCATAATGGTCCTATAATTAGAGTGATTGTTTTTATCCCCACTTTAAAGATAAGAACAATGAGGTTTTGAGTCCAAGGTTTAGGGAAACCCTTCTTGACTGCTAAATTGAAGAGCTTGTATATGTGAGGGATGAGGATAGGCCTTTCAATTTTTAATATTTCAGCTTCGTAGTCTTTGATATCTTTAGCTTTCCCTTTTGTGAGTCGATTAACCCCAAACTTTATGTCTTCTATAGAAAACACTTCGTCCTCTATAGAAACATTTGGAATGTTGTCCACAACAATAAGGGATTTGTAAAGAATTTTTAGGTAGGAATTTAAGTCCTTCAGGGGGATTATATTATTTTATTTAGTTTTACAAGTCAGAATTTGCCTCCAAAATCTCTTAGGATCTAGCTTAGATAGGTGCAAAAGCTTCTCTTGCTTTATATTCCTGTAGTTCTTTTTTTTGTTCCTTTTTAATCAAAGTCTTGTATCTATTTATCTTGTCATATTTTAAGAACTCATTAGAGGCATCCTTAATGGTTTTTCTAGCAATTTTACACTCGTTATCATACCAAAGTTGATTATTTTATTATTTATTTTATATAACACTTTGATAAAAAAAATTATTAATAAAACTTGAAAAAAATATTGTAAAATTAAATGATAAAAATCTTCAATATTTTTTTATAAGATAAAAAATTTAATTCAATATTTAAGTACTTTAGTTCAACTCTAATTTATATAATTTATCATAAAGTATAAAAATCTAGAAGCATTAAATATGTTACAATATACCGGAGTCAAAAAAGAAAAATGAGGTTAATTCTGAATTAAGTAGGATCCTACATGCTCTTGAAGATTTTGAGAAATCCAATGCCTCGTTATCATCAAAATTTCACATATCATGTTATTTGTAATTCCACTATACTAATAATAACTAATAAAAGCAAGACTCACATGGAAGTTACATACTTTGTTATAGTTAATCTCTTTTTTACCATAAAGCATATCGTAAAATTATTATTTTTATTATAGGGAGAAGCACAAAGTTGAAATCTCTTTCATATGTTAAAGCTCATAAAACCTTGACTTAGATGATACCGTGAAGTACATGATTTCCCGGCGATCAAAGAAGTGGATTTTTAATTTGGTGTTATAACTTAACTCTCCAAAAACCATGTTAAAAATAAAATAAATTTAAACAATGTCATCCTAAAAAGATGTATGTAAGAATTTAAACAATGCCATCCTAAAAAGATGTATGTAAGACTAATGTCTCTCATAGGGCTTATAATGCAAACTTTTAAGAGTGAGCCTTGCATAGTCTTAATGCTTTATGATAACCATATTAGGGGTGAGCCTTAATACTTTATAATAACCATAATCATAAAGAAGAAAATATGCAAGTTATTTTCATTATAGCAATGAAAATAGTCTTTCCTTTTATCAACTTAATGTTCTTTTAGGCAAGGAAATGCCTTAAAATGGTTAAGGCAAAGAAGCAAGAGAAATGGGTTGTCATTCAAAGTCAAAGAGTTTGGATTTGTATGTCACTTTTAAGGTTTTAAAGTTAGTCTAAATCATACTCTCCTTTTCTCTTCTTCACATGATATAGATTTAAAGTTAGTCTAAATCATATTAAAGTTATACAGATTATAACTTCCAGTTATACAAATTATATAGATTTAAAGTTAGTCTAAATCATACTCTCCTTTCATCTTCTTCACATGATATTATACTTCCAATTATATAGATTTTCTTTTAGTTAGGATCATTACTTTTCTACTCAAGCTCTCTAGGATTTAATTCATGATTAAGACACGGTTATTTAAAAACATATGAGACTCAAAAGAATACATTCACTATCTTAGTAGGCTATTCTTGGCTATCAATGAATAGGTTGGAACTTTGTTTTGGTTTGAGAAGTTCTAAGGGAATTGCATGCCTACATAGAAATATTCAACTCCACTTATCTGCTTTTAAGGTTTGTATACTCATGTTAGGTTCTTTTGGATTCATAAAGATATCAAACCTAGAAGACTTTGTGTCCTATATTAAAGGCATAGAGAATTTTGTACTTGATGAATTACAACTGTCATTTTTATATTCATTTAGAACTTGTAACCACTTCTAGGAGGTTATATATAGATGTTCAAATAATGCTCATAAGCTAGTTGGATAGTTGGTTGATTACTCATTAAGGAAATTTTGAGGTAAAAAATGGGTCTCAAAACAAAAACATGTACTATCAAAATCAACTTTAAAAGAACTGGTAGGATTCAAGAAGATAATGTCAACCATAAGGGTGAATATTTTTGGAGGGAAAGGAAGAAAACTATTTTTTTAATCATATTTTCAACTTATCTCCTTTTAGGTTTACTCAAATTTCAAGTGTTTCTTTTCAAGAGATAAACCTAAAAGGAGATAAGTCAAAAATACAATTTTAAAAAGTAGTTTTCTTTATTTCCCTTTGAAAATCCATCTCTTGTTTTATTATTTTCCTTAGAAGGCCCATTTTAGAACTCAAATTTCACTTAATGTGTTCAATTAGTTGGTTAGTAATGAGATTTTTGTGTTCTAATTATATCTATTATGATGTTGCACCATAAATATAACACTTTTTTGCTAATATAATGGAGATACAAGGGAGTTCTTCATACTTGTTTCTTATGGTATGCTATATGGATTATTTTTTCATTCTTGTATTTCTGATTTATGAATGGTTTTATTATGCTTAAATGAACAATGTTAACGCATTGGATAATGAAATATCCACTTCCAACATT
>ML781099.1:64838-82294 GCA_009831015.1 Picea engelmannii | reverse complement strand
ATGAATGCATGCTCTTCTTTTGGAATTCGGTAATCAACTCCCTCCATCTAAGAGAGTCCATGCTTCTGTCTGCATCCTTATTGCCTTCTGCAAAGTGTCACAAGTCTTTTTCTAGTTTCCTCTTGATTGTTGACTTCTTTCTGTTTTGACTTCTGCTGGGTCGCCTTAGGTTTGATTCCGATTTCATTTTTATCTAGTAGTTGTTACTTATATAATAGCTTCCACAAGAATTGTTACCAAATATTGTCAACATACTTCATCCTTTTCATGTGTATTGCTTGACTTGTAGTCATCTTAATAATAATTCTTATCCTTTTATTATTCCATAGATATTGTTTTCCTTGAAAATATTATCTTCTAAGAAATAGATATGCAATATATGTATAGGAACTATGTAAACATGATATATACAAGGACTATGAAGAATATTGTTACATTGTCTTAGAAGAAGAAGTATGTTTTATCCTGCTTGGCATTCTTTGAGGGTTCCCTTTCTTTGGCAAATGATGTTTTGTGTGTTTCCTTATTTTTCTTTAACTCGGGACAATGATTCTTGTAGTGACCATATTTTCAACAGTTGAAGCATTGTATATTTGACATATCTTTCACTTGATTTGGTTTCTTCCTTGAGTCAAACTTCTTCTTATTCTTGAATTTCTTGAACTTTGTTGTGTAGGATCGATCTTCATATTTCCTTTGGAATTTCTCTTTTGCGCTAATCCTTGATTCTTCTTGTGCACAACAAGTTCAAAGTTATTCAAATGTGGGATACTCCTTCCTTGTGTTAATTCTTGTGGCAAATGCATCCCATGTCTTGGAAAGACCATTGAGTACTATATTTACCATTTCCTTCTCTGAAATGATTTCTTCAATAGCTTGTAGTTGATCTCTTAACTAAGATATTTTCACAAAGGATGATGTTATGATGTCATCATCATTCATTTTCATGTCACTGAGCTCATTCTTCAGACTCATTACTTGTCCAATGTTTCTGACTGAGAAGAGGTTAGTTAGGGCATCACACATCTTCTTAGATGAGTTAAGATGAGAGATGTAGGGTATGAAGTGGTATTTTAAAGAGTCCACTATGATACTCATGGAATTGATGTCACTGTCCTTGAACTTCTCTATAATTGCAATGTTCTGAGGTTCCTTCTCTTTTCCTTCTTCAACCTGTGGTTCCATAATATTTCCTTTCACAATATCCAACACTTTATTCTTGGAAAGGATGAGTTCAATCCTTGTCTTCCATGCTCTGAAGTTAGAAGCCCCTTCTAACTTGTTTTTTGACTTCGTAGAGTAAGTCATGACTACCTTGACTTGGTCAACCTTTGACTTTGACCAAAAACTCAAACTTGGCATATTAGCTTGCTGAGAGTACCAGTTGGTGCGTTGGGTTAGGGTGCACTAGGATATCCATAAATTAGGTCAATCTCTTCACTTAAGGTGCCTCAACAAGAGGGTTAGGGTTTTGTTGTTGCAACAAAAATTGACTGCAACTGCAACTGTAACTGAGAAAATCCTCCCAATATATCTTCCAACGGTTAGACTGTCCGAAGAGAGTGTGGGCCCATAACCTGTTATAAATAATAGGTGTTCTCATTTAACCATAGACAATATAGAAATATTTTCACACAACCATAGGCCGAAGCCACCCCCAAGCACTTTAACCTTCACAGAGATTAATTCTTGAATCAAAACCTAGGCCTAATAACCAATCGAGGTATCATACCTCTCTCCAGGGCTAGTGCACCAAGAAAGAGTAACCAAAGGCCAAGAAGAAAGTCCAAACCATAACCAAGAGAAAGTCTAAGCCAAAACCAAAATTTTCCAGTTGCAACTCCTCTCCAAACTTGCGCACCACTGTCCTTATGCAATTATGAGAGGTGAGGTCACAAATGATCTCTAGAGCCCTCTTATTTATAGTCTTCCAGGTGACCTAACTAGGCCACATACTTCTGGAGGCTAATAACTCAATAATAAATATTCTCTTGAGCCGAATTGTCTCCTAGTGTTATTATCCAACGTTTTAGGGTTTCTCTTGCTTCCCAGAATATTCTATTCTTGTTAGGGTTACACATGGAGGTTAATACCTCCCGCAACTACCATAATATCAACAATCTCCATGTCAAGATAAATCCTCGTGAGAATGAAGAAATTTATCTTCAATATGCATCCCAATGATCCCACACATAAGGTGGTCTACACATATCATAAGTTGATGGGAAAATTTAAGTAGTCGATATATTGTTAGAAGGTCGATAGTGACAATGCATGGGAAGATGACCCTCAAGGTTTAAAAATCAATGAAACCAAGGCTAAGCATACAATTTAGGGAAAGACATCCAGTAGTGCTACATCAAACTATATGTGTCCATTGAAAACAAAGAAACACAATGTAATCTAAAAATAAGTTTCTAATATTACCATGATTGGTGATTACCGGGATCAAGGGATGATGATAGAAATGATAAACTTGTTGAAATAATTTGAAGGGATGTTTCCAAGGAGTTTTTTGGAGATGAAGGGGATTACAAGATCCTTCATAGAGATGAATATTTAGTTGAAGCCAGATATAAGTCGATCAGGAAGAGACCATATCGACTAAACTCGAGGTACAAATAAAAAGTGTGCAAATATTTGGATCGAATGTTGGAGGGAGGGATCATTGTCCTTATGGAGGAGTCAGACTAGATTAGCCTGATGATGTTGCAACCAAACAATATGGGTGATATAAGAATTTGTGTAGACCTATGAAGCTTAAATGAAACATGCATACACAATCCCTTTCTAACACCATTTACAGATGAAGTATTGGAGAATGTGGGTGGGCGTGAATATTACTCATTCACATATAGTTTTTCAGGATATCACCATGTGTGGATTGTAGAAGAAGAAAAATCCAAGACAACATTTTCTACAAAGTGGGGCTCATTTGCATACACAGTAATTCCATTCGGCCTGAAGAATGCACCTATGTTTTTTTTTGGCATCATGGTCATGTCCTTTAAGGACTTCAAGTAAGTTTCTAGAGGTATACTTAGATGATTGGATGGTGTTAAAATTTCTCAAGAATCATATGCAAGTACTATGGTTGATGATTGATAGTTTCAAGCAATTGTAGATCTCATTAAAATTGAAAAGTGCATCTTTTGTACATTGTTTGGAATGATATTAGGACATGTCATGTGCAATGAAGGCTTGCTAGTAGATCAAGAAAATATTGCAGCAATAGTGGACATGATGGTTCCCACCTCCATAAGAGAGTTTCATGCAACCTTGGGACACACGAGATATTATTGTCGATTCATACATAGTTACACAAAATTTGTTTCTTTATTGGAGAAGCTAATGTGAAAAGATACCAAGTATGTTTGGGCACATGAATACTACGAGGTGTTGAAAACACTAAAAGAGAGATTAGTGACTATGTTGATCCTAATATTTCTAGATAGGACTAAGATATTCCACATGCATGTGTATGCATCCTAAATTTCACTAGGTGCAGAGATTAAGCATCCTATATAAGGAAACATTGATCATCCATTCTATTTTTCTAGTAGGAAGTTATTAGATTCTGAGAATAATTATATAGCCATGGAGTGTGAAGGACTTGAGATGGTATATTCTCTGCAAAAGTTTTGACATTACTTACTCATAACTCCCTTCAAGTTTTTCACTGACCATTCGATGCTCAAGTACTTGGTCAATAATCCAGTGTTAGGGGGGAGGATATACCATTTGTTATTGTTTTTCTAAGAATTTTAGTTTGAAGTCGTAGTCAAGCCTGAAAAACACAATGTTGGTCCTAACCATCTCTCAAGGATAGAGTCAGTGGAAGTTGGAGGTAGTTTAGATGAAGATATCCCCAATGCACAAATATTCAGTGTTGAAGCGATGTCAGATAAACTAGCATAGATTGAAACATACTTGATGACAGGTCACACTCCAAAGGGATACACTTAGGCACAACGTAGACAACTGGTAACCTAGAGCGTCAATTACTAGTTGATCACATGACATTTATACAAGTTTGGCACAAATGGGATCCTGCATAGGTGTGTATTAGAACATGAGTGTGACATGGTCCTTATGAAGGTGTTGCAAGGGGACAAAATGCAAGAAATGAAACTGCACGAAAATTGTTGAGTTTATGGCGATTGTTAGTATTTGAAGAAGATAAGGAATATTACAAGCATTGTGATGTTTTCCAGTGTATCGAGAATCCTTCAAGAAGATATTAATTGCCTCTTTTCATGTTCACCACGTTAGAGCCATTTGAAAAATGGGAAATTAATTTTTTGAGTTTGATCAATGCACCTACGTGAAAAATTGATGTGTGATACATTATTACTGCAACAAAATACTTGATCCATTGGTTACAAGTTGTTGTGGTAAAATATTGTACTGTAGAGATGACTAAGCGCTTCATCTTTGAAAATGTGATCACTAGGTTTGGCTTCCCAAAAGTGTTGATAAACGATTATGGTGCATATTTTTTGAATGACACCGTCCATGTGCTAACTCGGGAGTTCATGATCCATCACCAAAAGAATACACCATATCACCCACAGGCCAATGGCACAGTCGAAGCATTTAACAAGATATTAGAGCATGCATTGATTAAGGTATGTAATGTACAACATGACGACTAGGATTATTAGATTCCAACAATACTATGGGCATATAGAACGACCTACAAATAGTTGACTAAGCATACAAATTTTAGGTTGGTTTATGGTAAGGAGGTCATGATGCCCTTACAATTTGTGGTACAAAGTTTGTGAATTTCCATTATGACATAGATGTCAAATGACTAGTCCATCCAGAAGTGGTTGGATGAGTTGTTGTAAATAGAAGATGATTGACTAATTGTGGGTCACAGATAAATGGTTGAGAAGCAGAGATACAATACCTAGCATGACCACAACATTCGACGCAAGACTCTACAACCCAAATATTTCGTATTATTGTATGACAACAAATTCCTAAAGCACCCTAGCAAGTTACACATGTGTTGTTAGAATATTTAGACACTTAGGAGTTATTTAAGATCAACTTGGTTTAATGAGTCATTAGTTTAAAGTGTGTTTCTTAGTGTGTTTCTTTAGTATGCATTTGTAATCTGATGATCATGATATGTTCCTGGCATAGAGTGATCTAACAACTCATATTCTCCTAGATCTTAATGGCTTCATTTATCCATGTATTAACACCCAATTGGTCCATGATCTCTATCTAAAAATCATGGAGGGTAATTTTCCAATGAGCAATTGTGAGAAACTCTCCTGTAAATCTCTTGTAATATTTTTATTTTTCATTATAAATCGTCTCAAGTGGCCATGTTGGTTGGGGATGTGGATGTTTCCCCACAAGGGTTTTACCATGAAAAAACATTGGTGTGTTGATATTTAATCTAATTGTGTGAGTGGTTATTGAAGGTGTTCATCCTTTGTTGGAATACCTCTGTTGTCGAACATGGTATTAGAGTGCATTTGAAGACTTTCCCCTATTGTAGATAAAGATATTGAAGTTGTGTTGTTGTATCTTTGGTTTCTTCCATTTCCCTAGATTTTTGGGATAATAATATATTTCCATTGCATCTGAAGCACTCATTTCAATTTGGAATTCTTTTCATTTCACTCAAAAAGATTTCCATTTTCCCAAGATACATCCATTTCAATCAGATCCGGAGGTATAAATCCTGAATACACCCTCTTTAATTTTTTGTAGAGATAATATTTGGGTTTTCTATTTTGGTTTTATGTTTTTTGTTTCTCGGTTGCTACTCTTTCTAATCCATGTATTCTCTTTTCCCTGTGCTCTATTCGATCTCAACAAATCATAAACAAAGCAGAAAGTGTTTTATTGTCTGCATATGCTCTTTGTTGTGCTATTTGTGCGATCTCAGTAAATCAGAGATAGAAGGAAAACTTACAGTTTCCAAGTAATCTAACTGATATCTAACCCCTTGTTGTTGTCGAGAAGTGAATTTTTTTATGGGTGCAAATGCATAAAAACAAGTTTTTATTGAGAACATACTCCAAGGCCATCTTCAAAAACAACAACAACAACCCCAATCCTCCTTATTGAGATTATAATGTGTTATGCACTAGCTCATTTGGTTAAAAGTTTCTTTATTAAGTAAGAGGTCTCGAGTTAAAGTATTTTTTTTGTTACTTTTTTTGAAAAAGTTCATGCATTTATCGTAAAGTGCATTTCACTTTAGTTATAAAAGTGAATCACTATAAGTAGCTTCAATATTCTTTTTAGTTTTTTTTTTTCATGCAACTTTAATTTACAAAGTAACTTCATTGTAAAAGTGATTCCTACTTATTCTATAGTGGGTCAATTCATAAGTAAATTATTTAAAAGTGAGCTTATCGAAAAAGTTAGGTAACAAGAAGCATCACCACATGGACCAATTTCTACTTTCCACGTGGCTCTTTAGTTACCATTTATACATGTTTTCAAAAGGCCATGAATTTCACATACGAAGTCTATTTTCGGTGCCATTTAAAAAAAAAAAAAAAAAACTATTTTTCTAGAGCTTTCCATCCAGACCATCAATTTCAACCTTTAAATCCATATTCTCTACACATTTAGTATGGCTTCTTCCAATGATATTTTCTTAACAATACCAACTACTTCTTATGGAAATCCCACATGGAGGATGTACTAAGAAGTAAAGGATTGCACCGAGTAACCTTGGGAAAAGAAAAAGAATCCACTAATGATGAAAATAAATTCAAATGAGCTAATAAGAATGACAAAGCATGCGAAGTAATCAGAATGTCCATCTCTCCTGATTTGAGGTTTCACCTTCAAGGAATTGATGGCCCAAATAAATCTTGGGAAAATCTTGAAGTTATGTTTGGTAAACATAATATTATTTAATCCCACCAGATAGAAAACTAGATAATGACTTTAAGTCCCAATTATTTTCCTTGCATTGAATATTATTTATCTAAGTTTAAAACACTTAGAATTTTATGTATAGACTGCAAAACAGATGTAAAGGAGGACCATTTCATATATGTTATTCTTGCTAAGCTTGTTAGTGCATATTATGTGTTTGTATCTACCTTTTATGCCACCAGAGAAGTTCTAGGTTACCAAAATCCCACTCTCAATTCCCTTTGTAATTTTCTGATTCGAGAGCAACATAAACTTGTGCAACTCATATTGATCGGCACTGCATGTACACCCAAAAAATATTTAGTGGGCCTGGTAGAAAAATAAATCCAAGAATCCCAAGAAGAAACATCCTCACCACAACAACAAGCAAAACAAGGGGCCCAAACCCTCTATGTTGGATTCTTCTCCTAATGGTGACAAAGGAGAAAAACCCAAAAATAATAAGACTACCATACATTGCAACTTTTGTAGGAAATATGGTCATGTGGAGTATAAATGCTTTAAAAATATGGAAGCCTTAGAAGCAATGATGAATAAGAAAAACATCCATGTTGATTCTTCTTCTTCTTCTTCTCATGGACATGCACTTTCTACTTCTCGTTTCTCCTTCAATGCAACTTCTACTTCTTCTTATGGGTGACTTATTCATTCTGGAGCATATTATCATATGGCTAAGTATAAAGCCATATTTTATGCTCTTAATGAATGTAACAACAAGAAAATATTTGTTGGTGATGATAGATATCTTTGTGTTGTAGGTTTTGGAGAAATTCAAGTAGATAATGGTCATTTCAATGATGTATTATGTGTTCCAAGTACTTCCTCCAAACTTCTATCAATGTATCAAATCACTCATTTAGGTGAAGGTAAAACTATATAGTTTTCACCTCACTGAGTTGTAATCAAGGATTTAAAGATCCGAAGCATGTTCTTGCAACTGGAATTGTTTATGATATTACCAGATTGTACAAGTTTGACAACTTTGGGTCATCATCTTTTCCATCAGTTTATGTTGCTCATAATGATTAATTGAGCAAACTTTGGCATAAGTGGTTTGGTCATCTAAACTATCACTCATTGCAAAAACTATGTAATCAATAGATGGTGACTGATCTTCCTCTCATTTCTTGTAGAGATGGTTTTTGTGCCAGTTGTTTTCTCGAAAACATCATTGGGACAGTTTTCACAAATTTGCCTCTTGGACGCCTCGACCCCTTTGCAGCTTGTTCACAATGATTTATGGGGTCTTCTTTCTTCTCCTTCTTCCTCTGGGTAAAATGGTTTATTAACTTTGATTGTTTAATTCTCTAGACACACTTGGGTTTACTTCTTAAGACTTAAGAGAATTTTTTTTGAAATTTTTTTGGCCTACAAGAACCTTGTAGAAAACAATATGGACATCAACTAAAAAGGTTAAGAACAAATAATGGAGGAAAATATGTGAACAATAAATTTACAAGTTACTACATTGCACAAGGCATTCAAATGCAATATATTGTTTCATATGCACCATAGAAAAATGGTGTTGTTGAGAGAAATAATCACACATTAAAATAAATGACTAATTGTATGATCCAATCTAAAGGATTAAGTCTTGATTATTGGGTGGAAGCCATCAATTATGCAAATTATATAGTAAATCACACTCCCACAAAGGCTCTAACAAGTATAACACCTGGAAAATCATGGAATAAAATTAATCCAGATGTAAGCCACTTCCATGTATTTGACACTCTAGCATGAGCTTACATTCCCAAGGAGAAAAGGAAAGATTTACAACCTAAAAGTGAGAAGTGTATTTTTGTTGGTTATTATGAAGATATCAAAGGTTACAAAATTCTTCAATCTCATTCTAATGAAATTATTATTAAAAGAGATGTTAAATTTGATGAATATTTCTTTTCCTATGAGCCTAATTCATCATTTGTATCATCTATGGACTACGATCCATGTTTGACGTTTGTGTCATATTTTGTTCCTATTCTGGTTTCTTCTTCTTCAAATGATGATAGTGGGGAAGAAAATCCACCTCTTCCTGCTCACCTCCCTCCAGATGAGTCTATTGAACATGAACCTACACTAGTACCACCGCTTCCTCGATGGGTTTGTTTAACTCAAGAAGCAGTTGGTGATCTTGTCAACAATCCTTCATATCAGTGTCAAACATATTCATAGTTCTAGAGAGCCTCTTCTCTTTTGGATTAAATTTCAGAGATTCATGATCCAAAGACATTTATAGAAGCTTCAAGTCATCGAAATTGGTATACATTAATGAATGAAGAGTATCACTCTTTAATGACGAATAATACTTGGGATCTTGTACCTCTTCTCAAAGGAAGACAACTTGTCAGATGTAAATGGGTCTACAAAACTAAGTATGCATCAGATAGAAGTGTTGAAAGACACAAGGCTCGGTTTGTTTCCAAAGGATTCTCTCAAGTTAAAGGTATTAACTATAATGCAACCTCCCCCCCCCCTAGACAAAATGAATTCCACCCACCTTGTTCTTGCCCTTATTGCCTCACATAAATGGTAGGTCCATTAGATGGATGTTAAATCCACCTTCTTGCATGGGGATTTGCAAGAAGAAATATACATGGAACAACCTCTTGGATATGTCCAGAATGACTCTATCCTTGTTTTTCACCTTAAGAAATATCTTTATGGTCTTAAGCAAGCTCCTTGAGCTTGGTATGACAAAATGGACAACTTTATTATTGACACCAGATTTTTTAGATTCCATTTTGTCTCTAATGTCTATTCCAAGAAAGTAGGAATCCATCTCATAATACTTGTTATTTATGTCGATGACCTTTTCCTCACTAGTAGTGACACTAAAATTTTACACCATGTGAAAACCATCCTTAAGAAGAAATTCAAAATAACCGACTTAGGCTATTTACACTATTTCCTTGGCCTCCAAATTTTGAAAACCAATGAAGGAAATTTTCTTTCCCAGTCTAAGTATGCTCGTGACCTTCTTCAATGCTTTCACATGGAAGATTTTAAGTCACCCCCTTCTCCCTTCTAGTTTGGTGTCAAAATTTATACCACTTGTACTTCTCCCGAAGTTGATTCCACTTTGTACTTCCAGTTAGTTGGTAGCATATTATATTTGACTCATACATTCCCTGATATTTCCTTTGTTGTTGGTCTTGTTACCCAGTATATGAAAACACCCCATGAAATCCATTGTATATTAGATAAAAGGATACTTCAGTATGTCGAGGGTACAATTCAATTTGGGATACATTACAGTTCAGGGGGGGCTCCTTTGTTGGTTGGTTTTACTAATTCAGATTGGGTCGATGACCCTGATGATCATAAGTCTACTGCATAATATTTTTTTAGCCTTGGTTCTGGACCTGCCACTTGGGATTGTAAGAAACAATAGGCTATTTCTCTTTCTTCAGCAGAAGCAAAGTATCAAGCAGTGGTTAATTCAATTCAAGAAGCCTTGTCTCTTCAACAAATCCTTTCATATTTTGGATTCTAGCAGTAGCATCCAAAAACCCTCTGGTGTGATAATCAATGTTCCATCAAGCTTGCCAAATATCTAGTTCAACATATACATAGAAAACACATTGAGATACACATGCACTTCATTAGAAAACTCATTCATGATTGAACTATTGAAGTGTTATTTTTCCCTACAGAAGATCAAGTTGCATACATTTTCAAAAAGTCTCTTACACAAGTGAAGTTTTGTGAACTTCAATCTATGTTAGTAGTTTAGGAACTTGTCATTAAGGGGGGGTAGGCTCTAATGACTCCTTCCTTATCCTATTGTGTCACCTTTGTAAATCCTTCAATCATGTACCAAGTTGTTCTCAAGGGGGGATGCTAGGGTATTTAGAAACTTAGGAGTTAGTTAAGATCAACTTGGTCTAATGAGTCATTTGGTTAAAGTGAGTTTCTTTAGTATGCAGTTGTAATCTAATGATCACAATATGTTCCTTACATAGAGTGATTTTATGGCTCATATTCTCCTCAATATTAACGACTATATTGATCCATGGCTTAACACCCGAATGGTCCATGATCTCTATTTAAAGAGCATGGAGGGTCATTTGTTGATGATCGATTGTGAGAAACTATCTTGTAAATCTCTTGTAATATTTTTGTTTTCCATTAATAAATTTCCTCAAGTGGTCGTGTTGGCTAGGGTTGTGGACATTTTCCCACAAAGATTTTTCCACATAAAAACATTGGTGTGTTGATATTTTATCTAGATGTGTGAGTGGTTACTGAAGGTGTTCATCCTCTATTGGAATACTAGTGTTGTTGAACATTAGTGAGGCATGTGCAACAAAGTTGGAAATGTTGTAGGGTTAGTCCTTCAAAGGACTGATCAACAAAAGTTTCAGATGCACTGCGAATGGATGAAGTTTCAGTTTTAAGGTTGCATGACGATAGATTAGGATGACATAGGGAATGGGAACACTCGTATAATTAAGTACAATCAACAAATCGACATTACGACGAACCAAGAATCAGATGCACAAATGAATAATGAGCCACACAAGAGAACTGACCCACATTACTATTTATACTTACCATTATGTCACTACCAATCACTTCTGTGAAGGATTAGACTGCATTGTCTAGATATATTAGAGAGCAGAGTGTAGTCCAATCCAATTCAGAGAGTTGAAACTACCTCTTTTCTAGTGGCAGAGAAAGGTGTATATGATAGGAGATAGAGGTGTTGGAGATTCATCCTACCTGAGGATTCACCCGAGAAATGGATACCTCCTAGCAGCAAAAGAAACAAGCTACAATCCCAACAACAGTAGATACCAAAGTTCCAATAGTTGTGATCATGTGAATAGACCACATCCACAAACGTCTCTTGGGAAGGGTACCCAACTTACCAGGTTCTTACACCAACACCTAGGATGCAACATGATTCTCATAATTTCACTTTGAATCATGTGTAGATATAATCATATACCTCAAGGAGTAGGAGAAGGTGATCCTAAGACAATGGACAATCCTCAATGTCAAAGCAAGCAATTTGCCACTCATGGCTATCCCCCAAATCAGGTGCATCTGACCTGATCTCAACCATTCTCCTTCATCCCATGCGAGACAATAAGAAAATGGTGGGAAAGAAAAATGGAGGTGTTAGAATTTTGAGTGGATCCATACCAAGATCAACGATGGAGTGGTCGAGACCACTAACAAATGAAAAATTCAAATTTCAACCTTTGGGGTGGGTGAGACATTCAAAGGCTGACATATCCAACACACCAACCAAATATGGATAGATTTCACCTAATCAGGGACTACTAAATATGTTCCACTAGTTCAACTCAAGGATTATAAAATCTTTGTCATCGAGCTAATGATAAATTTACACCATTGGCTCCATAAATGGTGGGTCCATTAGATGGATGTTAAATCCACCTTCTTGCATGGGGATTTTCAAGAATAAAAAAACATGGAACAACCTCTTGGATATGTCCAGAATGACTCTATCCTTGTTTTTCTCCTTAAGAAAACTCTTTATGGTCTTAAGCAAGCTCCTCGAGCTTGGTATGCCAAAATGGACTACTTTCTTATTGACACCATATTTTCTAGATTCCATTTTGTCCCTAATGTATATTCCAAGAAAGTAGGAATCCATCTTATAATACTTGTTATTTATGTTGATGACCTTTTCCTCACTGGTAATGACCCTAAAATTTTACACCATGTGAAAACCATCCTTAAGAAGAAATTCAAAATAACTGACTTAGGCTATTTACACTATTTCCTTGGCCTCCAAATTTTGCAAACCAATTAAGGAAATTTTCTTTCCCAGTCTAAGTATGCTTGTGAACTTCTTCTTTTCTTTCACATGGAATATTTTAAATCATCCCTTTCTCCCTTCTAGTTTGGATTCAAATTTTCTACCACTTGTACTTCTCCCGAAGTTGATTCCACTTTGTACTTCCAGTTAGTTGGTAGCCTATTATATTTGGCTCATACATGTCCTGATATTTCCTTTGTTGTTGGTCTTGTTACCCGATATATGAAAACACCCCATGAAATCCATTGGAAATTAGCTAAAAGGATACTTCAATATGTCAAGGTTACAATTCAATTTGGGATACATTATAGTTCAGGGGGGGCTCCTTTGTTGGTTGGTTTCACTAATTCATATTGGGTTGATGACCCTGATGATCATAAGTCTATTGCATGTTATGTTTTCAGCCTTGGTTTTGGACATACCACTTTGTATTGTAAGAAACAATAGGCTATTTCTCTTTCTTCAGCAGAAGCAAAATATCGAGCAATGATTAATTCAATTCAAGAAGCCTTGTTGGTTCAACAAATCCTTTCATAGTTTGGATTCTACCAGTAGCATCCAAAAACCCTCTTGTGTGATATTCAAAGTTCCAAAAAGATCGCCAAATATCCATTTCAAAATCTACATAGAAAACACATCGAGCTACACATGCACTTCATTAGAAAAATCATTCATGATTGAACTATTGAAGTGTTATTTTTCCCTACAGAAGATCAAGTTGCATACATTTTCACAAAGTCTCTTACACAAGTGAATTTTTGTGAACTTAGATCTATCTTAGCAGTTTAGGAACTTGTCATTAATGGGGGTAGGCTCTAATGCCTCCTTCCTTATCCTATTGTGTCACCTTTGTAAATCCTTCAATCATGTCCCGAGTTGTTCTCAAGGGGGGATGCTAGGGTATTTAGAAAATCAGGAGTTAGTTAAGATCAACTTGGTCTAATGAGTCGTTTGGTTAAAGTGTGTTTCTTTAGTATGTAGTTGTAATCTAATGGTCACAATATGTTCCTGACATAGAGTGATTTGATGGCTCATATTATCCTCAATATTAACGACTATATTGACCCATGGCTTAACACCCGATTGGTCCATGATCTCTATTTAAAGAGAATGGAGGGTCATTTGTTGATGATCGATTGTGATAAACTATCTTGTAAATTTGTTGTAATATTTTTATTTGGCATCAATAAATTTCATCAAGTAGTCGCATTGGTTAGGGCTGTGGATGTTTCCCCACAAAGTTTTTTCCACATAAAAACATTGGTGTGTTGATATTTGATCTGGATGTGTGAGTGGTTACTGAAGGTGTTCATCCTCTATTGGAATACTAGTGTTTTTGAACATTAGTGAGGTAGGTGCAACAAAGTTGGAAATGTTGTAGGGTCAGTCCTTAAAAGGACTGATCAACAAAAGTTTTAGATGCATTGTGAATGGATGAATTTTCAGTTTTAACGTAGGGTATGGGTTAGGTAGGATTAAAGGTAGGTATTTGTATATAGTGATTAGAAGGGTAGGATAGATTTAGGTAATCCATGGGAAAGAAAAAGTTTCTACTTCCTAATATTTTGAAGATTCAAAAAAGTTGGAGTGATAATTGTTAATGTACATGCTACAGGATAGGACAATTAGCTCCCCACGGGTGGTAGAATAGACACAGATGAATGTGACGGAATGGATGTATAAATTTTGCACGACAATAGATTAGGATGACATAGGTAATGGTAACACTCGTATAAGTAGTTACAATTAACAAATTGACATCACGACGTACCAAGAATCAGATGCACAAGCGAATAATGGGCCACACAAGAGAACTGACCCACATGACTATTTATACTTACCATTATGTCACTACAAATCAATTATGTGAAGGATTAGACTGCATTGTCCATATATATTAGAGAGCAGAGTGTAGTCCAATCCAATTTAGAGATTCAAACCCACTTCTCGTCTAGTGGCAGAGAAAGGTGTATATCATAGGAGATAAAGGGGTTAGAGATTCATCCTACCCGAGGATTCACCCATCAATGGCTACCTCCTAGCAGCAAAAGCAACAAGCTACAATGGCAACAACAATAGATACCCAAGTTCCAATAGTTGATATCACGTGAAGAGACCACATCCAAAAACGTCTCTTGGGAAGGGTAGACAACTTATAAGGTGCTTACACCAATACCTAGGATGCAACATGGTTCTCATAATTTCATTTTGAATCATATGTAGATGGAATCATATACCTCAAGGAGCAGGAGAAGGTGATCCTAAGACAATGGAAAAATCCCAATTTCGAAGCAAGCAATTTGTCACTCATGGCTATCCCCCATATCAGGTGCATCTTACTTGATCTCAACCATTCTCCTACATCCCATGAGATACAAGAGGAAGATGGCGGGAAATAAAAATGGAGGTGCTAGGATTCTAAGTGGATCCAGACCAAGATTAACGATGGAGTGGTCGAGACCACTAACAAATGAATAATTCAGATTTCAACCTTTGGGGTGGGTGAGACATTCAAAGGCTAAAATATCCACCACACCAGCCAAATATGGATAGATTTCACCTAATCGGGGACTACTGAATATGTTCCACTAGTTCAACTCAAGGTTTATAAAATCTTTGTCACCGAGCTAATGATAAATTTACATCATTGGCTCCATAAATGGTAGGTCTATTATATGGATGTTAAATCCACCTTCTTGCATGGGGATTTGCAAGAAGAAATATACATGGAACAACCTCTTGGATATGTCCAGTATAACCCTATCCTTGTTTTTTGCCTTAAGAAATATCTTTATGGTCTTAAGAAAGCTCCTAGAGCTTGGTATGCCAAAATGGACAAATTTCTTATTGACACCAGATTTTCTAGATTCCATTTTGTCCCTAATGTCTATTCCAAGAAAGTAGGAATCCATCTCATAATACTTGTCATTTATGTTGATGACCTTTTCCTCACTGGTAGTGACCCTAAAATTTTACACCATGTGAAAACCATCCTTAAAAAGAAATTCAAAATAACCGACTGAGGCTATTTACACTATTTCCTTGGCCTCCAAATTTTGCAAACCAATGAAGGAAATTTTCTTTCCCAGACTAAGTATGCTTGTGACCTTCTTCATTTCTTTCACATGGAATATTTTAAGTCATCCCCTTCTCCCTTCTAGTTTGGAGTCAAACTTTCTAACTCTTGTACTTCTCCCAAAGTTGATTCCACATTGTACTTCCAGTTAGTTTGTAGCCTATTATATTTGACTCATACATGTCCCGATATTTCCTTTGTTGTTGGTCTTGTTACCCGGTACATGAAAACACCCCATGAAATCCATTGGAAATTAGCTAAAATTATACTTCAATATGTCAAAGGTACAATTCAATTTGGGATACATTATAGTCCAGGGGGCCTTCTTTGTTGGTTGGTTTCACTAATTCAGATTGGGTTGATGACCCTGATGATCATAATTCTACTACATGTTATGTTTTTAGCCTTGGTTCTGGACCTACCACTTGGGATTGTAAGAAACAATAGGCTATTTCTATTTCTTCAGCAGAAGCAAAGTATCGAGCATCGGTTAATTCAATTCAATAAGCCTTGTCACTTCAACAGATCCTTTCATAGTTTGGATTCTAGTAGTACCATCCAAAAACCATCTGGTGTGATAATCAAAGTTCCATCAAGCTCACCAAATATCTAGTTCAACATCTAGATAGCAAACACATCGAGCTACACATGCACTTCATTAGAAAACTCATTCATGATTGAACTATTGAAGTGTTATTTTTCCCTACAAAAGATCAAGTTGAATACATTTTCAGAAAGTCTCTTACACAAGAAAATTTTTGTGAACTTCGATCTATGTTAGTAGTGTTGGAAGATTGGTTGTTGTCATTGATGTAAACCCTAGTCATGGGTTTTGGACCGCAAGATTGATAAAGGTATTTGGACATGAAGGAAAATGCACATGCATATACAACACCCATTAATGGACAGTATACATCATGTTGTTTCCGGTGGTATGTGGCACATAATGTGGATCCTCATGGTTGAGGAGAAATGAATTTTTGAAGATGACAAAGTGAATTGAAGAAGGAAGTACATGTAGGCCCTGAACATAATTAAAGAAAAGAATTAAAAAATAAGAAAGTGTCAGGTCGGCCCTAATGTTAAAATGAAGTGACATAAATGGTATAAATAAATATCATTAGACATTCATTTTGATACAAGTCAAATTTAAGAGGAAATAAGAAGTAAAGAAGGCTAGATTTCAAGGGAGGATGAAGTCTTTTGGTGATGTGTTCTAAGGTATGTTATTTTCAGGTCATCTTACCATTTTTCCTATAACTTTTTTTCTAGAATGGTTCAGATGGTGAAATCGCTATGGAATTGAGAAGACATATCAAGGTACCTCTGGTAAAATTTTTATCTCTTGATTCGCTATAATCATGGAGATACACTCTGTTGAAGATAGGGTTTGTGACCAGTCCTGAAGCTAGTCAATAAACAAGTGTTCCGGGTAAAAAAATCATAACTTCTTCATACAGAATCCAAATGAAGTGGGACCACTTCCATTGGAAATAGTACGGACTTTAGTTTCTTGTGTGTGAGTTTCAGAATTGTATGTTAAATATTGAGCGTGGGGCATGCTGTACAAGTTGGGTCTTCTGAATAGACCAGAATTGAATAAAGTCTACCATTCTTTCTATAACCTCTTTTTGGGGAGGATTCAAGGAGTGAAAATTGGAGGAGTTT
>ML781099.1:41811-56407 GCA_009831015.1 Picea engelmannii | reverse complement strand
TATTTCTCATCACATTTTGGTCAAGCCTCTAGTCACTGCTGGACACCAAGCTCACCAAATCCACAACCTTCCACCCCCAGATAGATGGCCAAACCAAGGTTGTAAATCGAATGATTGTGCATATCCTTCGCATGTATAATTCCAAGTAGCCTCGCACATGGGATGGGATCCTCCCCTATATCCAACATAGCTACAACCAAGCCCTTCATAGCTCAACCGACCACATCCCCTTTCAGGTGGGGTTGGGATTCCAACCATTGGGTCCCATAGATGTTGCACTTCCTCTTGCGGTCACCTCGACCGAATCATATCCTGCTCCAACTGAAGCTAAAAAAGCCACTCAGTTCATTGAGAAGATCCAACACATCAGCCAACAGGTTTAGGATATCCTACAAAAGTCCAATGACAAGTACAAGCAATGCCATGATCAACATCAGGTGCCACATAAGTTTCAGGTGGGCGACAAAGTTTGGTTGCACTTGCAGAAAGAACACCTTACAGGACCCCATCGGAAGCTTCGCCAACTATTTTATGGGTCATACACCATCATCAATTCCATGGGGGATAATTCTTTTGAGCTCAACATTCCTCCTTTCCTTGGCCTGCACCTAGTGTTCAACATGGATCTCCTTCACCCTTATTTCCCACCATTATTGGGCACCTCAGAAGTAGCAGAACAACTGACACCAATAGAGCTCAACCCTGACTGTATACAACAGAAATCTAGTGATCAGATTGTGGACACACAGATCAAGGGAACTCAACAACAAAAGATCCATCTTTATCAAGTTGTCAAAGTAGGGCAACTCCTTCACCAAGGTAAGTGGCTCACTCGGGGCCAAATTCAACAGAAATTTCCACATCTGATGGGGGAAATCAACGCAATGGAGACAATATGTTCCTAATAAGGGAGGAATGATCCAGGTGGATATCGGTGACCACCCACCTTTTCCAACTAGCTTAAAACAATTTTTTGGCAATTTTGGTAATTTACTATTTTTAGCAGTTTTTCAGGTCCTGAAACTTCCGGAGCCATTTTGAGGCCCTAAACGATGTTTTTTGGGAAAATGGGGAGCTACATGGAACTTCCTTGATGTTTCCTCCAAAATGAATCTCCTCGACAATACCTTTCCAATGGGCTATCATGTGCCTAAAATAGAGATGGTATGCAAAAGTTACGACCCCGGGAAGTTGATGTACTAACTTACCCAAACGGGGCCCACATGACTTTTAGCGCTTCATATCCTAGGGTTAGGTTTTTGGATGTCTAGTATTTTTGAAATTTTTGTTTATTGTAAAAATTCCTTTAGAGCCTCATTGTAATGGTCTTCTTGTGAATGAGTGCAACCGTCACATCTCTTCTCAAAGATAAGCTGCCACCATTCCAACAAGCTTGTCTTCCGCTGCATTTTACAGTTTTAGCTTATTTCCTTATTGAATAGAAAACCAGTTTTACGGTATCTATGTTATTTTGTGTTCAACACCTGTTAATAATATGTATTCATTTTGTTCTGCTCATAAAATACGGATCAACCATGTACAACCTTCATTTGTAAACTGTATTCTCGCACTTTTGATACATTTCATAACCATTATCATGTTATATACCAATAAATCATTCACTTCACATATGTGGTTAATTATTATGTTTTACTTATGATTTTAAGGATTAAATATGTTTTATCATGGTTTTATCGATGAAAGTTTAACAACATGTTTTTGTGACCAAGAAACATGTTCCTGCACCAGCACACTCAACATTTCTGTACCAGCACACTCAACATTCTCGTACCATGTTCGATACTATTAGCACTCTGTAATTCCCAGAGGTTGTCAAGGGTAGAAGAAATTGACAGAGGTAACTTACCAAAACCACTTTTGAAACTGGGATCTTGCCTTGCCAGTTTCATAGAGGGATCTCTCTGTATGATTTAGATTTGTTTGGGTTTTAGATATTAGGCTAGTTAAAATAGTTTGAGTTTGTTTGTTTATAAAGGTTGGCTAAAGAAAAGAATTAAAATTCCATTGGGCCATGGGGTCCGTATTAAAGATTAGGATCAGAGGAAAATTTTATGAGGTTCCTTCACATGGAAAGGTAGTGGGACTGTTGGATCTATTAAGATTACATGAGGTGGAATAGATAGAAAAAGATGTGAGAGTACGTCGAGTAAAGAAGAAATCAAGAATTTCTCTACTTAACTTCATATGAATAACATGTATACGAGACATGTTTTTCATTAACTTCCTTTTAATGATTAGAAATTGAAAACAAAATGATCACAGAGAAAAGTAAACATTTAATAGAGAAAGATAAACATCACCAACAATCAAACGCAAGAATCTTTTGAATAGCCTTTTTATTACTGGTCAATCCTTTTGAAAAGATTACACAAATAGATCCTTGGGTGTAAAAATCAACCCTCAATACTTCGAAGTGAGATGTATTTATACAATAGTTACATATGATCTTGTCATTAATGACTAGGATATTGTGGAGGAAAACTATAACTAACTAGATTACAAGTTACAAAATAATAGGAATGTTGCTAATCTATTTGAATCCTTAGTGTTGATTCTGTGGGAAGTAGTTGATGATTCATCGCTTTGACTCGATTGTCTTTTTCTTGTTGACTTGTAAATCCACCTCACCTTTACTCAAGTAAAGAACACAGGTCTTCCCATCTCCTTTGACTAGGGATGGAAACCTTGAGTAACTTTCTGTATATTTCGTCCATTTTGGTGTACTTGGAAAAAGTAGGCTTTGTAATAAAAATATATTTTATCTCATGTTGGATGCTCAGGTCCAACTGTAATGTTTCTAAGAAATCCTTGCGAGTAATGCTTCCTTGTATACCTGCAAATTTAGAACCATCCTTTTCCATTGTGTTGATCTTTTGCTTGTAATCTAGCAGAGTGATGAGCTTGTCATTTATCACTAGTAGTCCAGGGAGTCCCTTTTTGTTTAGAGTGTCAACCTTGCTAAAAAACCTTTGCACTCTAATGTCCATCATCTGGGCTTTCTCCTCTAGCTGAACCATTAATCCTTTCTAAGTCAATACCTTCTTGACCTCAAGGATGGTCTTCGTCCTGTCTTCAATTTCCAATGCCTCTAACTCATGTTTGATCTTGGAGTTTAGGAACCTAATGAGCTCAGTGGCCTCTGTAGGCTTCTCCCCTAATTCTTCTCTTATCTTTTCAATTGCTTGCCTGGCCTTCTGTACCAGTTCATGTTGTTCAAAAACAATTTGTATGAATGGGCATATCTCTGCCATTGACTTGTTGATGTCCATCTAGATGTTTTCCTTAGCCTCAGATAAATTTAGTCTCCTTCTGGAGCTTCTGCAATTCTTGACCGAGTCTTTGTGATTTATGCATTTCTATTTTATAGTTGGCCTGGAACATGGACTTCATCTCCTGAAGGATTTTAACCTCTTCTTTCAAATTTCTGATTTCCTCCCTTTGGAGTGACATATCCTCCATAAAATTTACCAGCTTCTTAGAGGCATCTGGAACTTTCACTGGGATGGCTAATGGAATCTCAGTTGTTGTGGCTACTGATGTTGTACCAACTCCTGTGAGAGGAACTACATCTAGTGGGATAACCATATGCACACTCTATTCTTTCTCTTTAACTAACCCGTCTAACTCAGCTTCCATCTCTTTTATCTGTGCATTTTTCTCCATTATCAATTTCGACATCTCCTCTTTGTGGCCTTCACTTTCAGCTATTTCCTTTGTCTGTGAATCCTCAGTGGCTGGAAGTTTCAATTGTTTTCTCAATGAGGCTATGTCAACATTTTTCTTCTTCAGTAATTCTTTAGTTGCTTTGACATTAGAAGGGTCATAACCAATCTTCAGTTCCATCTCATCTAGGGATTTGATTTTATTATCCTTTGCCAAGGATGATATCTTTTCCAGTTTCAACTGAGATCGGACGTTGTTTGGAGACACCTACAATTTGGTAGCAGTCAATAATGTGTTCGTTAGAGTGGATAAAATCATCTCTCCTATTTTCCTATGCATGTCCATTTGATCTACTGGATGAACCTCTTTCACATCAAACTCAAAAGATTCTTTCTTGCAATCAGAAGATGTCTTGGGATGAGGGACTTGTGCCTGTAAGAATTCCATATGAATTCGTCCCTTATTTGTGTCAAATGCAGACAATAATCTATGTTGGGTTGTATATGTCTGCTTCCAAAATTGAGCATATATGTTGTTATTCAGAAGTTCATTCTTCTGCTTGATCATTTTGTATTTGTCAAAAATACTTGATTATGTTGGTTCCTGGGAGGACTCAACTGTCAATGTAGTGTATTCTTGATTCTTGGATGAGGATGTGGACACTATGTGCTGGCTTCCTGAGAAAATTGATGAATGTGGTCCCTCCATAACTATAGTGGATTGTGTTTCTCCTTCTCTAAACTTGTCTGGTGTGTGGATAGTCTTAGTCCTCTTCTTGTAAACTTGGAATTCCTCAGCTAACACCTCTATGATTGAAGGTGAAACTTCTTTCCTAGCTCTCTTTTCTTCTTGTACTTGAGGATTGTTGGTGTGAGAGGAAGTGACAATGGGGGTTCTTCTTAAGTTTCCAACAATGTATTTTCTTGCCAGTCTATCTGATTCATAAAATTTTCTATCTCAGGATTTGGCACATGAGCATAAGGACTAGTATTTTGTTTGAGCCTGACTTATGATATAATGCCAAAGGGGTTATAATTCCATGGGAATATTAGACTGAAATCCATCTCTTTCAAAAGGTTGTTGGCCTTTTCTCCCACAAATTTGTTGTTACGTATGAAATAACCAATTTGGTTGTTGATCCTGAGTTGTTGCTTCTTCTTGAATGATACAAAGTGGATGTCATTAGAGTTTATCATCTTCCTAATGTATTCCAATGTAAAGATACCAGTAAACTCTGATCTCAGTATGGTTATGGTAAAGATACCAGTTCCCTATTTTTGCTAAGTATGATAGGTGAAGAATGCTATGGACCTCCTCATTTATCCTTGGTTCCATTTTGCTGCCAAGCATGCACACCACTGGATGGTAACACTGATCGATGAAGTGTTTGAAGATGAACTTAGGGGAATTCTTCCTCACTAGTGATTTCTAGGAAGTCATTGATTGAGGGTTCACGTTTTGATCCAATTTCTGGAGAGCACATGAGAATCTATCTACTTGGAAGAAAAGGAACAGGTACACCAACACTAAGAAGTACCTGAAAATTCCCTCTGTTGAGAAATTGAAGAGTTTTTAATGCATATTGTCAACTGGATACTGACTGAAATTGAACTGATTTGTAGATTTCTCTTCTGTGGAGAAAATGGATAGAAAACCCAGGATGGGTTCATCTACCCATTCATCATAAAAGTATCCTAATAGGAAACAAAGGGTGGAAATGATCTGGTTGGATCTGACTAAAAAAATGGAAGATGGATAGGGAGGGTTTTTCTTGGGAAACTGTGCATATTCTGGTAGGAAGACTTTGAATATTTGGGATTTTTGAGGGAAATAAAGTTTATGATAGAGGTCATTCAAGATTTCAATGGAGAAAGGGCTGGAAGAATCGACTCTAGGGATCTATAGCATCTGGTTTATTGATTCAGGGGTAATGGTTAATAGAGTTTCAATAGACGAAGACATGATAGCCCTTTGGCCACGAAGGTAATGGGCTTGACTCTTAAGGGAAAACTTAGGGAAATGATAGGTCTGGGGAAACATGCACGATGGTAGATTAGACTCCCAGAGTCTGATCTCATCACTCTCGTCTAAGAAAATATATTTTATCTAAAAGTGTAATTCAAAGAAATCAAATTCATGCTTCGGCTCTGTAACTCGATAATCTTTATCAGCCAGGGGGGCATGGTCCATGTCGATGGGAGGAGGAAGATATGGGTTTTCTTATGTTTCGACAGATTTGGTTTTGGGGACCATAATTAACGAATATCTAAAGGATAAAAGGTATTGAATATAATTAATCGGTTTAAAGGTGATGCAAGAGCATCACCAACGTCAAGAGAGAGTGGGGCAAGTGCAACACATTTTGAGCACATGATAAATTGTTTAAAACTTTTGAAGATTGGATGCGCAAAACTTAAATGTGATAGTTAAGGAGAGGCGTACTTATATATTGAAGAGGACCTTGAGGGATATGCTCTCATCCATAGTAGGTAGAAAGCATTTATATTAGTAGGTAGCTTTAAATTCTCTTATGAGATAGTTTTAGGAGTGGAGGGAAAACGGATATAGACACCCTCAATGTGTAATTGTAACATAGAAGGAGAAGGAGAAGAGAGCATAGAAGGGAAGCAGAGAGTTGTGTAGCAGACCCCATGTACAGAAGTTCTGAATTAATACAAAGAAGCTGTGATTCAGACTCATGGTGTTCATATATTCTCTGTGTATGCATCTTTGAATGTTATGCTCATGAATGTTTTACTCTTTCTGTCATGCAATTGCTTTTATGCTATGTATGAATGATTTCTTGTTGAATGTTTGAAATCGGAGAGGAAAGGG
Organism: Picea engelmannii; assembly: GCA_009831015.1. NCBI lineage: Eukaryota > Viridiplantae > Streptophyta > Pinopsida > Pinales > Pinaceae > Picea > Picea engelmannii. The sequence continues at coordinate 49,888 of ML781099.1, read as the reverse complement.
TAATGAAATGAGTTTCAATTGTTTCTCTATCTAAGCAAGAGTTCTTACAAGGAGTGCAGTTGAATTGTACGCAAGGAGTGCGTTGACAAAAGGTTCAGAGGTTCATCTCTGAAAGCTCAAAAGAGATAGCGTTTTGTTCTCATATTCACACAAGAGGTACAGTCAGGCACAAAAGTTGTGCAAGGTGTGCATAGACCAAGCTTAAATCTAGGGATTGAAACTTGAGAAGCTATTGAGAGACCATTGGTGCAGAGTGTGTGTAAGGTCGAAGAGCATTTAACACTTCAAGTGTTTGGAGGTTGCTGCAAGGAGTGTGTGCAAGGGTCTTCTTTAAGGTTCGAAGTCGTAAGAAATCTCAGGAAGGATAAAGCCTTTGGAACAGTTGAAGGCATCGAAGTTTTGTGTCACAGATGGATAAACCCGGGGGAAGAATCCTTGGTTCATTTTTTAGAAATCATTTGGGGGGAAGAGACGAATGGTCAGAATTCTCTGTGGAGAATTGGCGAAATCCCGTCAGTCGTCCAATTTGATAAAGGATCGAAGAGGTTATGGCCGAGTCCGTAGTTCAAGCTCAGAAGATCATGAGCCGTTGGATCCTCACCCAGTTACCCGTCATCCATATGATCTAACAGGAGTGTCACGGGGTTTAAACCCTCTCAAGCTGAGCAAAAGTCCTGAAAGGTGTCAAGATATCGAGGCGTCGGAGTTCGGGATGTCGAATATCTCGTGGACAAGAGATCGGGTAAATACATAGTGAAAAAAACCAATACAAATCAACACTGTCCATCTGTCTGGATAGGTGGTAGGAATCAAGAACCATCGACATATTAGAAGTTTAGAGACCAAGGGTCCGAGACCCTTTGAGTCGCGAATCAGCAAAAGGATCACAGCCGTAGGATCTCAAGAAGGACACGTGTCGTGTGATCATCCAAATCAGAGATTTGGTCATCGAGACTCACATAAGTGAGCATTTTGTCTTTGCAGTTGGTGAATTTCAAGGTTTTATCTGAGCCGTCCATCCATTTGGGATGCATGTCGGAAATCCGAAGAAGACGGGGTTCGGTGTTTCTCAGATCTTGAAGACAGGAAACACTTGCATTTCGAAATTGCGAAGTCCGAAATCCCGAAAGGAGGAAAGCTCCGTTATGGGGCCCATCTGACGTCATCTCGTCATAACATGGAATTAGGAATCTCCACGGTGAAAACATTGAAGTAGACGAGGACCGTCCATCTTTGAGGACGTGTGGAAACAATCTTGACTTTCGGGAAAAGTCTCGAAAGAAAAGTCATATCGGGAAATCGGGATTCGGGAGATCGAGAGTCTCGAAGACAAAAAAATTTCATCATTTGAAATTGCGAAGTCCCGAGGGAGATCCCGAGCTGTTGATTTAGTAAATGATCATGATCGTTGATTGTATTTACGGTGGAAGGGCTTCCTAGTGATGTCATATCAGGATTCGGAGAATCGGAGATCCGGAGGACAAGAGGTCACATACATTTCAACATCAGGGACCTCGAAATCCTAAAAGGTGGTAGGACCATGGTCATATGAAAGGAGGTCATATGAAGGGAGGTCGTGTGGACCACGAGCTTATCCCAAAGGGCTAACTGAAGTTAGAGCATATCGGGATAGTGGAGATCGGGAAATCAGGAAACAAAATGTTGTGACATCGGGATTTTGAAACCCCATGACCCAATTTTCTATTTTTCTTGTCATGAGGATAACAATGATCGGGCCTAGAGGCTGTAAGGAGAAGAAAAGACCTGTGGGTCAATTTTAATAGAGATTCCAGTGGAGATATCGAAAGAGCCACTGCGACTCGAGGGAGAAAATTATAACGATCCTTAAAGACCGGGAGGTCAACGCAGAGGCCTTTGCCGAGGCAGAGGGTGCATCTATGTCAGGTTTGGTATCAGAGCCCAGAAAGGATTCTTTGCTTTCTGTATTAAGGAAAAGGAAAATTTCATCATGCCGCCAAGGAGAAGGGACAGGAAAACACCCGATCCACCAGAGGATAGGGAAATTCCGAGAAGAAGAGGTAGGCAGATGACTGATCTAGCCATGGAGAGAGAGATGCGTGATCTACGAGATAGACTCGAAGACATCGATACAACACATAGATTCATAGTCGGTATTGGGGATCTTAGTGATTCTGAAAGTGAAATTGAGGTTGAACATGAAGAAGAAGTTGCAGCCGAAGATGCAGCAAACGAACATTTGATCAGAGCTATTTCAAGAATGGGTGAAAGAGAGAAAATGGACATTCCAGTTTATGAGGGAAATTTGGATGCTGAAGAAATTCTAGACTGGATTAGAGCCCTGGACACATACTTTGACTATGAAGATGTCGAGGAAGAAAAGAAGGTCAAGCGCGCTGTCACAAGATTAAAGGGACATGCAACATTGTGGTGGGATGAACTACAAGCTGAAAGACACTGCAAAGGCAAGCAAAAAATCAAGAGTTGGGATAGGATGATTGCAAAGATGAGGGCAAAATTCATGCCCAGGGATTTCCAGATTACTCTGTTCAGGAGGATGCAGAACCTGAGAAAAAAGATGATGATAGTGAAAGAATACACTGAAGAATTCTACAGGCTGAACATCAGGGAAGGTCATCGGGAAAGTGATGATGAAAAGGTTGCCAGATACATGAATGGCATGAGATATGCCATTCAGGATGAAATGAGCATGGTAACCATCCAAATGGTGGAAGATTCTTATTAGATGGCTCTAAAGGCTGATGAGAAGCTGAGCCGAAAGCAGGTTCAAAGAGGCCAAGGCAGAAGTCAAGCTAGGGGAAAATCAGTTGTCTAAGATAAAAATTAGAAGCCCAAGGAGGACTGGAAGAAACCTCAGACTCGAACTGAGAGAGGTGGAAGCTCACAGTGAGGGTGATATGCTGAACAAAGAGGACAACATATTGAGCAAAGAGGAGATTATGCTGATAATAATACTTTTCCTCGTACTATAGGAAGAGGAAGAGGAAGAGGTGGAGTGATAAAATGCTTCATGTGTGGAAATAATGGACACAAATCTTATGAATGCCCAGATAAAAAGAAATAGGGTGGAGAGACTCACATCGCTGAAGCACAAAGGCGAGATGTTGAGGCAGAAGATGCTGAAGGCGGAAGATCATTGATGATGCGAAAATTTCTCTTAACAACAGAGAAGGAGGTGGAGAGCTTAGCCCAAAGAAACAGAATTTTTCGGACTGCTTGCAAAACCAAGGATAGGGTATGCAAGGTCATTGTGGACAGTGGTAGCACGGATAATCTCATTTCGACAGAGATGGTAGAAAAGCTGGAGCTGGAGACGAGTGAACATCCGAGTCCATATAGAGTTTCATGGATACAAAAGGGGCATCAGGTAAATGTCACTAAACAATGTTTAGTTGAATTTAAGATAGGAGGATATAATGATAAGATACTCTGTGATGTTATTCCTATGGATGTTTGTCATCTATTGCTGGGTAGACTGTGGAAATATGACAAAAATGTGATTCATGATGGGAGGATGAACACATACACCCTAGAAAAGAATGGGAGAACTCATATGTTGCTTCCAATCAAAGATAAGGAAGTGAAACCTAAAGTAAGTAACACTGTACTTCTCATGAGTGGGAAGGAACTCCTTACCAAGGTCAAGAAGAAGGAGGAACTGCAGTTCATTGTGGTCAGGAAACCGAGAATTGTTTTGACTAGCACAAGAATGGACGATTTACCAGAAGAAGTTCAGGAACTACTGGAAGAGTTCGCTGACATAATAGTGGACGAACTACCTCGTTCGTTGCCACCAATCAGAAGTGTGAGTCACCATATTGATCTCATACCTAGAGCCAGTTTGCCAAATAAATCCGCGTACAGACTAACCCCGCAAGAGAATGAAGAGGTCAAAAGACAAGTCCAGGAGTTGTTGGACAAGGGATTGGTCAGGGAAAGCTTGAGCCCATGTGCTGTTCCAACAATACTCAGTCCAAATAAAGACGGAGGCTAGAGAATGTGTACTGATTCAAGAGCCATTAACAAGATAACCATTAGGTATAGATTTCCATTGCCAAGGATGGATGATCTGATGGATTGCTTGAGTGGAGCAAAGTATTTTTCGAAGATTGATTTGAAAAGTGGTTATCACCAGATCCGCATGAGAGAAGGTGATGAATGGAAAATAGCCTTCAAGACTAATGAAGGGTTGTATGAATGGCTTGTTATGCCGTTTGGGTTAACAAATGAGCCAAGTACCTTTATGAGGTTGATGAATGAAGTCCTGAAAGAATTCATCGGGAAATTTTTCATTGTGTATCTGGATGACATCCTGATTTTTAGTAAGACAAAGGCAGAGCATCTGAAACACTTAGCTACAGTAATGAAGATATTACAGCAAGAGAAGCTGCTTATAAACATGAATAAATCCTCATTCATGAAGACAAAGCTCATTTACTTGGGATTTGTTATTTCTGCAGACAAATTGAGGATGGATCCAGATAAGGTGGAAGTGATTAAGAATTGGTAATCACCGAAAAACATATTTGAGGTGAAAAGTTTTCACGGATTGGCTAGTTTCTACCGGAAGTTCATTAGGAATTTCAGTGGAATTAGCCCAGCAATGATGGACAAAGTGAAGAAAAGACACAAATCTTTTCACTGGATAGAAGAGGCTGAGAAGAGTTTTAATTTTTTCAACAAGAAGATTACAGAACAACCAATTCTGGTGTTGCTGGATTTCCAAAAGACATTTCAAGTGAAATGCGATGCAAGTGGATTTGCAATAGGGGCAGTCTTGAGTCAAGAGGATAGGCTGATCACATATTTCAGCGAGAAGTTGAATGAAGCAAAGGTGAAGTACTCCACATATGACAAGGAGTTCTATGCTATCATCTAGGCATTGAAGAAGTGGAGGCATTACTTAATTCCCAAAGAGTTTGTCTTATACAGGGACAATCATGCACTGCAGTTTGTGACTCAACAGGAAAAGTTGAATCAGAGACATGTTAAATGGGTTGAATATATGAAAATTTTCACTTTTGTGATTAAACATATTTTTGGAACTGCCAACAAAGTTGTTGATGCTTTGAGCAGGAAATGTTTGCTGTTGCAGTAGTTCAGAGTTAAAACACTAGGTTTTGATGACCTCAGGGACATGTACAGAGATGATCCAGATTTTAAGGAGGCATATGAAGCAGCTGAGAATCCAATTCTTTGAGACAGAAGCCAATGGATAGAATACATGATCCAGGAAGGATTATTGTTTAAGGGTAATCAACTTTGTATTCCAAAATGCTCCATGAGGGAGAACCTACTGAAGGAGAAACACTGTGGAGGATTAACAGGACACTTTGGTCATGACAAGATGTTCACAAAGCTGAATGAGTCATATTTTTGGCTAGGAATGCGAGCCGACATCAAAATATTTGTAGATAAATGTAGAATTTGTCAGCATTTGAAAGGAAAGAGGCAGAATGCAGGGTTTTATCAACCATTGCCCATACATGAGAGGCCGTGGGATGCAATCAGCATGGATTTCGTATTGGGGTTGCCAAGAACACAAAGAGGATTTGACTCAATCTTTGTGGTGGTGGATAGATTTTCCAAAATGGCACACTTCATTCGATGTCAGAAAACCAGTGACACAACTCACATTGCGAATCTGTTTTTCAAATAAGTCATTCAAATTCACGTCTTACCAAGGAGAATAGTTTCGGATCGAGACACTAAGTTTGTGGGACACTTTTGGAGGACCTTATGGAAGAAGCTGGGAACTAACTTGTCATTCAGTTCAGCTTATCATCCTCAGATGGATGGACAAACAAAAGTGGTAAACAAAAGTCTGGGAGACTTGCTGAGGAGCCTGGTGACAAAACACCACAGTCAGTGGGACAACATATTACCACAGGCGGAGTTTTCCTATAATGATTCCATCAACAGAAGTACGAGGCAGAGTCTGTTTCAGATTGTCTATGGCATGCAACCGAGGGGAATTTCTGAATTGAAAGATTCATAATAGAATGCGACTAGGAGTGCTAGTGCAGAAGATTTTGCAGAAGTGATGAAGTAACTTCACAGCCAGGTGAAGGAGCATTTATAGAATTCAAGCCAGGAGTATAAGAGAAGAGAATATCAACATAGGAGACAACTTCAATTTGAAGTTGGTGATTTGATTCTGGTACACCTGAGAAAGGAAAGGTTCCCGAGAGGGACATATAATAAGCTGAAGATGAAGAAAATCGGACCATGTAGGGTCTTGAAGAAATTTGGGGCAAATGCTTATGAGATTGAATTACTCGATGGGATCGGAATTTATTCGATATTCAATGTCTCATATTTGTACCCATACAAAGCTGAAGAAACAAGAACAAACGATGAACAGTCAGAGGTTTAGTGGAAAAAGCAGATGCCAGTTGCAGAGAAGCCGTAGATGGAAACCATACTAGACAAAAGAATTGGCAAGGAGACCAGAAGAAAACAATACTTTGAATACTTGGTAAAATGGAAAGGATATCCAGTTGAAGATGTCAGCTAGGAAAATGACGCAGCGATTCAGAAGAATGGACAGACCGTGCAAGAGCTCATGGACAGGAGCCCATGAAATTTTTCAAGTGAGCGAGTATGATGCAGGAGCATCACCAACGTCAAGCGAGCGTGGGGAAAGCGCAACACATTTTGAGCACATGATAAATTGTTTAAAACTTTTGAAGATTGGATGCGCCAAACTTAAATGTGATAGTTAAGGAGAGGCGCACTTATATATTGAAGAGGACCTTGAGTGATCCACTCTCATCCATAGTAGGTAGAAAGCATTTATATTAATAGGTAGCTTTAAATTCTCTGATGAGATAGTTTTAGGATTGGAGGGAAAACGGATATAGACACCCTCATTGTGTAATTGTAACATAGAAGGAGAAGGAGAAGAGAGCATAGAAGGGAAGCAAAGAGCTGTGTAGTAGACCCCATGTATAAAAGTTCTGAATTAATACAAAGAAGCTATGATTCAGACTCATGGTGTTCATATATTCTCTGTGTATGCATCTTTGAATGTTATGCTCATGAATGTTTTACTCTTTCGTTCATGCAATTGCTTTTATGCTATGTATGAATGATTTCTTGTTGAATGTTTGAAATCGGAGAGGAAAGGGTAATGAAATGAGTTTCAATTGTTTCTCTATCTGAGCAAAAGTTCCTGCAAGGAGTGCAGTTGAATTGTCCTCAAGGAGTGCGTTGACAAAAGGTTCAGAGTTTCATCTCTGAAAGCTCAGAAGAGATAGAATTTTGTTCTCATATTCACACAAGAGGTACAGTCAGGCACAAAAGTCGTGCAAGGTGTGCATAGACCAAGCTTAAATCCAGGGATTGAAACCTGAGAAGCTATTGAGAGACCATTGATGCAGAGTGTGTGCAAGGTCGAAGAGCGTATAACACTTCAAGTGTTTGGAGGTTGCCGCAAGGAGTGTGTGCAAGGGTCTTCTTTAAGGATCGAAGTCGTAAGAAAGCTCGGGAAGGATAAAGCCTTTGGAACTGTTGAAGGCATCGAAGTTTTGTGTCACAGGTGGATAAACCCAGGGGAAGAATCCTTGGTTCATTTTTCAGAAATCATTTGGGGGGAAGAGATGGACGGTCATAATTCTCTGTGGAGAATTGGCGAAATCCCGTCAGCCGTCCAATCTGATAAAGGAGCTAAGATGTTACGGCCGCATCTGGAGTTCAAGCTTAGAAGATCGTGAGCCGTTGGATCCCCACCCAGTTACCCGTCAGCCGTTTTATCTAACATGAGTTACATGGGGTTTAAAACCTCTCAAGCTGAGTGAAATTCCCGAAAGGTGTCAGGATATCGAGGCGTCGGAGTTCGGGATATCAGAAATCCTGTAGACAAGAGATTGGGTAAATCCATAGTGAAAAAAACCGATACAAATCAGAACCATCCATCTGTCGAGACAGATGGAAGGAATCGAGAACCATTGGCATATTGGAAGTTTAGAGACCAAGGGTCTGAGACCCTTTGAGTCGTGAATCAGCAAAAGGATCACAGCCGTAGGATCTCAGGAAGGACACGTGTCATGTGATCATCCAAATCAGAGATTCGGTC
>ML781099.1:18384-33876 GCA_009831015.1 Picea engelmannii | reverse complement strand
GTGCGGGCCCCTCATGACATGCCACATTCTTGTTAAATTGGACCCCCCTCACTCCTTACCACTTACCGCCTACCTTGACCTCCGATTAAACTTCCAAACCACTCATCCATACGACCTCCATGCTATGCCGCCATACTCCACTATCCTGCCTACATGTCACACTCCACTCACCTGTCGCCCGTCACATCCCATCCACCCATTGGCCATTCAATTCCCTCCATATCACATCTGATATGTCTGTTGGCCAATCAATGAAGTCTTCCATTACCTCTACCCGTCCAAATCACCCTCCGCTCCATAACGGACACCCCGTTCAACCATTTAACTTCGTTCTTTCTCCATTGTTGCACTGTTCATCGATCCAGATGCATTCGATGCCACCATTTCCCATTCTCAAGATAACCGCCATCAATATTATAGTCAACAATCGCCATTAAAACCTGGTAAACACAGTTAACGTCTTTTTACATTTGTAGGTATCAGTTTGATCATGGCACCCAAGTCCAAAGCCATCGAAACTGAAGAAAATCCTTTCCTCCCTCCAACTATCGACCTTGATCGCATACCCTTGGTTGATAAAGATTATTTAATTGTAGAGCCGAAGTGTGAATTTGACTTCTTCAAATTATAGTTATGGCTCAAGGATGTTTTTCTATATCAAAACGACGAGATCAAACTCTGGGAGTCCAATCTCCCACTGTACCTTTTTCCCTAGACATACGGTTTCCCCGAATTTACCCTGAAATTCTAAGCTCACTACCTTCCCAGCCAAAGGGCCATTGTTTCTTTGTCTAGAGAAATTCTTTTCACCATCACCCCTGAAACGATAAATCAAATACTGTAGATACCCAAAAATGATTCTGCCTCCCCCTTCTCCATTGAAATTTTGACCGAGCTATACCAGAAATTGTCTTTCCCACAGAGAGCTCAGAACTTTGAACTTTTCCTACCTGAAAACACTCAATTACTCAAAAATAATCCCCCATATCATTTCCCCATTTTCTCAGTCAAAGGTAACCAGATCATATCATCCCCATGTTTCCTGCTAGGATACTATTATGATGAATGGGTAGATGAACCCATTCTAGGTTTTCTGTCCATTTTCTCCACTGAGGAAAAGGCTACTTTATAGTTTGACTACAGCCAGTTTCTAGCTGAAAACATCAATGAACAATTTTTCAAGTTTTCTATAGAAGGTATGTTTAGTTATTCTTCAATATTGGTGTACCTATTCCTATTTTTCCAAGCAAACAAGTTCGCCTTCTCCCAGTAGAAGTTGGACCAAGATGGTAACCCTCAACCTGTGACCTCCTTGACATGCATAGTGAGGAAGAACTCATATGATTTCAACTTCAAGAAGTTCATTGACCAATTCTACTATATAGTGGTATGCATGCTTAGTGGAAGAACAAAACCAAGGATAAACGAGGAAATTCAGAACATTCTACACTTGTCAAACCTAGCTAAAACAGGGGACTGGTACCTCTACCAGGATCATACATAAATCAGGATCTATGGATGTGAATTATCCACTTAAAGGATACCAAATTATTTTCCAATTAGGATATTCACTCTGGAATATAACAAATAGATGATAAATTCAGATGATATTCACTTTGTAGCTTTCAAGAAGAAATAACATCTCAGGATCAAAGGTCAGATAGGTTCTTTCATTTGCAACAGTAGAGCTGTAGGGGAAGAAGCCAACAAGTTGTTAAAGGACATGAAGTTCAATCTAATTTTCCCATGGAACTATGACCCTTGTGGCATTATTTCAAAAACTAGGCTTAAGAGCAAGATTTATCCCTATGCTCATGTGCCTAAACTTGAAGTTGAAAAATTCATGAACTAGACAGAGTGGGAGGAAAACACTCTGCTAGACACAGAACAACAACCTTCACCAACCAACATTTCAAATACTAGTACTCCATAGGTACAAGAAGATAAGAGTGCTACAAAAGAAGTCTCTCCCTCTGTCATAGAAGTCTCAGTAGAAGACTTCCAAGTCTATAGGAAGAGGACCAAAACCATCCATACACCTGGCAGGTCCAAAGAAGAAGAAACTCAGTCCATCAAAGTTATGGAAGGACCACACTCATCACTCTTATCAGGTAGTCAACATACAATGTCCACTTCTTCATCCAAAAAATAGACCGATGCCACATTTTCAACTAAGTCCTCATAGGATCCTGCAGGACTTAATATTTTTGAGAAGTATAACTTGATTAAAAAGAAGAATGAGTTGTTGACGAACAACACCTATGCACAGTTTTGGAAGCAAACATCGAAAAAACAACAAATTTTATTATCTGCCTTCGACATAGAGAAAGGAAGGATGCATATGACATTCCTACAGGCACATGTTCCTCATCCCAAGTCAGTTTTTTATTACAAAAGGGACACATTTGAATTCGATGTCAAAGAGGTGCATCCATCTGATCAAATGGATATGCACATATAGACTAGGGAGGTGATTTTCTTCACCCTGTAAAATGCGTCCATGACTATTGTAAATTTGCAGGTCTCCTTAAACAATTTCCAGTCTCATTTGAAGCTGGAGAAGATATCCTCCCTAACAAAAGATAACAAGATCAAATCTCTGGAAGAGTTGGTACTCAAAATTGGATATGATCCATCAAATGTTAATGCAGTTGAGGAACTACTAAAGAAGAAGAATGATGACATATCCTCCTTAAGGAAACAACTGAAGCTCCCAACCACTGAATATCCACAGACGAAGGAGATGGATGAGACTGAAGGCCATAAGGAGGAAATGCTAAAATTAATCATGGAGTAGAACACACAGATCAAGGAGATGGAAGCTGAGCTAGATAAGCTAGTCAAAGAGAAGGAACAAAGTGTGCCAATGAGTGTCATCCCATTGCAAGCAGTTCCTCTCACAGGAGTCAGTACAACATCAACAACCACTACAATAGAACTTCCATCAGCTATCCCAGTAACAACCCTAGATACTTATGAGAAATTGGCAAAGTCAGTAGAGGACATGACTCTGCAATGTGAAGAAATTAAAACACTATAAGAGGAGATCATAAACCTCTCGAAACTAAAATCTATGTTTCAATCCATCTACAACACAAAGATGCACAATTCACAGAGACTTACCCAAGAGATACACAAGTTGCAAAAACAGACATTCATGGCCAAGACATTGTCAGAAGCCAAGGAAAACATATGGATGGAAATTAGCCAGTCAATGAAAAAAATATGGCCCTTGATACAAATTGTGTTTGAACAACATGAAATTGTGCAGAGAGCTAGACAATCCATCAATAATATAAAGGGATAATTGGGAGAAAATCCTACCGAGGCCACATAATTCATAAGGTTTTGAATTCCAAGACCAAAGAAGAATTGGAAGAAATGGAAATAGAGGATATGACAGAAAAAATCCTTCACGTCAAGAAGGTTTTGACCAAGAAGGGATTGATGTTGCAACTTGAGGAGAAATCTCAGACAATGGATATTGGAGTGTAGCATTTTTTCAGCAAGGTCAACTCACTGCAAAAAAAAGGTATTCCATGTTTACTAGTGATCAATGATAAACTGATTACTCTATCAAACTACAAACAAAAGATCCTCGCAGTAGAGAAAGATGGCTCTAAATTTGCAGGCATACAAGGGAGCATAAATGGCAAGGATTTATTAGAAACTCTACAGTTGAACCTAAACCTCCAACATGAGATAAAATACATCTTCATCACAAAGCCAACCTTTGCCAAGTACACAGAGATTGATTAAACTTACAGAAGGTTACTCAAGGTTTCCATCCCTAGTCAAAAGAGATGGGAAAACCTATGTGCCTTACTCGAGTAGAGATAGGGTGGAAATCTGAGTCAGCATGAAGACAGTCAAAGTCAAGTTGATGAATCACCAACTACTTCCCCTAGAATCAACACCAAGGATTCAAAAACATCATCAGCAATCCTATTATTTTGTAATTTGTAATCTAGTTAGTTAGATTTTTATTCCACCATATCCTAGTCATTAATGACAGGATCAAATGTAATTGTTGTATAAATACTTATCACTTAGAAGTATTGAGGGTTTATTTTTGTGGCTAGGAATCTATCTTTGTAATATTTTTGAGAAGATTGACCAGTAATAAAAATATCGATTCACAATATTCTTTCATTTGGATGTTGGTGATTTTCATCTTGTGTTGTTAATGTTTATCTTACTTTGTAATCATTGATGTTTTCTGTTTCTAATCGTTTAAAGGAATTTAATGAACATAATTTGTCTTGAGCACTATGTTTCTGGTCTTTAGCGATCTACATGTTATTCTTATGATATTAATCAAAGAAATTATTAATTGCTTCTTTGCTTGATTGAATATCTCACCTATTTTTTCTTTCCACCACAGTTAAATCTAATAGATCCAACATTCTCAATATCTAGCCCTATGAAGAAATCTATAAAAGATGTATCTGATCTTAATATTTAACATAGACCCCATAGCCCAATGGTTGTTTAATGCAAATACTTCATCCAATCTTTATAAACAAAAAAACAAACTCAGATTATTATAACTAGCCTAATATTTAGAACTCAAACATATCTAAATCCTATAGAGAGATCCCTCTCTAGAACTGGCAGGGCTAGATCCGAGTTTCGAAAACGGTTTTGGTAAGTTACCTCTATTAATTTATTCTTCCCTTAAGAACCTCTGGGAATTACAGAGTGCTAACATAGTGGCAACTATACTGGGGAATTGAACAAACTTTCCATCTGTACGAATTATTTTCCCTAGATAAAGAAAACTTTATTTCTGAACAATTAAATATCTAACTTTCAAGAGATAATTGTTCAAAGGTTGTTGAAGTTTGTATATATTAATTTATATTTCTTAAATCTTAAAGTTTTACCTCCTAAAATAAATCACACTAGATCTCATCTTGATCTAGAACCTATAATAACAGTAGATAATCTAGAAAAGTTACTCAGAAAAAGAAACATTGTAGAAGGTCAAGGGAGTCACAGTTCTCTTCATAGTTCCACTTCTCTTCCAGAGAAGCTTGTGACCATCCAAGACCTTGAGTTTGACCTACATTTTGAGTAGAGCCTTTTCAGAACCAAATCTGATAGCTTTGTGATTGAAATAGTTCTAGATCAAACCGTCCTCCAACCTAGAACCCCTGAAATACTTTCTCCCAAAGAATATTTTGATCCACGATTTCTTCAAGAGTTTAAAAAGTTAGAAGATCTAGTATCAAATATTGATCAACCTTTGTATAAATCCCACTTTCAATAGTTAATTGAACTTTCTGCCCTTACTATTGCTGCAGATTCTCTCAAACCTCAAAAAACACATTCTGTATCTCCTAGCCCTACATCATCTACCTCTTATGTCACTTCCCCACCAATAATGGAAGCAAGAGATGCTCCCTTGGCATTAGTTTCTCCCTTACATGCCATTACATAGGACTATCAAACCAGGCTTCCTCATTTTGAAGGTACTAGACCCCTTACTGAGAAACAACATGTGGATAAAATGAATGATTACTTTGATTTGCAGGAATTTGATGAGGCAGATGTCCAGATGAGAATTTTTGCACAAAGGTTAACTAGAAATGTCAAAAAATGGTTCAAAGCATTACGTGCTTCTAGCATCGCTGATATTGCTGCTTTTCACCGAATTTTTCTCGACAGATGGGAGGTAAAGTAAAAACATCTCCAATTTTTATCTGACTATGAAAATATCAAAATAAATCAAGGGGAAACAATACAAGACTATTGAATTCATTTTAATAATATTTATAACGCAATTCCTGTTGATATCAAGCCTCCTCAAGGTTTGGCCTTAATTAAGTTCCCTGATGGATTTGATTATGATATGTCCTACCAACTGAGAGAAATAAATTCTGCCACCCTGGAAGATATGCAAAAAAGTGTAGTGAACGTTGAAGCCAAATTATTAGCCAAAAGAGCTAGGCAAAGAACAAAAAGAAGAGTTACCATTAAAGAAGAACCTTCTACTTCTACTTCATATACCAAAATTGATTCTTTAGTAAGTACCATGGAGAGAATGATTATCAGATTGCAAATTAATGATAGAAACCTACCTAGAGAGAACCAACCTACTCCTCAGATTCGAAATCCTAATTTCAGAAGGAACCCTCCCTAAATAAGACAGAGAGAGCCCAGAGACCAAAGGGAACAAAGAGGTCATGATCGACAGATTAAGACACCTCTTCAAGAAAACTATGTTGATGAAGGGGAAGAGGTAATTGAGGAGTTGGATGACATTCACATAAACCTTATGGGATTTAATGATAACGATTCCATTTTTCTCACTCGAGAAGAACATGAACTTTTTCTCCTTTCACAAACCGAATTAGATGAGGAAGAGTCTGAACAACATGCCTTTGAGAATGAAATAATGGAAGTCCACAAAAAATACAACTTGAGAAACAAGAAGTGTAACAACATTCCAACTAAGAAGGCTGTTGAAACTAAGAAAACTGTTGAAGCCAAGAAAACCTCAAATCCTAATTCTAAGAAAGTTCCTGAAATGAATAATTCAAAGACTCCTTCAAAAAGAACTTTTGAATATTCACCAAAAACATCTCAAATAGAAGTTGCATCCACAAGTCAACCAAGTAATACTGCACAAAAAATTGTGGATGATAAATCAGAATTACAGGTCCAAAGTAGAACTTCAACCACTTTCATCTTGGAAAGTGAATTGGCCAAATTGAATATTCCTATTCCTTTGACATAACTAATGAACAAAAATGCTTACAGATCATAGGTGATCAAAGCATTAAATATAGATCCAGGATTAGGCACATACACTGTGAATGTAGCTAATGATCAACTTGAATTGTTGTTTGGTCCAGAGGTTGATGGAAAAACGGACAATGGTTATGTTCCTCCTTTCTACATCAGTCCAAATATCCATGACAAGATATTACATAACACTATGATGGATTATGCTGCTTCTCACAATATTATGCCCAAGGCCGTGATAGATAAGTTGGGGCTTGATATCACCAGGCCTTATAAGGAATTATACTCCTTTGCCTCCAGCAAGGTTAAATGCATAGGTCTAATCAAAGACTTGTGCATCACCCTGGATCAAATCCCAGATAAAATCATGGTGATGGATATTGTGGTTGTAGATATTCCTCTGAAATATGGTATGTTATTATATAGATCAAGGGGTGCCAAGTTAAAGGGTACTTTACAGTTAGACTTGTCATATGCGACCATTCATGTATTTAGTTAGCAGAGAAGGTTGTAAAGAGAGACTCTGATGAAGTACATGGTCAACAGTAAAGAGAAAGCACATAACTATCCTTTGAAATCTATTCATTTTGACTTGGATTCCTTCATTTTATATAATGATGGTGACTTGGATAGCCAAATTGCACAATTAGAAGATGATGCATCTAGCATGGAGTAAAATCAAGTAACCCTCGAGGAAAGAAAAATGATCACAACAGAAACTGATGAATCAACATAAAATTTCTGGAGTATGGATTTTGAAGGAGTTGTTAGCAAAGAAGGAGTTGGAGCTGGAGTATGGATGCATAATCATAAAGCAAGGTATTCATAAAATCACTCTTATAAATTAAATTTCCAGTGCACCCATAACATAACTGAGTATGAAGCATTGATGCTCAGCCTATAGTTATTAAAGAAACTTGGTGCCAAAAATATTATGGTGAGAGGTGATTCTAAACTTGTCATTAAACAAATCAAAGGTGAGTATTCTGCAAAACACCCTAGGCTCAGAGCTTACAAACATGTTGTTTTGGATTTTCTACAATGTTTCATTGAGATTGACTTGCAGGTAATTCCCACATGCCAGAACATACTTGCAGATGGATTGGCTACTTTGGAAACCGCATGTAAAATACCTTTCCATCCAAATCACCAATACACAATAGAGGTGAAATGTAGGTCGATCATCCCAGACAATATTAGGTACTGGCAAGTATTTGGCAATGATGAACAAATTGAGGATTTCCTGCAGTCTAAAAATGATTTTGAATGTACGAATATAGATGTATATAGAGATGATGAAGATGTCAATAAACCAAAATTAGAAAATTATAGTGTAAATAAAGTAGATTCAGATGAAATAAACGAAAAATATGAAGACTCAAATATTTTGCAACTGAAGAATAATGTTTTACCTAGAGGTTTGGTTCCTTTAGAGGAATTGTTTGATTTCAATGATGTAGAAAAAAAGCCCAAAATCGAACCTACAGGAAAGAAGGTTGAGGAATGTAATATATAAACAAAGGAAAAACCCAAAATGATTAAACTATCTAAATCATTACCCCCTGAGAAAAAACAAAAATATATTGAAATGTTCAAGGAATTTATAGATGTCTTTGCTTGGAGCTATGAGGATTTAAAGTCTTATGACACCAGTATCATACAACACAAAATCCCAATAAAATAAGAACATAAGCCTTTCAAGCAGAAACTTAGGAGAATCAATCCAAAGTTAATGCCCCTGATAGAAAAAGAGATAAAGAAAATGTATGATGTCAAAATAATAGTTCCCTTGAGATTTTCAAAATGGGTTTCCAATCTAGTTCCTACTAGAAAGAAAACAAGAGAAATCAAGCTCTACATTGATTTCAGAAACCTCAACAAGGTTTCCCTTAGAGACAACTATCCTCTGCCTAAAATGGATCACATCTTACAAAAGGTAGTTGGAGCCAGTAGGATCTCATTGCTAGATGGTTTTTCTGGCTATAACCAAGTCCTTGTCCACCCTAATGACCAAGAGAAAAAAACATTCACTACACCCTAGGGAAATTTCATGTATATTAAAATGCCCTTTGGTTTGATGAATGTTGGTGCCACTTTCAAAGAGCAATGAACATTTCCTTTGTCTATGAGCTTGGAAGGTTTATAGTCATATATTTGGATGATGTTACTGTCTACTCAAAATCAGACAAGGAACATTTACAACACCTCAGACGAGTGTTTCAAAAGTGCAGAAAGTTTGGGATCTCATTAAATCCCAAGAAAACTATTTTTGGTTTAGAAGAAGGAAAAATGTTAGGGAATATAATCTCTAAATATGGAATCAATATAGACCCCAACATTATTGTGTCCATCCAAAAGTTAGACCATCCAAGGAACATTAAGGAATTGGAATCCTTCATAGGAAAAATATTTTTTTTGAGAAGATTCATACCCAATTTGGACGAATTCCCCGGGAAAATTACAAATATGCTTAAAAAAGATACCAAAATAAAGTGGAACACAGAAGATAAACATTCCTCTGAGAAAGTAAAACATGCACTTACACAAGCCCCTATATTAATCATTCCAAATTACACTAAATATTTCTATTTATTCTCTTTTTCATCTGAACACACCATTGCAGCGGTCCTTTTTCAGAAAAAACAATGAAGGCCATGAACAGTCCATAGCCTTTTTCAGAAATTCATTGAGATACATTGCACTGAACTGCAACATAATGGAGAAACATGATTTTGCCTTGGTAAAAACAATTAAAGATTTTAGAGTCTACATTCTTCATTCACATACCATTGCTTATGTTCCAAATGCAGTGGTCAAAGACATTCTGACTCAAGATAACCCATAGGGTAGGAGAGGGAAATGGATTGTTATGATTCTTGAATATGATATAGAAATCAAACCAACTACACTGATCAAGGCTCAAGGTTTGGCCAAACTGATGGCTGAATCAAATTTTCATGCTTTAGATATAAAAAATTTAGCTGCAGTTGATGAAAGGGAGAGCATGCGACTCCACATGTCAAAGAGGTATTATCAAATTCTCCATGGTACGCAGACCTTATATTTTTATTGCATAATTTACAAGCTCCTCCTGGTCTAACAAAGACTAAATCTAGATTCTTAAAAATTAAAGAATTGACATATTTCATTTTGAATGGAGATCTTTACTGGAAATATGCTAGAGGCATTTTACTTATTTTTTTTTATTAAAAGAGGAAGTTGCCAAAGCATTGTAGGATTTCCATGAGGGTGATTGTGGTGGGAATTTAAATTGAAAGGATACCTCTAATAATATCCTTAGAGTTGGTTTTTACTAACCCACCTTATTTGCAGATGTCCATAAAAATGTAAACTCCTGTCACAAGTGCCAAGTCTTTGAATGCAAAAGGAAACTTTTGCCTTTACCCTTGAAACCTATTTCTATGGAAGCTCGATTCCAACAATGGGGTTTGGAATTTATTGGCAAGATTAACCCACCCTCATCAGGTCAACATAAGTGGATCCTCACAGCTACAGACTACTTCACAAAGTGGATTGAAGTTGTACCCTGCAGGCAAGACATTGACTCTGTCATTATTAAGTTCTTGGAAACTAATATTTTATCTCTTTTGGATGCCCTAGAAATATTATAACTAATAATGCAACAACTTTCAGATAAAAAAATACAATAGGATTTTGCAGCAAGTACCAGATTAATTTGGGACACTCCACAACCTATTACACTTTGGGAAATGGGTTAGATGAGTCCTCAAATAAAAGTTTGGTAAATATCATAAAGAAGATGTGGCAGGAAAATAAGAAATCTTGGAACAACAAGTTGGTTCATGTACTTTGGGATGACAGGCTAACCACAAAAAGATCAATTGGTATGTCCCCATATCAGTTGGTATACATAATTGATGTTGTTTTCCCCACCTCTTTGGGCGTTCTTGTTATGAAGCTATTGCAAGAAGTACAGACAGAGTCTAATGATATTCAAAGGAGAATCAATAAGATGATCCAACTCCAACAGTCTAGAGAGGAGGTGTATAACCAGACACGGGTAATCCAAGAGAGCATTAAGAAGGTTTATGACAGAAGACCCAAGGAGGATGATTTCAAATTGGGTGATATGGTACTAAAATGGGCTTCAATAAATGCAGAAAATGGAAAGCATGGAAAGTTCGATAGTTTGTGGAAATTCCCTTACACCATCCATGCATATAGAGGAAACAATGCATTCTTACTCAAAGACAGTGATGGAGAAGACCTGCCAAGAGGACCTATAAATGACAAGATGCTCAAACATTATGTTCCACTAGAATGAAGATCTTAGTCACTCATCCCATTGTACAAACCACTTTTACTTTTACTTCTAAGTCACGTGTGAGGTGATTTTTTTTTATCATATGGTTGAAACCCAAAGAGAATCCCCTGAGCTACTGATCTGGATCACCAATTTTATATTCAGAATATAGGAGACCAGGATGTAGAAAAAGCACCGAGGAAGGAGATTCAAAGAAGTAGGTAGTTGGATTCTTGGCACCTCACAAGGAGAGCACCATCCCCAAGTGGAGCCACTGTTATAACCCTATGTTTCATAGGATCACCTGGTGATTATAATCTCTTCTTATAGTTGTATTATATTGTAAATAATGTTTTATTTTGCAAATGATTTACAAAGAAAAAGAAAAATAAAAGAAATAAAAAGAAAAGGAAAAGAAAATAAAATAAAATAAAAGGAAAGAAAATAAAAAATAAAAAAATTCAAAAGTGGGTAGAAAAATAGAAAAGAAAATGATAAAACCCCACGAAATAATTTGGCTTGATTCATATTGTCTAACCATGATCAAGCTCTTTCAATTTATGCAGATACGATAGTGAATAAATTTGGATAAATGGTTTAATCTTAACCAAATTAGATAAGGTAGTGAATAAGTTTGATCAAACAGTTTAAGCTTGGTCAAATGTCTTAGGTTAGGGTAATTTTTGATCCAACAATTTAATCTGGGTTAAATGTGCTAGGTAATTAGATTAGGATATAGGTTAACATGTCTTACTTCAATAAAATTGATGAAAGGGTGATTAAATGCGTTTGATTTGAGTTGAAATGATATATTTCTGACCTCTTGGTGACAAAAATAAAGAAAAACGGGAGTTAGAAAAACCCATAAAATTTTGTTATCCTAAGTTTCGTGGTGATATGTCAATTTTGTCACTTTGTGCTAAAAGGTGTGCTAATATCAACGACCAATCCCGTTGTGCTCAGATCTACTTTCGGTGAAGAATATCATACCCCCCGACCTTTCTTCCTTTAATGGTTGGGGGGGGTTGAGTTGGTGGTTTTCCAAGTGCAAGCCCCTCATAATGTGTCACATGTCTCTTAACTCAAAGCCCCCTCACTTCTTACCACTTACTGCCTACCCCCCCTCTGAGTAAACCACTAAACCACTCATCCATACCACCTCTATGCTCCATCGCCACACTCCACTATCCTGCCTACACGTCACACTCCACTCACCTGTTGCCCGTCACATCCCATCCACCTGTTGGAAATTCAATTCCCTCCACATCACATTTGATATGTCCATTGGAAAATCAATGTAGTTGTCCATTATTGTTACCCATCCAAATCGCCCTTCGCTCCATAACGGACACCCTGTTCAACCATTTAACTATGTTCTTTTACCATTATTGCAGTGTTCATTGATCCAAACATAGTCGATTCCACCATTTCTCATTCTCAAGACAAATTCCATCAAGATTACAACTAAAAAAATCCATTCAAACCTGGTAAACACAGTTAACATTTTTATCTATTTGCAGGTATCAGTTTGATCATGACACCCAAGTCCAAATCCACCGAAACTGAAGAAACTCCTTTCCTCCCTCCTCCTGTTGATTTGGATCGCATACCCTTGGTCAATAAAGATTATTTAATTGCAAAGCTGAAGTTTGAATTCAAATTCTTCGAATTACACTTCTGGCTCAAGGATGTTTTTCTGGATCAGAGTGACGAGATCGGACTCTGGGAGTCCAATCTCCCACTGTACCTTTTTCCCTAGACATATTGTTTCCCTGAATTTTCCCTGAAATGCTAAGCTCACTACCTTCCCAGCCAAAGGGCCATTGTTTCTTCGTCTGGAGAAACACTTTTCACCATCATCCCTGAAACGATAAATCAAATACTACAGACACCCAAAAATGATTCTACCTCCCCCTTCTCCATTGAAATTTTGATCGATCTATACTAGAAAATGTCTTTCCCACAGAGAGCTCATATATTTGAACTTTTCCTACCTGAAAACACTCAATTACCCAAAAATAATCCCCCATATCATTCCTCCATCTTCTCAGTCAAAGGTAACCAGATCATCTCATCCCTATGTTACCTACTAGGATATTATTCTGATGAATGGGTAGATGAACCCATTCTGGGTTTTCTATCCATTTTCTCCACTAAGGAAAAGGCTACTACACATTTTGAATACAGTTAGTTTCTAGATGACAACATCCATGAACAATTGTTCAATTTTTCTATAGAAGGTGTTGGATCATGTTGTCATTGATGCCAATGGTTTGATTATTTGGGAGACTATTGGATCATGTGTCATAGATGAAAATGGTTTGATTGATTGATGTCAAGTAATTGATTGAATGATGATTGTCCTTGATGAGAATGATAGATGTCAAAGTGGAAACCAATTGATAAATATGGATCATTGATATGATGCATAGATGAAGATGGATCCATGAGTTTTCCTTGATACATGATGATGCATAGTTTGTTTGATGAAAATATGACTCATTATTGTCTTATCATGATTGATAAGGTGCAAAAATGGATGAACTCCAAAGTGGTCCCCTTATGGTGAAATCCCTCATGGGAAGACGCTTTGTGGATTGAGTTATCCTAGAAGAATAGTTGGATGACCCATGCCTGTATGTGGAATAATGAGATGAAGAGCAATGAAGTTGTTGATGAAACTATCCTAGATGGATAGTGCTTGTCATGCCATTTCCGGTGGTATGTGGAATGTCACATAACTCCTCATGGTTTGAGAGTTATGGCCTTATGAAGTTGGAGGACCCCCATATGAAGGCTTGAAGCGCCCAAGGTCAAAGAAGTCAAAGTGCTTGAAAATAAGAAATCATTATTTAAATAATAAAAAGAAGTGAAAAAATCAAGAAGGAATATTTAAATGATAAATATTGGAGAACTTTCTATTTATGGAAAGTGGTTAACCTTAAAATAAGGAAAATAGGTTGAATGACCTAGAAATGGGTTAAGTGACCTAAAACTGGGTTAAGTGACCTAGAGAATGAAAGTATAAATAAGATAGCTATGGTCTCTTGTAGATCATCCTTTTAGTGGATCAATGGAGAGCCTCTTGTGAATATATTTTGGAGTATTGATGGAGAGCTTCTTGTGAGAGCATCTTATTGGTGTGGATCTCTTGAGCATGATTGAAGATCTATTTTTAGGAAGAGGGTGAGAGGAGGATCTCATGGACGCATCAAAGTTTAGGCAATGTCGGAGATCTCGACGACAAAATTCTCGGAACTTCAGAAACCCTAGTTTTTGATGCATATGTGGGTTGTCTGTGCTTAGGGTGCGTATGCATTAAGGTATACGTGGGATGTATGAAGACATGGAGCATATTGTGGATAAAATGATGAATACTTGTGTTTGAGCTGGTGCCAAGCTCTTGGATGATTAAGCAGGTTCCAGATCTACATTCTATGGCCTCAAATCTATCACTAAGACACTAGTATGATTACATTATTGTCTTTATGAATACTATTGTTTGATGTGATGGGAATTATTAGGGAATTCTTGGTATGGCTTCTATTATGTGGTTCAGTTTGGTTGATTTGGTTGATGGAGTGTTTAGTACTCTTGTGATTCAGTGGTGACATGATTTCTATGGTATACTAGATGCTTATACATGTTTGAGATAGCATTCATATTGATCTATTATGGAGCATGAGAAATCTATTGGAGAGCTTGGAGAAGTTGTGATTGACTATGGGTCAGTTTAGATAGTGGAAGACAGAAGAGAAAGTGATTGCAGGTTGCAGAGGATCTGAGCATGTGAAGCAAAGAAAAACCCTAGTTTCTCATAAGCATACACATGTTGCATTATACATTGGCTGCATGCACACGTGGGTTGTAGTGACCCAGGGTGCGTACACATGTGGGATGCACTACCGACAGGTCATGTACCTTTTGACAGATTGATATTTGTTGAGGATTGTTGCCTCATCTCAGTTGGTGCTGAGGGTGTAAGCTGAGACTTGCATTATAAAGTTGGTGCTCTAGTGGAGTTGTACTCTATTCAGTTGTAGTTGATAAACCTCGGATTGTTGTCCATAATAAAAAGAAAAATTGTACATACATCTTGTGTTCTTTGTGTTCCTTGTGGTGATGACTTATTGATGATATGTGTTGCTGATATATTTTCACATCTAACTAGTTATAAATGATAGCAATGGATAATGAATAAATGTTGAATGTTAACTAAGGAGTTTTATGTAAAGAGGGAAGTTTTTGGAAAAAGAGCCCCACACTAAATCACCCCCCCCCCTCTAAGTGTGGTATGTGTGTTCAACAATTGGTATCAGAGAGGGCCTTCACTACAAGCTTAACAATCTTGAAGGAGATCCATAGACACACAAATGGATGATGAAGTTCCAATCCTTGATGAGGAATACTATTCTACTTGGAGAATATAAATGAGATTATATTTGAAGACAATGGGA
>ML781098.1:489369-513939 GCA_009831015.1 Picea engelmannii | reverse complement strand
ATTATTATTATTTTTCTTCATTTAATAATTAAAAATCACCAATTAACTCTTTTAATATCCTTATCACTACTTACCATTTTATAGAGTCCTAAGAAAAAATCACCAATCAACTCTCTTAATATCCTTATCACTACTTACCATTTGATAGAGTCCTAAGAATCACAAATTTCGTATGTTAACTTAATAGAGATTAATTTCCCTTGCCTTACATATTGAAGTCATGTCTATAGTCTATAGAGTCTTATAATCCCGATTAATTTATTATTTATCATGATGAGATATTATTAATATAATTATATACATAGTTATAATAGAATTATAAAATCTCTTTTAGGTAAGCAAACCTTCTTGGTAACATTATGGTGAAACTATTTTTAAATTAATAAAATCAAGTGATGACCCATTAAAATCTCAAGGATATATTAATTGAAGGAATGGAAATTATTTCAAATCATATATCCTATTCTATATTACAAGGCTACACAATAACAATAATTCTTACTTAAAATGTAGTTTAAATAATTATTTTTCATAATTTAAAATATTATCAAAATAATTACTTTTGGTAATTTAAAATATTATCCATTATAATCAAGTTATTCTCCATTAAAAATATTCCACTATTCATAAGTAATATGTGTAACGAAAAATTTGGAATTGCAATTGAAGGAATGAAAATTATTTCAAGTCATATCCTATTCTATATTACAAGGCTACACAATAACAATAATTCCTACTTAAAATGTAGTCCAAATAATTATCTTTCATAATTTAAAATATTATCAAAATAATCACTTTTGATAATTTAAAATATTATCAATTAAGGAACAATCTCCTCATAATATAATCAATTTTATTCAGCATTAAAAATATTCCACTATTCATAAGTAATATCTGTAACTAAAATTTTTTAATTGAAATTGAAGGAATGAAAATTATTTCAAGTCATATTCTATTCTATATTACAAGACTATACAATAACAATAATTCCTACATAAAATGTAGTCTAAATAATTATCTTTCATAATTTAAAATATTATCAAAATAATTACTTTTGGTATTTAAAATATTATCAATTAAAGAACAATCTCAACATAAAATAATCAAGTTATTTTTCATTAAAAGTATTCCACTATTCATAAGTATTCATAAGTAGTATATGTAACTAAAAATTTTAAATGACAATTGGTTATGAATTGTCTTATAAACATTAGTAGTAAACATAATACATAAATATTATACTAAACTTACCAAACACAAATTTATAATTAGTATTTATTATATTGTCATATATCTTATACTAAGTAAACACAAATTTATAATTATTATTTATAATATATAATAATGATATAATTTATAATTATTATTTATAATATATAATAATGATATAATTTATAATTATTATTTATAATATATAATAATGATATAATTTATAATTATTATTTATAATATATAATAATGATATAATATATAAAAATATTTATCAACATATCAATTTATGTAATTATAATTATACATTTTTATTTTGATCAATTTAAAGGATACATCAACTATTATTCTCATGTATAACTTAAGAAAATTATCATTAATAATTATTTAATATAGGATGTCAATTCCAATAATCAAATAATGATAATTCTATAATAATTTACCCATTTAAATAATATAGTATGTAATATTCATATTATATTAATAACAATAAGTTGACTTTAAAGAAAATAGATTGCAATATTTTTCTATTATATCAAATATATTTTTCTCAGCACTCTTATTGCGTAATTTTATTATGAAAATTTAACTTACTTTTAAATAATAACGTCAAATATTATTACTTCTTTTATTTTTATTTTTATTTACACATTATAATAATATTATTATTTCTTTTATTTTTATTTTTATTTACACAATATAATAATATTTATTTGTTCCAAAATATAAAACCGAAATTATTCAAATCATTATTATACTATGTGTGTAAACTTCAATTACTTTGTCGACTTATAATTAACACAGAAAAATATTTGTTTGTACCAAAATATAAAACCTAAATTATTCAAATCATTATTATACTATCTGTGTAAACTTCAATTACTTAGTGGACTTATAATTAACACGGATTGGGTGCACACTTTCCTTCTAATCTATCGAATCTTCAACATATTTTGAATCGTTCAAATCCATGTGAGTTGAACAAATATAATTTTTAATCGAGCAAATTGACAATACTTTAGATATTTACTCGCTCTTGATATTCCGTGGCAAGAACCTAGATTTTATAATATTATATCGAGGACCTAAATTTTATAATATTATCTTGTGAACTTCTCAAGTGATTTTTTTGAATGCAACTTGCATTTTGCAAGATATGACATTTCATACTGCCTTTAACTTTAGTTATTAGCCTGATCAAGGGTTAGATAAATCTAGGCAATGCATCCAATTCAAATCAAATCGTAGATAAATCACACTAAATTCTCTTCATAATTAAATATTTTGTCGGGTAGCAAATCCTAACGTCGTAGTGGTGAAAATGGGTAGGCTAATTATTTCTAGAATTTACGATCACATAAATCATCATATTACTGGAAAACGTAAGCAGTTATCTAATTTAATAAGATTACATAAAATCCATGAAACGTACCTGATAAATTATTATTGGTTCTTCACTTTTCGTAAAAAAAATTAATCGGTATCGAAATAATATCTAATTTAATATGATTACATAAAATCCATGAAACGTATCTGATAAATTATTATTGGTTCTTCACTTTATGAACATGAAAAAAATTAATTGGTATCGAAATAACAGTGAACTTTGGAATTTCAAAAACAAGTAGAGATTTTTGACTTTTGTTAATACATCATTAATTTTTTTTGTCACATTTTTACTCACTTAAAAGTCTCGATTTATATAAAAAAAAAAAATTCCATCAACCTGATATCTTGTGCTGATTTGAAGTGCACGAGAGGGCTGGGGAAATGTCCTTCAAAATTCATCAAAGAGCTAGAAGAATGTGTGTGCCTCTACAGTCTTATTCAATATCAAGGTTGGTTGAGTAATGAGTTTAGATATGAAATCATGTAAGCCTTTACCATAATTTATAATGCCCAGGTTCCATAAAACGTGGAAAGAAATACATGACAGAAACTAGAAATGGAAGGAAAAAATGAAAATCTATGGGCTAAATCATTCCCTAAGAAAAACCATGAAAATAAATTGGTGGGAAAAATCGGTGCCATATAGCCTTGATTTGAGGATATGTACACGAATTAATTCCAAAAGCACCATGGTTTAGGGAATATGGGTGATTCACTCTTAAAAAAATGGATTCTAAAATATCCAAGGCGAATCTAAAATTTAGCCATGAAATGTGGAGGGAGAATCCTCTTTGTATGGATTTTCTTTCTATTTTATAAGGGGATAATGATGTGCAATTTCTATTTCTATTGTTTAATTTAATATTTCGACTAAAAAAAATAATTTTCTTAAAAACTACCTCAATAAAAATTAGCCCCTTCAATATTTTAAACCCTAAAATTTCGCTCATTTGCAAAATTCCGCCCCTAAAATCATCTATGGTGGAGACATGAAGGCAATGGGACCCGGCGAGCCATAGATCTCAAACACCACAGATCGACAACCAAGACACATTTCGGGCAATGAAGTAGCGCGGAGGATAATTGTCAGAGGCATATCGGGGCGAAACTCTGTCTACCCAAAACCGTTTTTTCCAACCCCCGATATCAAAAATGCATATAAAAGGAGGGCCTGGTCATTATTTTATGATATTTCAAAGCACTCGAACATTTGAAAATTGGTGCAAACCCTCCATTCGAAACTAAAGCTCAACAGTGAACCAGATTCGAGCATTCTTCGCCGATTCATAGGTATTTTTCATCATGGCCACCAACCCTGTCATTTTATCTGTGAAAGAGCAAGACTCTGCCTCTAATGAAGAATCCCTAATTGATGGGGATTCCGATGTATTTGACACAGAAATAACAATCTCACCCATTTCTGTGTCCAAATCAAATTTGCTAGACAACATTGGAAAATGAATACCCTTCCTCGAAGCGAACCAATATTCCATTACCCCATAGGCTGTAGAAGTTGTTTTCCCTTTCCCAGAGTTCATAAGCTGGTGTGCGGAACAATATTGGCAGGAAGAAAAGGTCATTTTTAATAAGTTAGGGTCAGAGGTCTTATGCAAAATAGATAGTTCGTCAATTTGACATGCCCTCAGTATACCAGAGTCTTCCCTCACAGTGTCAGAGCCCTTCGAGGAAGAGAAAATGATCACAGTCTACAGAGAATGTCCCCCCAAAGTAAAAACCTTGTTTCTGCAAACCATTGTTAAACCCAAACACCATTCTCAGAGTTTGTCGTTACCTATCAATGTAAGCGTCATGGTTATTGAAGTCCAGTGGGCTTGTTCCCTACTTAGTCAAATTTTAGGGTTGGATAATGACAAGTTTGTAGTGGAAGTCATGTTGGTTTTCCTACTGACCTTTTTTATGTCAGAGTCTAGTCAGTCAGTTTGTATAATTTTTTAAAATTTCATCGCTGACAATATGCACCAACAACTAGTAAATTTCAATTCATTGAGACACTTCAGGTACTACACACACTTGCTGAGAATGTTCCTGGAATCAAATAAGGCCAAATTCCCTGAATTTGCATTCATCTCAATTGAATGTAAAAGGATCACAATGCTTATTTTCATAAATAAGATTATATTCAGGGTTTATAGTCTCATCTTTGGCATGAACCTGCCAAGGTTTTTGGAAGAAATGAAAAGCTCTTTACAACCTAATCCAGAGAACATGGTGGGAGATTGGATGTCGTTCATGCATTCTACTGTAATTTGGGTATATGGTTATCAAGAAGGACCTTATATTTTACCATCCTTTTTGACTCACAGAGTCTTTTCTTTAGAGTTCATCAGACAAAGGATCATTTCAGAGACAGATCATTTTCTGAAAACGCACAAGGCATCTAACTTAAAATTCCCTTTCATGATAGGTCTCTTTGTGCTAAAGAATAGGTCCTGATTAACTCACATCCAAGCCAAAATCAGTGAATTTGGGTTTACACAGTTACAAGGGAGGAGATATGACCCACACCAGATCATATCTAAAAGAAGATTGATGAGCAGACAAGGCCCCTACGATCATGAGCAGGTTGAGAAATTTGATAAATTGGCAAATTTAGAAGCCTGTGCAGATATGGAAGTCCCTTTCCAGCTTGATCATACACAACAAATAGAGTATTCCCCTCAACAGATCCAGACACAAAAAACTTCTCCAAAGTTGATTATTAAAGCTCCAAAGATGAGTGTTTATAACAAGAGGAGTAGTTCAGAGGCACTAGGTGCCAGCAGTCAGCAAAATATTCTCAAGAAAATGAAAATCACACCATCTTCTCAGATCGTGGACCTGGAAGAAGAAGAACCTAAAGAGAAAATGAGAATGGAGATGGTGGAAAATGCAACCAAGAACGAAGAGGTTGGTACAAGAAGCATGCCACAAAGTGAAAGAAGCTCAAGGGTTTTCAGCCACAAGAAACATGTATATAGCAAGACACTTGGGGCAGTTTATCAATCCAAAGAAGACTTAATGAACTAGTATGTTTGTAAGGGAAGTATGGCCAATAGTGAAATAAGAGACTTGTTTCCCGAGGTAGAGAATACCTCCCATCATAAGGATTCTCTTCTCTCAGTCAGGGATGTGGAAAGAAATACATTTAACATAGCAGTGCATGATGATGATAAAGTGTCGGAAATCAAGATGAATTATAAAAATATCAGTGCCCTAGACAAAGTAAAGTTCCACAGGAATGTTAGTGACATGCTATATTCAGACTACCTGAGTTTGAGTCTGAGAGTTTCAAGACTGACAACACATGCACTCAAATTAGATGGACAATTAAAGAAGGACAAAGCATCCAGCAAAGCCTGGCAAACACAGGTCAAAAGATTGGAATCTGAAGGCCCTCAAGGGGTAAAGGCTTCTTTATATGAGAAAGAGAAAATGATCGAAAGCCTAAAGAAGAAGTTGAAGATGTCCTCCACAGAACATCCACAGATAGTAGAGCTAGCTGCTCTAGAGCAAGAAAATGAGACATTAAAAAAAAAAACACTAAATTACAAAGCTAAAGTGTTGCAACTAGAAAAGTAGAAAGAGAATTGGTTACTAGGATAGGTAGAAACATCAGATATGGTTGTTATTGTACCCTCTAATATAGAAACTGGGTCGAGCATTGATGGATTGGTTAAAGCTATGTCCCAAGTAAGATTAAACACAGGGGAAATCAAGATCCTTAAGGAGGTCATAGAAAAGCTGCAGCAAGAGATGAAAATGAATAATGAAAAGATGGCCCAATTCCAAAAGGAGAATCAAGATTTGCAAGAGAGGGTGAACAAGATGAAAAAAAGGTTGAAGGGAAAAGCATTGTTGCAAGGAGATAAACATGTAATCTAGGATGTTGTTGCTATTGAAGCTACTAAGTTTAGGGTCTATCTGAATTTTATAAATGGCAGAGACAGTGTGGCTCTCACTGCCCTAAGAAAATGTACTATTGTTAATGAGACATTGGCGAAAACTCCCTCAGAATGGGCCCAGAACGCTATTTATTTTCTAAATTATGTACCCACTGCTGATCTTCAGACCATTAAGGACAGAACCGCACTGATCATTTAGGCCAGGAGGATCATCACTAAATAGAATTTTCTCAAATCAGTTCAAACCAAAGCAGTGAAAATGGAACAGAGTATACAGGAGTTTAAGGATACATTTGAACAATTGTTTATCAAGGGCCCCCCACCATTCTGGGATGGTAAATGGAAATTATACAATCAAGAAGAATACAATTCTCTCCTCACTCAGCGCAGGATGGATCATTCGAGATTTGAAGACCTGGAAGAGAACCTAAAGAGACCCAGTTTGGTGGAACACTTGGCCGCTGAATTTGAGATTTTAAATCAGTTTAAGACAGTGAAGATCAGACTGCTAACTATGTCCTACGCTATGTCCATTAACATGGAAATTTTGATAAAGGAATTGATTGATTACGAGATTCCTTCTGACTCACAGTGGAAGGAAATCGTGTGGTTGGGCAGGACGAAATGCAATTTTCCCGGAACCAGTAAGTGACCTCCAGGTGTCACCAAACTAGAAAATTCGACAGAAGATCGGAGCGAGACAAATGGCGCAAAGGAAGTCGAGTAGTCAGAGAGATCCGTCCCTAGTTTATGAAATGATTTTTTTTTGTTAAATTAGTTTGCCTACCGAAACTGTTGGCTTGTAATTATTGTAGTCAGTTTTAGACACTGAAATGCTTCAATTTCAGCCATTGTAATCAAACTGTATAAGTACTAGGAGTTTTGAATGAATTAATGTTGGAAGAAGTGAAAGGGCACCTTTTTGGTTGTTTCGAACTCTATTGTAACTTTCTAAAGCTGAATTGAATATATATGCAGAAGCCTTTGAAATATCTATGAAAAGATTCTAATGGTGGTGATATGAGCTTTGTCTCCCTTCATTGTATGTATTTCCTGTGTTCTTTTATTCCATTTTCATTTTCTTCTCTTTAAATTGGAAAGTTAAAGGCCTGGAATTCATCTTATGATGCTCTTGGCTTAAGAAATTTAAACTATGTAATTTTATTCATAACGAATTCATAATTCATTTCAATAATTCTTTGATGCAATTATTTGTTTTCTATATCTTCCTACACTCTACTTAAATTCAAGCAACAAATCAGATTCATCACCTCATTTAGCCTTTATCCTCTGGAGAGTTTTATTGGTTGGTTATTGTTTTCATTCACTTTCAGAATTTTGACTCCATAGCCCTGAGTGTTCCTCCCCTTCCTTTCCAACAACTTTATTAAAAAACCCCAAAACAAACCAAACCTAGCCACTGATTTCCAAAGAAATATCAAGTGACACGAGAGAGCCCTCTCTGAGTTGAGTAGGCTAGTGTTTCATCTCTAAAGTAGGTTGAAACAATTACCTCTGTTGTTTTTCTATCAGTCGGACAAAAGTTACAGAGTGCTAACAGGTTGAGATTTTTTTGGATCTTTCTTGAACAATCCCTTATTATTAAAACTCTTCGAAGGTTACTTGTGAAGAACCTTCCCTTGAATTGTCTTTTAAGATAAAGAGATATACTAGGAGGATATTTTAGGGTTGATAGTGAACAACCTCTAGATATCACCCTAGATCCACTCACATCTCTCACAGGAGTCTTTAATTGACCCCATATGCCCAAAAAATAGGCACTAGTCATTTTCCCAATAGTCAATCACTAAATTCTAAATTTTACTTTATTTTTTATTGTTTTAGGGTTAGATTAGGGTTTCATAACAAAAATATTCATTTTCAACTACAAAAGACTAAGACATTTTGACTGTTATGCATGGTGTTTACCTTATAAACATATTTAAACCCTAATTTGCATTGCTAAGTTATTATTACAACCATCTAGGGCTATACATCTAGGTTTTTAAGGCTATTACGGGTCTTAAATTTTGGATTTCGTTAGCTAATTGAACCCTTGTTTAAATCACTATTTAGCCCTCTTGATTCATTGAATTATTACTTGTCAAAGGGATAGTTTAGTTTATGTTGTCATAACTTGTTTTTCTATTGTAATTTAATATAATGTTCCAAGTTTTACAATAACCTTTAGAGTTTTCTTCTTTTGTAGTGTTTGGGGATCCCCTTGAGCCTTAATTTGACATGGAAATCCTCTTAGATTGACCTAGATCCTCATCTCTTAAAATATAGAAATTTCTTTTGCTCACCACCTTATCCTTAATTTGTCTATCTTATTTCATTGGTGGTAGGGATTCTTGGAGACTACTATGGAATCCTCCTTTGTGTTAGATTTACCGATTCAATAAAAATAGGGAAGTTGTTTTCTAGGTGATAGTGGTGACATATTTCAATGTTCTACTAGTCTTGTTCCTTGTGAGGTTGTTGGGTTAAATTTGTTTTCACGTGGGTTGTAAAGACCCCAGGTTATTTTTAACTATGACCAACAAACCCACAAGACATCAGCCCTTCGACATCACCTTCTTGCACAGATGAAGTCTCACTCGAGGTATCTATGAGGACTGCATGAACCAGGATTTTTCAAGAGTAAGGGAAAGGGAGGCGTATATCTGAGTCATTATTCCTTCTTCTAGATTATGTATGTGCTCAATTGTTATATATCTTAACCCATTCAATCATGAATATTGCACTGTAAACACTCCATAAACTAATTCTAGTCTACGAAATATAACAACATCATTCATAAATGCACATAAACAAGTAAAGAACACAAGATGAAACATTATCTCTCAACTTTGTCTTTATCTGTCTTATCAACTTATTACATTCATGATTCTTACATAATCTCAACCTATACATATTCTGCAAACTCTCTTTAGCTCGCTAGACTCTTTTTCACCTGACCCATTACATATTTATAATAAAAAAAACTAGGGCTTAAATCCATAATCTTATCTATCCCAAAATAGCCCATTACAATGCATGGCATGGCCAGCTTCAGTTAACTAGTTGTTTTCTTTCTTCTACTTTTCGCTCTGTATACAAATTTTATGTTGTTCTTCTATTTCTAGAAAGGCGCACTATCATCCTTCTTTCTTTTTCCTCTTGTTCGCTTGCTTTATCCTTATTTTTGTGCGCTAACTTCATCATGTGTGTCATCCTTCCTTTTGTTCCCTTTATTCTACGTACTTTCTTATGTGCACTTTCTCTTGCACACTTTCCTTATCCTTAGGTTTTATCTCCCAAAATTGCATCCAAAACTGCCTATCCAATAGGCCCCCAACACTTACATGTGGCTCATCCTGAGCCACTCATGCATGTTTCCTATTCTTCCACTCTGAAATGAGTTGTTGCATGATAGCCTTAGTTGCCTCTACCTCTGTGAAGATTGTGGTATATTTTGTTGTTATCTCTTCCATGGCCTGCACGGTCAAGTCTTGAAGTTTTTTCTTTGTTTCATCCACGACTTGTTTGACCTTCCCCTATAAAGTGGACAATTCCTCAATAATCTAGACCGCTTCCTCCTATATGGGTCCAAGTCTCTGTTGTAGGACCTTTTGTTGGTCCCTAAGTCTCTCTACTTTGACATGTGCATGTCATTGTGCCAAAATAGCTGGCATTCGCTCAACTGGTGGAAATGTGGTTTCCTTCTCTGCTGCCGCATTGGCCTATTCTTGAGATTCTCACAGTTTTTCCTCTACGACCTTCATCTCTGGGTTTCCCATGAGCTCTTCCTGTACTTGCGCACTTTTTTCACAATTTTTTTCACATTCATCTTCAAATTTATTAATCTTGGCAACCTCTATCGTTCTCGTCCTTAGTCTACCTTCATGCACCTTCGGTAACATGTTGGGCGTGCTCTTTAGTTTAAAATCTTGGAGCTACTCTCTGAATTCCTTCATGACCACCAATTTTCAACAGTTGTTCCTCCATAGTGGCCTCTATGACCAGGGGAAATTCTGTTACTTGTTTATATATCTTTTGGACAGTGGACTATGTCTTATGTACCATAGCTTATGCTACATACTTATCCTTCTATGCTTTGATTAATCTCTCCTTTGAGCTCTCTTTCATCCTCATAATTTCCTCCATTCAGCCTTCAATCTCCTTCTTTTGTTGAAGGGTCGTCTCATACTGTGTTTGTACATGGGTGTGTTTGTCCCTCATTCTAGCCAAGTCTCGGTGTGTGACATCTCCTCTATGATTTATCTCCTGCACCAACTCTACATGTAATTCCTGGACTCATTGGATGAGTAGTTGAGATACAACTATATTCATTTGGCCCAATGTCATGATCTGTTCCTGCAACTCACATGCAATAAACTCAAGCGAAGATGCCTCAAGTTGTATAGTTCTATGTTCCCCTAAGGGCTATGTCAGGGCCATCTGCACATCGATCGTGTCCATCCTTGGTCTAGTAGATGGTCCATCCCCAAACCTATGGTATTTCCCAACACCTTTTATTTATAATAGTTGTTGAAGAAGTTTCAACTGATCCTAGACCATCTTCTGGTGGTCTTTGTGCTTAGTTGCAGATTCCTCTCAAATTTCCTCGGTGGAATTGCATATCAGGTACCCAATATGATCCATATCACCATTGGTTAAAATATAAAACAGGGTATGGTGCTACGCTTTAGCTTTCTGGCGCTACACTTTAGCTTTCTAGCTCCCCTCCTATCTTTTTTGGCTCCTGATCTTTTCATTTGAGTCCCGCTTCAGGGACTGTAGATTGGCTAGGGTGCTTGTCTACGCCATTTTTTCGACCCTCTTCCTCCTTTCTTTTCTCTTGGTCTTCATCCTCTTGTGAAGGTCTTGTCTTGTCGGCTGGATTCTTCCATTCGTCCTCCAAGTCACTAATAAGTAAGTGCATGTATTCGAGTGTCAACCGGTAATTGGTTGAAAACTTTTGTCATGCAAAATCCTTTTTGGCTTGCACATATATATGGTGCATGTCGGTTCTGAAGCACACACAATCCTTGTATGCAATGAATGCTTCCTATGGAATGTGTAGTGTACTCTCTACTACCTTCATAATGAGCTAAAAATATGAATAAAATGTGGAGTTGGTGTCAATTTGTCGCCTCTTAATGGTTGTGTGTAATAAGTTGGCATATCGAGCAGCCAAAGAGCTACGACCAAAAACACTCATGCACTGAAAATATGTGGGCTCCTGCCACCCAATCACTACAATGAAAATAAGTAACCATGCATAGTGAAATTTGATGCCCTTCTCCTGGGACTATGTGTAGTCCTGCAAAATTTGGTTAACGAGAAATGTCTCCCAGTTCATCTGAACACCTTATTTTCTTTTTTCTATAGTTGATATGACTATCTCTGGTACCTCGTTTCTGCAACATTTCTGCAACAGTTTGTAGGGGAAAACCTATGTTGTAAACCTGACTTCTTTGTCATTGATTCTCTTCATATCACATCCAGATCCCTTTTGCCTATGAATGTGTCATACTTGTCTTTTATGGCCTCAGAGAGAGATCACTCTCCTATATTTTGGAGCATTAATGACAGGTATTCACCTACCTTGCTCAACCCTATGATGCATGCAATTAGCGCAGTATCAATTGAAATTGGGGGATCTAACCAAAGTGTCTCCCCATGGACGTCGTTGAGAAATACCTTAACACATGCCTTGATTACGTTACTTCCTCTGCAATGTGTAATTTCGAACAACTTGAGTATCCCAGTTTTCTCCAAGCCCGATGAGCATTCCTGTGGTTCCACCTAAATTTTCTCTATGATGGGGTCGGTCTTCATGCACAAATATTGATCCCTGGCCAACTCAAGGAATTTTTGTGTGTCATTGATATCGTAGTCCATAAATTTCAAGGTGACCACATTGTCGAGCATGTCCTCATCTTGAATGACGCCCTTCAGGACTAGTGTTATGGGTAATGGATATTTGGAATTCGTCAGTACTATTATTGGGGGTGCATCATCCTTCTTCGGTGGTAAATAATCCCTGTGAAAAATTGTAGGTGGCGTCGGGACCAAAGTTTCGACCACCTCCTCGACTTCCACATCTATTGTTTGCCTCAATTTTCTCTTGGTTTCTTCAGACAATCCTCCTACTCTCAGTGGTGTCATTCTCTCTGTATGCTAGATTGGTGGACAAGTGTTTTTTGTCTTTGCAGGTCATTGTAACTTAGCTCAGGAAGCTTGGCTATGTTCTCTCTTGCTTGCATGAAAAAATGACTTAGTGCTTCCTTCCCTCTTAGTTTTTTGTGTGTTCTTTCCATGTAGACTTTTGTATCCCACCTTAACTACTTTTTCCAATATGGCATCGAAGTTGGTGACTGGTAACTAAATGGTCCTTAATTTTCAAATCCTCCTTATAATCCTCTTTTCGTACTGCTGATTCGTTCGATATTTCTTATGGTTGTTTTGATTTAATGTTGATACGATGCTTTTATGACATGTCACGCTGGCTCTCAAACTGTCCTTTTCGTGCCTGGATACTTTTAACGATATTGTCTTCACCAACCTACGCAATAGTTCTTTTCTCTTCCAGTTGTATCTTGTCTTTGAACTTGGCTCAGTGTTGTCTTCATATGTGATGATTAGCTCAGTTGCACAAGTTTTGATACCTTTTTATTTCCTATCGCTACTTTTTTATTTCTTTTCTTTCCTTTTTCTATTTTTTATTTGGTTTTTCTTTTTTTTCTTGCTACTATGGTACTCTTACTATGATACAGGGGTTTTGGTGGAGCCCATATTACTGAGTAAACTGCTGACTGTCTCTATAGATTTCCAGTCGACTTCTATTCACCATTCCTTCCAGGATCTGTCCATCCAATGTTTCCAATTGTGTAGCACATGTCTCAATTATCTATTGTATCACATAGGGACCTAACTAGTGCATTCGAAACTTCCCTAGATGTTGTAGATACATGTTTTCTTAGAGTAATACCAAATTTTCGACTTGAAATATCTTTGGTTTAATGTGGTGATCATGTCAGGCCTTCTCTCTAGTTTTATGCACCTGTTGATGGAATCACACAATAAACTAGTCCTCCTCAAGCTAAACTAATTGTGCCAATCTCTCCTTTATTGCACTAGTATCAGAGAGCTCAATGATTGTTGCAATGTGCATTCTAGGTAGAATGAACTCCATTAGCATCATTTCTTCCTATCCATATACCAACAGGAACGGTGTCTGCCCTGTCAGCTTCTTACTTGTATTTTTGTAATCCCATAACACTACAGGGACTCACAAGTCCCAATCATCTCTCCCTGCATTGTAGATATTTTTCAAATCATTTTCCAAGATATTATTAAAATATTCCACTATGCCATTGGCCTGAGGGTGATATGGTGTACTCTTTTGATCATGAATCTGAAATTCCTCAGTGAGTGTTGCAATGTTTGTGTTCAAAAAGTGTATACCTTAATCACTAAGTAATATGTGCAGAAATCCAAACCTTGTGACTATGTTCTCAAATAGAAATTTTGTAGTTGTCTCTGTAGTACAATCAGTAATTGGTGATGCTTCTGCCCACCTGGTCAAGTACTATGTCACAATGATGATGTATCTTGCCCATGATCTCCTTGCTTGTGGATTGATCGGTCCTACAAAGCCAATGGCCCACTTATCAAATGCTTGCAATGTGACATATGGATTTAACGACATTTCATCTCTCCTAGACTATTTTCCCACTCTTTGAAATATGCTGCAAGCTTGACAATACTCCTTCGCATCTTTGTGCAATGTAGGCCACCAAAGCCCTATGCATAAAATATTTTGTGTCATTGCTTTACCTACGTAATTCCCTCCAAAAATCCCATCGCGTGCTTCCTCTAATATCATCAACCTTTCATTTTCTAGTACATAATGCCTCAATATTCCATCTGCTCCTAATTTATACAAGTTCTTTGCAATCAACTGATAATCTACTGCTTTCACCACCAATTGTTTCTTCTGCACAACTGTAATCTTGGATGGGTCCATGCCTGTATTTAGAAATTCCACAATGTCCACAAAGTAATTATCCACCATCATGACTGTAACTAATTTCACATCTGGGAAATTATCATTTAAATTACCTGCATCCTCTCCTGTCAATATGCATGAGAGATGATCAAGCCCTGCATTCATCTTCCCTGGTTTTACTAAGACCTCAAAGTCATACTCCTGAAACAATAACAACCATCTGCATATTATTCCTCCTAATGCAGGCCTGTTGACTAAGTACTTTAAGGAAGAATGGTTTGTATACATCTTGAAGTGGGACCCCATTACGTTTTTCCTGAATTTTTGTAGTGCATAGACCATTTCCAATCCTTCCCGCTCTGTAGTGGTATAATTATTTTCAGATGCAGATAGTTTCCTATGTGTAAATGCAATTGGATGATCAATGTCCCCCTCTCCTGGTTGTGACAACACTGCACCCAATGCTATGGATGATGCATCTTCATGTACATGGAACTCCTTGTTCCATTCTGGAAAGATCAAAATTGGTGCGGTCACCAATTTTTGTTTCAAAGTGTTGAGCCCCTTCTGGCAGTCCTCATTCCATTGAAACTTGGCTTCCTTATTTAGTAACTTTTCCATGGGTGTTGTAATCTATGCATATCCTTTGATAAACTTCCTATAATAACCTGTATGACCCAAAGTGGTCCTTAACTATCTGACTGATGTCAGAGCCTCCAATTCCATAATTATTGTGATCTTGGCTGGATCAACCAATATTCCTTGTTTTCATACTACATGTCCTAGTAGAATTCCAAACGGTACCCAAAAGATACACTTCGTTAAGTTTAGTGAGATCTGACATTGTCTCCATAGATCTAACGTGAGATGAAGAACTTAAATATGACCTTGTAGTAGACTGAACATTGTCCAATCATCCAAGTAAACCTCCAAAAACTTATGGATGAACTCCTTGAATGTTTCCACTACTACTCTAGAAAACATTGTAGGGGAATTCTTCAATCTGAATGGAATCACCATGTACTGATAACTGCCCCACTCCATCACAAACATGGTTTTGTGTCTATAATCCTATGCAATTCTTATCTAATGGTACCCATAGAATCCATCTGTAAAAGAATGTATTTCTTGACCTCCTACATTCTCTAGTACCTCATCCGTGAATGGTGTTGTGAATGGGTCATGTAAGCATGTGTCATTAAGCTTCCTTAGATCCATGAAAATCCTAATTAATCATGTCTTCTTGTCTTGCACCACCATTGTACTAATCCATTCATATTCTTTGACTGGTTCAATGATGCATGAGTCTAGAATCCTATCTATTTCAACCTTGACCTTCTCCTTGTACCTCGAATTTAACCTGTAAGGTCTTTGTCGTCTTGGCCTAGCTCCGTGTTTTAGTGGGATCTTCATATCGCCTAAGTCACTTTCTATTCTCTTCATCTCTGAGAATGTGGTTGGAAATAAATCCCAATATTCTCGTAATAATTCGGCAACCTTGTCAATTGGGTTATCGTTCCAATAATCTCCTATGTGCGCAAACTTAGGATTATCCATCGTCCCAATGTTGACCTTTTTCATCTTGATTGGTTGTGTGTGTGCAACGGATGCAAGATTTGGACCTTCTACTACACGTGTTCCTTCTATCTCGGGTATTTTTACATTCCTGGGATCCTCATCCTCATATTCTTCCTTTTTTACATTATAGCATTCTAATAGCTTATGGTTCGTCATCTTGGCTTTGTGCGCACTGCATAAAGGTACTACTTCCATTGTCTCTACCTCCGAGAATATCTTTGTTCAAATGGCCTATAGTGTTGTATGTATGGAGGGAGATTCATGTTCAAATGTGAACATGATTTTGAATATATGGACCAATTCTTCCCATTTTGTTGTCTCCATGCACATCTCCAATTCTAAATACCAATTCTTTGGGATTGTTTCCAATGTGTTATGAATCTATGCGTCCACTCTGTCTCCGATATTGCACACCATAAGGCCATAAAGCTTTCTAAGTGACATGTCACATCTCTCACTCTATATTTCTACGCATACTCTTCTTCCTCAATCCCAAAGCGTGGCTACATAATTCTATTGCATTGTGCCCAGTCTTTCATTTCCTTTTTGTGCACATCCCACCACCTAGCTAGAGTTTCCTTTAAGATGACATCTAGTGCCAACATCCTCTATTTTTTAGGCACATATAACTCAAATGATTTTATAAATATACCAATGTCAGTCATTCCATCGTACCTGGGTGTATCACATAGCATTGATCATATCCAACGCAAAGATCGATTTAACCATGCACATCATCTAGTTGATACTTCATGCATCCTCTGCTGCCAATTTTCCAGATCTATTTCTGAATCTGATGCACACGAACTAATATTTCTCCAACTCAGCACGCCATCCATTGTTAGGTTGACATAGTCCTCCATCTGCGCAGTTAGATTACATAATTTGCCAATGTCTTTCCCTCTTGTTGGCTCTGTATTTTGCTTTCCTTTTGATGGGTTCAAAGGTGCAGTAACTTTCATATCCCTGACCTCAAATATCATCTCCCTCTTCTTCAAGTTAATAACTTCCTGGTTATCGAACACCCATTCCAACCCCATCAGTGTTGGATATGGTTGACTATCATCTACTATCTCAATAACTTCAAAATCTTCCATGCTACGCACCCCATCTATGTTTATGGGTACTCATGTTAGTCGCCAAATTGGGACTATTTTATGTTGATTCGCGAGTATTAACTTAACAAGGGACCATACTAGATCAGTTTCTCCCATAATCTCCCATGTCTTCTTAGGTAGCACATTCACATCAGATCCTAAATCCAAAATAAAATTATCCACATCGTACTCTCCAATTTGAGCATTAAACTTGAATTATCCACTGGTTCTATTCTTGCGCAATACCTGATTTACTATTTTGTGTATGACAGGGGTGTCCCTTCCTTTTGTGTAGTGATCAATCATGTTATATAACATACTTAGCACATTTTTATTCTTCATCAGTGAATCTACACAACTCTTTAAGAACTCTATTAGTGTACTTACTTGCGCACTTGACTTCTTTGGTACAGTATGATCTTCTATGTGAGGCATCGATGATGTTGATGCTCCCCCATGTGGTCTAAGTATTTCCTTTCTTGTGATCTAATATGTCTTTTTTCCTATTGTGGATCAAATGTTGGTATAGAGCCTTTTGACTTCCTTACCCACTTCTTTGTTTGGTTTCCTCGAGGTTCTATATCAACGCCTGTCCTAGCTCTTCCACGTGTAACAGCTACAATGTTGTTTGGTCCTTCACTGCGTCTTTTAGCTAATATCATCTGCACATTCTGATTCAGAGTCTAATTTGGGTTTTCTCTGTCCTACCATTTCACAACTAGTTGGGGATAATATTTTTTCACGTGATCCAGTGCTCTATAGTATGTCCAAGTCATACAAGGATTCTGGAAATCGTGATCCAAGTGTCCAGGTTGATTACAGTTATACTAGATAATTGGTATGCATCCTCCTCTACTAAAAGTTCCTCTTCCTTGACCTCTACCAAAGTTCCCTCTGATCACCTAAACGAGCCCACTCTGATTTTTATATTGTGCACCACCTTATTCTACGTCGGTATTATCTTCTTGGATTAGCTACATATCTTATGTGTGCTCCCATAATAGATCGAATGCGTGACATTCCTTCTCTTCATGCCCCACCAACTTGAAAAAGTTGCAAAACAAGTTTGTTGGTGTACTTTGATACTTTTGTAGTAATGGACACTCCATGGGGTGATGTCCCCATTTCTTAAATATATCGCAGTATCCCCCTCCTGGTAGTGGATTTGGCACTCCAGCTGCTAAATACCGCGTGAGTGTTGGGAATTTGTCCTTGTGATGGCCCTATGTCTTGCATTTGGTACACTGCACTTGTTCTTGTTTCTCCCTTCCTTTGGTAAGCTCATCCAACTAAATTTTTAATGCATCCATCTGCATCTAAACCTGTGCCATTCATCCTATATCTCCTACTGGAGATGCCTCTAGTTTCATTGCAATCTCCAGTGCCTCCAGCTGTGACATAACTTTGTATTGAATTAGGGGCCTCCGAATGTGTGGTAGAAGTCTGGAAATAAACCACTCTTGATGTTGTTGATATAGAATTTGGAAATTCAATCTCCCCATTAGATCCTTAAAGTGTTGATCGAACTTCCATACATAATCTGTTTGTCCCTATTTGATCTCTTTTAGCTCGGTGATGTACTTCAATTTCGAATTTGGATTTTTTAACTCCTTTAATAGAACTTGCTTTATCTCTACCAAAGTCCTGGCCTATCCTATAGGAATAATGCTTTGTAACTTCATATACCATGCCAGCACATGACCTCTAATTGTCATTGCTAACTGCACAATTTTTACGGCATCATCATGTATGTTTTTAGTGGCCCAAACTATTTCACACACAAACAAGTGTTGTTCTAAGTCATCTAACCCCACTCCCTTGAATTCAGGAAGTCTAAGAATATTGTCTACTCCTACCATATTGGCTTGTGTAATCGCTCCTCTTGGTGATGTTAGTGGACTTGGATTATGACTTTGACTCTATGCACTGCTCCAACTATTATGCCTACTACTACTTTGTACTCCTCGAGTAACTATGATGGATTTTGACAAGTTTTCAAATGTTATCTATGATTGTGGCGATGCACATGGGGTAGTGGATTCAACACAGGATC
Source organism: Picea engelmannii (assembly GCA_009831015.1). Taxonomy (NCBI): domain Eukaryota; kingdom Viridiplantae; phylum Streptophyta; class Pinopsida; order Pinales; family Pinaceae; genus Picea; species Picea engelmannii. The sequence continues at coordinate 494,712 of ML781098.1, read as the reverse complement.
TTGTTTGAGTAGGAATTATTGGTTCTTCTATAATTGGACTGGACTGAAACCCCTCTTCTTCTCCTCCTATATACAGTATCTCTATGATTTGAACTAGTGCACAAGGTTCTCTTTCCTTTGGCTCATTCTGCTACTCTTCTCTCCCAGCCCTAGTCTTTTCCCTCTTGTACCTATTTCCTCCACGCAACTCTCCAAAATCATACTCTTCCTCTGGTATGTTTCCTTCTTGCATCCTTAGTCATTTCCTTCCTTGTTCATTGCTTCCTTCTCTCAAATGATTCCCATGTCATCCTCTGGCTCCCCCTATGTGCACAAAGCCATTTTAGTTGTTGGAATTCATAATCATCACAGGTTTTTCACATAACAACATCTTTATCCACATATTCAATTATTTCAAGAACCTTCCAACTTCAGTTAATTGGAATGGCCAACTTCAGTTAATTGGTTGCTTGTTTTCTTCTACTTTTCACTCTTTATACAAATTTTATGTTGTTCTTCTATTTCTGGAAAGGTGCATTGTCGTCCTCCGTGCTTTCTCCTCTCGCTCATTTTCTTTATCATTCTGTCTACGCGTTATCCTTCCTTCTGCATACTTTCTTCTGCGCACTTTCTCCTATGCACTTTCCTTATCCTTAGGTTTTTTCTCCAAAAATTGCATCTAAAATTGTCTATCCAATAGAGGGCTTTGCACTAAGGTGTTAGATTGTGTGGTAACATTTTGGTATCATTGTCAGGGAGAATTGATTATGTTTCCTTGGATATCCGAATTCTATCCTTCAACCTTTTGATGAGTAAAAACCAAAGCCATATCTAAGTATACTCATATGGAAACTCCATTGATGGAAGAAGCCCTTTTACCTATGCAAATTTTATAGACTTTATATGTGTAAGTGAAGCAAGCATCATTGTAAGGTGAAGATGTTTTAGATGCGTACTTATTCTAATCTCTATAAATTTTCTTATATATATATATATATATAGTAAGTTAATAAAACATTTCATTTATCTCTTTAATTTAATTAACATGATAACAAATTGAATTATTACGTATACAAAAGAGTGAATGAGGACCTTTATATTGTAAAATAGACTTTAAGGTATTTTAGTGGGAATTGGTCATCACATATTATATTTGTTAGTGGTCAAATATATTGGGTTAAAATGCAATTCACCATATTATATGTCAATGATTATTTCTATACTACTAATTTGTTTTCAAGGAAATCCTTGCAAGAAAATGCTAGGGATGCTTCCCCAATTTTGTGAATAGCATCTCTAGTAAACTCGTTTGCATAGATTAGTGTGTCTTACATGCTGGTATGGAACTAGCCAATTGCTTAGCAACATTGGTGACAACTGGTAGAGCTAACCCCTTTGACTATATAATTGTTAATTTTATTTTCATGCTTGCTATAATTTTAAAATCTCACAACCTATCAACTTTTTACAATGACATTATTGTGTTTAGATCATATACCTCAAAAACCATCAAAGTCACAAATGTATACTTTATTGAAGATATGTTATCCTTGTATTGTAGAAAAATTGCATCTGAAATCATGTTTTGAGTAGTATTAGTATAGGGTTTGAATTATTTTCTATTAATTTTTTTTTCAATAATGATTTTTTATATAACAGGACAATATAAAATTTGAGAATCAAAACCTATTTTAAAACCAACCTATTTTAGATCTCTTATGAAGTAAAATCTATGTACTTTAAACATATGTTCAAAATTATACAATTAGACTTACCTTAGTTCTCTATCCATTCTCTACCATATTCTTAATCTTTTTTAACGCCTGGTAGAGTTATCAACTATGATACTAATTAAGGATATATAAATATGTGTTAGGATTCTCTATAATGTCTTAATGTGTTGGTTTTCTATTAGTTATTTCCATAATTCTCTTTCTTGCCTTGTGTTATTATTTATTGTTTGCAAAAATTTTAAGAATATTCTTGTGTTATTAGTCCCTGTCGTAGGCATAGAGGGACTATAGAGATCGATAATTCATTGACCTCACATTAGTTTGTTCTTTAACCACAAATATTTGCATAATATCTATTGTTGGAGCTAGGGAACTAAAAATATTGAATTTTATATAATAAAAAGTACCATATTTGTAGTGATCTGGTTGGATAACAGATTGGAGGTCCTATTGTCGGCTTTGCTATTCCCAATGTTTTATATGTTAACATATCCAAACTTTTTCATCATCTACAATATTTTTGAATAATATATTTTTCTTATGCATTGCTTGAAGGTGGATTAATGCTAGCATTAGTTTGAATGTTTGTCATAGCATTTTTCTGCTAGCATTGTCTTAGATCATATACGGTGTTTTTTTTTATCTGTACTAATCATATTGAAATATTTAGATATCGAAGATTTATAGTGATCGATAATTCCAAAGCTTATAACATCCTTGCCACATGTATTTGTATTGAAATGTATTGACACTTTTTTTGAGGTTCTTGAATAGGCCTGACAGCTTAAATGTTTACATGACGCGAGGTCCTCCAGCAGGCCTGACAGCTTAAATGTTAGTATACCGCGAGGTCCTTAGACAGTGTGACACCCTTAAATGTCTATCTAAATATGCTTCTCATAGTACATTTTTCCTCAAAATTTTCCATACAATGTTGCAGTGATTTTGCACAATATTGTTGTCGACCGCCAGTTGAATAGGCATTGTATCTTTCATCCTTCTTCTAGCCTTGCAATGCAATTTCATCATCGTTGAAGCTACATACATTGTTTACTGGTTCGGTGAGTGCTTCTTCTTTGATGGTTCGTTGGTTGTTGCTTGTTGTTGTTGTTTGGTTCACAATTTGACCTGCACTTCTTCCTTTCATCGTTTCAGAGTAAGTTTCCATGCCATAGTTTCATTTTCTATTCCTTGTTTGTTGTTCAGTGTTTGCAGTTTGCAAGTAAGAATGTTTGCTTATTTCTATTGGCATACTCATTGTATGTTTCTGGTTCCTTCTGTGCTTCGCCTGTAGTTTCGTAATCGTTGGAGATACATATGTTTTTTATTGGTTCAGTGGTTGTTGCTTGTTCATTGGTTTGTTGGTTCGTCGGTTGATGCTTGTGTTTGTTTGTCTCAAGTTTATGCTTTGGGGCCCTAGGGATGCAGTTGTGCCTGTTCGTTCTTTCTCGCTGGTTTGGTTCTTGCTGTTTTCTTTTGTCTGATTCCTCTTTCCAGGTTTGGGGTCATGTGTCGATAGTTGGAGTTGTTTTTTTATTTTTTGGATTATTATTGTTTTTTGGGGCGCTTTGCGGTGTTCAGCCCCTACACCCACGAGTCAACATGCAGTTGTGTTATTTTCCCTATCTAGCGAGGTCTATATATGTTCTGCTATGATATATTTTTGGTGCTTTAGTGTTGACATGAAAGAAAATAGTTGCATGAAAAATAGTTTGAGAAGTACATGTGAAATTGCAATATCCGTTGTTTTTTTGTTAAAATAAAACATATGCAGGCTGCATTTATAAACCATGTATGGTGAAATGTGCCCATATGACAAGGCATGTTCTTTGTCCTCTACATAGACTGATGTTCCCATGATACAATTTGTCTTTTACTTGAGATACGATATGTACAACAAAGATTTTGCAAAATTATATTTCCATGTCTGGAAGCATATCTAGGTAGTTTTCCACAGAAAACCAAAATCTTGTATCCTGGGCACATCAGTATGTGTAGAGGATAAAGAACATGTATTTCCATCGGTGGAAGCATATCTAGATACTTTTCCACGGATAACCATAAATCGTTTAGCTACGACCATGCAATTTCGTAATATTTTGTTGCTTGTAATATATTTTGGGCAGGGGAAAAAATTACATATTTACAGCTATGGATGGAGAAGCACAAAGGTTCATGTTTCTGTCTATCTTTTAGACTATTCATTGAGTCTCTTTCAAGGATGATTTTAAGGATGGAAATTTATTTTAAAATGTAGAAACCTTGGCGAATCTTAGTAATCCTTCATATGCCAACTATAAAATGTTTGGCAATATTTTTGTATAAATATTCAAATTTCTAAGGATTTTGTATATTTTGTATAAATATTTTGGCAATTTTTAAGAAAAAATAATTTTATCCTATAGAATTTGGGCAAATTGTTTTTAAAATAGCAAATCTTTTTTGGGGAAAAACCATGGAAAATTAGCCCACGAGCGAAATTTAGCCCCTAAAATCATCCACGGTCTCTTTTACTATATGTACATATTACTTGTTCTCCGGTGCATACCAGCTTCCATTCATGTTCATTGTATTTTGTGCGTTCCCACATTCAAACAAACAAAATAGCTGGAGAAAATGACGGAGTCTTGGTTGAAGAGGAGATAGAAACGTGCATGCTTGTATTATTATTTCATATTGCGTTGTTTTGTATTTCATTTATTGTATGTATATGCGTTGACCTAGTTTATTGTATGTAGATGTTGCGTACCTTTCTACATAATAACTTATCTTCATTACATGTCTTCCTGCATACTAACCTACTTCATGTTCGTTGTATTTTCACTGCATTGCTACATTTAAACAAACAAAATGGATGGAGAGGACGATGGACTCTTTGGTGGGAATGTAGATGAGGAATTACAGAAGTGGATACTTGTACTCTTATTTCATATTCCAGTGTTCATTTTTTCATTTATTGTCTGTATATTTGTTGTTCTTGTTCTCCTGCTTTGTACCTTTTTTTATTTTATTTTTCTTCTTTTCTTCCTTCAAATATAATATATTTCTGCATATTCTCATGTGAATCATATTCTGTTTGTTGTTACATTGGAATAAATAGACATGTTTCTCTTTCTTTTACATGTATGTCTTCAAACTAACTTACCTTCATGTCCATTACATATTCGGCGTTGCTACCTTGGAATAAATAGGTTGGTTGGACAGGAAGATGAATTGTACTGTGCAATAGCAGAGGGTTCTGTGGTACAACCTTCAAAAAGGCATACCAACTGTGATGGTAAATTAAATAAAAAAACTAGGTGGGGGAATATAATATTAGACTAGAAAATGATGGCTTGGCAGCAATGGGCCTTTCTTCCCTCCCTATTTCTACTTTTTTAATTTTCTATTATCCATTTTGTTTTCTAATTGATCTTCTTAGTTGTCTTTCTGAAAATGCCTTGATGCACAAGTTGGGGGACTAACGGTTTCACATCTATGGTCATGCTTCTACCTTATTCCATACTTACCCACTTTGTCGGTTGCGGGTGCTGGGCTGGCGGGTTCAAGATTTCTCCCCTAGCTTCTGGGGGTCTGTGATATACAGATTTGCCATGGTGCCCCACCCTCACGCCCTATTTACTGTTACACA
>ML781098.1:474648-489337 GCA_009831015.1 Picea engelmannii | reverse complement strand
AAAAGTTGGACTAGTGACATGGCCATGAGCAGTCAATCATCCCAGACATCAACAGACCGACAAGGCCAAAGGTAAAGATGCATATGCTCTGCTCTTAGTATGTTTAACAAACAAATATCCTTGGCTATTTATTCATCTATGGCATGGTGAATATGTTGATGTCATTTGCAATACATGGTTTGTAGTTCAAAAGAAGTATCAACAAGTACAAGCGAGATGTTGAACATAGTGCATTTTCCGCAGACTAAGAGGTGTGGTTGCAAAGATCTGTCTCCATAGTTCATCGAAGCTATGCGTGTACTTGTAGATTTATGCCATTTAAAGAAGAATACAAAAAAAAAAAATTGCACACTACCATTCACTTTAGTTTTCTTGTTCAAAAATTGTCACAGGGTCTAGAGTTGTAATACCCAAAGTACTATCAATAGAGGGCTTGAACAACCGCCGAACTGGACAAGTTTTCGTCGGGGACATAATGGTCATATATAGCACCTACTTGGACAAGGAAAACAAAACTAGATCCATTATGCATACTGACATGACAGACAAGGAGGCCATGATGATAGTGACACTGACTATTCCTACACAACTTGTCCAGAAACATGCAGAAAATATATTGCCGAGTAATGGGATATCCATTACAAATTTTAATATATTTCCCAAAACAGTATATGACCGTGGTGATTGTGATTGGATTAATTCTCTCAATGAAACAAGTATTGTGGAAAAAATTCTCGTTGTTTGTTTAGAATATCGTTTCATCCTAGACGCGACTATCAGCCAACTTGCACAGAGAAGTGATATTTACCCAATCGGAACCATTAGCGCAGCTATCAAACTGGTGAGAAAACTTTGCTCGCAACACATTCTCAATATAAAGGATGGAGAGTCGGACAAAGAAAAGGTAATGGTACCGCTTTCCATATCCAGTTTTGTTCTTTACTGTGCATGTATCTCAGGTAAGTTACACAAATATTACATTGTTCCATGTTGCAGCTACAATTGTTCGATACCTATTCAAATTTGTTTTCGTCAATGGAACAACAATTGCATAAAGGGTAGTTTCCACTTATGTTGTTCAAAAATATAACAAAGAAAAGGGATCTTAGAGAAAGGATCTTTCGCACAACCCAGGCAATGTTTGTAACAGAGTTGCGAGCAGATATAGTACAGGATCTGAAGAAAATAGCTAGATCTACAACTATTGTGCGTATACATCCACAAAATCATCCTCACTTTGTTTATACAAATAACCTTCACCAAATTTCTGCATCTTGTTTTATTTTATTTTAATGGGGGGGGGAGGGTGCAGTTGTGTATTATATTGTTCAATGTATTAATTCCTATGCTCGTGTTCCCAGTTTGAAGGTGTTTTGGTTGCAGCGAATCTATATTCGACCCCCTTTGAACCTGTATGTGCGAAATGCAACTCTCCTGCTTTTGCCTCCACTTTTATAAGTGATAATACAATTGATTTTCTGCAATGCGGTGAAAAATGTCCATATATATATGGACATTTCCTCAATGCTTCCATCCGAACCGTGGGCAACACAACCATGTATTGTACGATTAGGCAGCCTCTGTTACAAAATGTGCTTCCTAAGCTAGCAGAATTGTCATGTGAAACATATCTATAGAAAAAGGCAAGCAGTGTCTACATGTTGCGTGACTTTTGGATACACAACAAATTTACCTTAAATTAGGACAATGCAATTTTTCATATCGGCTAAAGAAGGAAAAAAAAATACATATCAAACTTTGGCAGGAAACAAAAATATCTCATGTGTCTTTGTAATATTTCTTCAACATCCAGATGAATGTTCGTCGGACTCAAGTACTTGAGATTGCATGCGCATAAGATTGTTCGGTCCAAAAATGGGAAGCATGGTAGCAAACCCAATATATCCCATGGCCCCGATTATTTTCTACTGGGAACATATACCAGATGTAAGAGAAAACGAATGTCACGACATCTTTTCTTTGTATATCAAATTCTTTTATGCAAAGGTCGATGCGTCCTGGTCTATGGAACCTTGTGGGAACTTGCTTGCAGCCTGTATGGAGTTTAGTTGGTTATTGGTTGTATGCTTCATCTATCAATCTGTATATCGTAGAACTTTGAGTGTTGTTTGGAGGACACGGAACAATAGAATTGCAATTTTTTAGCCAGCTAGCCCCTAAATCCTTCTGATAATTTGTATGGCGCTGTGATGCAAATGTAGTATGTGGCTTGTTTTAGCATTTTTCCTTGATCGATGAACTTGGTAAAATTAATCTCCTTGAATAATTTGAAATCAACAAATATATATTGTGCAAAGTCCAATTGTGCTATCATATCAAAAAGAGGCCCTTAAAATTCAAATTGGTCATTGTTATGCTTGCAGTGATAGAATTTTAAAAAGCTTTGTTTTGTTTCCTTCATTTTTTTTTAAATAAGCAATTTAACATCCTTTGATAATTTTATGTAATTAAATTGTACAATATCAATATTTAATATTAATAATTTATATTTGAAAATAATGTTTTTATATAATGTTAGATAGGATGACCATCCGTAAACAATCACAATCTTGAGCCCGCCAGTCCTGGAGTCCGTCTATCAATTTGTATATTGCGGAACTCAGAGTGTTGTTTGGAGGACACGGGACAATAGAAGTGCAATGTTGAGCCAGACAGCCCGCAAGTTCGCCTGTCAATTTGTATATTGCGGAACTTTGGGTGATATTTGTAGGGAATGAAAAAATAGAGGCTCAATTTTGATCCCTCCATCCCGAGAACCCATGATCCAAAAAGTGGCTAAGTATGGAATGAGGGATTCATACATGCTCTATAAAATCTCATGTCCATACTTTATAGAAGTAAATATTTAGTATGTATTGTTCATTTCTCTGAAAATTTCTAGGTGTGGAAGTTGGCGGATGCACATGTTAGGATTTCCACTTTCTTTTATATCACCAGCCCGACCGACCGCTTCCCTGTTTCAAATTGTGCAAACGTTTTTGTCTAATTAAATTGTACAATATCAATATTTAATATTAATAATTTACTATTGAAAATAATGTTTTTAGATAATGTTAGATAGTTGATAGGGATTACCATTCATAAAAAATCGCAATCTTGAGCACACTAGCCCTGGAGTCCATCTGTCAATTTGTATATCACGGAACTTCAAGTGTTGTTTGGAGGACATGAAACAATAGAAGTGCAATGTTGAGCCAGCCAGCTCGCAAGTCCGCTTATCAATTTGTATATCGTGTAATTCTGGGTGCTATTTGTAGGGAACGGAACAATAGAGGCCCAATTTTGAGCCTGCCAGCCTGAGAACCCAAAATCCAAAAAGTGTCTAAGTATGGAATGTGGGATCCGTACATTCTCTATAAAATCTCATGTCCATACTTTATAGTACATATTTAGTACTCATTTTTCAAAAAAAATCTAGGTACGGAAGTTGGTGGATTCGCGCCTTCAGATTTCACATAATTTTATATCACCATCTTGACCGATCGCTTCCTCGTTTCATATTGTACAAAAATTTTGGCTCGTGCTTTTTCCGAATAGGTGAGTTGCCGGATAGGTGGGTTCAATATTGATAATTTATGTAATTAAATTTATGTAATTAAATTGTACAATATCAATATTTAATATTAATAATTTAGTATCTGAAAATCATGTTTTTTGATAATGTTAGAGATTTGATAGGGATGACCATCCATAAACAATGGCAATCTTCAGCCCGTCGATCCTGGAGTTCGTCTGTCAATTTGTATATCACGAAAGTCTGACTGTTACTTGGAGGACACAAAATAATAGAATTGGAATGTTGAGCCATCCAACCTGCAAGTCCGCTTGTCAATTTGTATATCGCGGAACTCTGGGTGTTGTTTGTAGGCTACAGAACAATACAAGCCCAATTTTGAGCCCGCCAGCCCGAGAACCCACGATCCAAAAAGTGGCTAAGTATGGAATGAGGGATCTGTACATGCTCTATAAAATATCATGTCCATAGGTTATAAAAGTACATATTTAGTATGCATTACTCATTTCCTCCGAGTGTTGTTTGGAAGACATGGAACAATAGAAGTGCAATGTTGAGCCAACCAGTCTGCAAGTTCACATGTCAATTTGTATATCGCGGAACTCTAGGTGCTATTTGTAGGATACAGAGCAATAGAGGCCCAATTTTGAGCCCATCAGACTGAGAACCCACGATCCAGAAAGTGGCCAAGTATGGAATGTGGGATCCGTACATGCTCTATAAAAATCGCATGTCCATACTTTATAAGAGTACATACTTAGTATGTATTACTCATTTTTTCAAAAAATTTATAGGTGCGGAATTTGGCGTATTCATGTCTTCAGATTTCACTTACTTTTATATAACCAGTTGGACCGACCGCTTCCCCCTTTCATATTGTAATAAACAAATATAAACTGGCTGAAGTCCAATTGTGCTATCATATCAACATGAGGCCCTTAAAATTCAAATAGCTCGCAAGTCCGCTTGTCAATTTGTATATCGTGGAACTCTGGGTGCTATTTGTAGGGAATGGAACAACACATGCCCAATTTTGAACCCGCTAGCCCAAGAACCCGTGATCCAAAAAGTGGCTAAGTATGGAATGAGAGATCCATACATGCTCTATAAAATTTCATGCCCATACTTTATAAAAGTACATATTTAGTATGGATTACTCGTTTCTCGAAAAATTTATAGGTGTGGAACTTGGTGGATACACATGTTCATATTTCCAACCACTTTTATATCACCAGCATGACCAACCTCTTCCCTGTTTCATATTATACATAAATTTTGGAACGCAAGTTTCTGAATATGCGGGTTTTTCTTTTAAATAAGATATTTAACATCCTTTAATAATTTTATGTTATTAAATTGTACAATATCAATATTTAATATTAATACTTTAGTATAGAAAATAATGTTTTTAGGTAGTGTTACATAGTTGATAGGGATCACCATCTATAAACAATCGCAATCTTGAGCACGCCAGCCCTGGATTCCGTCTGAAAATTTGTATATCGTGGAACTATGAGTGTTGTTTGGAGGACACAGAACAATAGAAGTGCAATGTTGAGCCAGCCAGCCCGCAAGTCCGCCTGTCAATTTGTATATCGCGGAACTCTTGGGTGCTATTTGTAGGACACAAAACAATAGAGGCTCAATTTTGAGCCCGCTAGCCCGAGAACCCACGATCCAAAAAGTGGCTAAGTATGGAATGTGGGATCCGTACATCCTCTATAAAATCTCATGTCCATACTTTCTAAAATTACATATTAAGTTTGTATTACTCGTTTTTCGGGAAAATTTATTGGTACGGAAGTTGGCGTATTCACATCTTCATATTTCAGTTACTTTTATATCACCATCCAACCAACCGCTTCCCCGTTTCATATTGTACAAACTTTTTTGTCTAATTAAATTGTACAATGTCAATATTTAATATTAATAATTTAGTATTGAAAATAATGTTTTTAGATAATGTTAGACAGTTGATAGGGATTACCATCCGTAAACAATCCCAATCTTGAGGTCGGCAGCCCTGGAGCCTGTTTGTCAATTTGTATATCGCGGAACTCCGAGTGTTGTTTGGAGGACACGAAACAATAGGAGTGCAATGTTGACCCAACTAGCCCATAGGTCCGCTTGTCAATTTGTATATCGCAAAATTATGGGTGCTATTTATAGGCGATGGAACAATAGAGGCCCAATTTTGAGCTCGCCATCCCGAGAACCCGTGATCCAAAAAGTGGTTAAGTATGGAATGTGGGATCCATACATTCTCTATAAAATCTCATGTCCATATTTTGTAGAAGTACATATTTAGTATGTATTACTTGTTTTTTGGAAAATTTCTAGGTGTGGAAGTTGGCGGATTCACATCTTCATATTTCACTTACTTTTATATCACCAGCCCGACTGGCCGCTTCCCCGTTTCATATTGTACAAACTTTTTTGTCTAATTAAATTGTACAATATTGTTGTAAACAATCGCAATCTTGAGGCCGCCATCCCTAGAGTTTGTTTGTCAATTTGTAAATCGCGGAAATCCGAGTGTTGTTTGTATGACATGAAACAATAGGAGTGCCATGTTGACCCAGCCAGCCCATAGGTCCACTTGTCACTTTGTATATCACGGAATTATGGGTGTTATTTGTAGGCCACGGAACAATAGAGGCCCAATTTTGAGCCCGCCAACCTGAGAACCCACGATCCAAAAAGTGGCTAAGTATGGAATGCGGGATCCGTACATGCTCTATAAAATCTCATGTTCATACTTCATATTACATATTTAGTATGTATTACTCGTTTTTCAGAAAATTTCTAGGTGTGGAAGTTGGCGGATTCACGTCTTCAGATTTCACTTACTTTTATATCACCAGCCTGATTGACATCTTCCCTGTTTCATATTGTAAAAACTTTTTGGCTCGTGGTTCTCTGAATAGGTGAATTACCGGATAGGCGGGTTCAATATTGTGTTTCCATTTTTCCACCGCCTGCAAACATCACCCTGACTTCTGTGATCCACAAATTAGCAAACAAATTGAAATAAAAGAATATAAACTATGTAAAGTCTAATGGAACAATCATATGAATGAGAGGACATTAAAATTCAAATTCATCGTTGTTATACTTGCGGTGAAGCTAACAGTACAAAAACTTTACTTAAACATCCAAAAAATGATTTTCTTGTAACTTTTCGATGCTTCTCTTATACAAACAAATCTTGGAAACTATTAACATCGCTCGCTGTATCTATTCCTTTATTGAAGAACCTGTTAACATGTTTAATGCACTCCATAGTTATTGTTAAGACCAATTCCCGCTTCTGAAATTTTCCATCTGCTTTCTCTTTTCCCTCTGCTTTCCCTTTCTTTACTTACTCATTTTTTGGAAAATGTCTAGGTGCAGGATTTGATGGATTCATGTCTTTAGATTTCCATTATTACTTTTATGTCACCAGCCCAACCGACTGCTTCTCTGTTTCATATTGAACAAACTTTTTGAATCGCGGGTTCTTGAATAGGCGGGTTCAACATTGCATTTCCATTGTTCCGCCACCTGCAAATAGCACCCGGACTTCCGCGATTTACAAATTAGCAAAAAAAATCCCCTTCATCTCGTATTCTTTCTCTTTCTGTTTACTTGGTCCTTTTTCCAAATGTCTCGTGCTTTTATATACAAAACCCGAAGTTTAGCAATATACAAATTTCCCTCTCGACATTGCGCTTTCGATGTTCCCCTACGCACAAACATCACCCAAAATTCTGCGACATACAAATTGATGCCCAATATCTTTCACTGAGATGCAATATGACCATTGGCCCCTCATGTCTCCTGGGTATATCTTCTTCCCTTTTTTTTGTAACCCTCCCAACCGCTTTCAATACTTGGGCATTTCTTGGAATTTGTTTCACGAATTGGTGGGTGGATGAAATGTACAATGCTCGGTCGCAATTCTCCATCACCTCTACCTTCATACTTATTTCTAGATATGAAAAAATTAAGCTTTATTGCTAGTAGTTCATCCTGCAAGAACCGTTAAGATTGTCATTAATGTCTGAAAGGCCATAGAATATTTTTCATTACTACGAATTAAACTAAGATTTGCGGAGAAGAGTGTTATCCTTTCCAACTATTCATTTCAAACATGATGCGATCTGTTTCGTGCGCAAGCAGGTTGGCGACTTTAAGAAATCTCTAATTCTTAATCTCTCTTCATCGTCACCGCAACCTTCACACTTTTTTCTTAATATGCAATTAGGGAGCTTTAATGGTAACAACTCATTCCACATGAACCCTGGAGATTGTCATTGATCAGCGAAAGGCTCGAGGAGATATTCCATTGATATGCATTAAACCAGAATTTGTGAAGGGTTATATTATCCGTCCCCAATTTTCATTTCAAACATCATCTGGAGCAAATGGAAATTCTCATCAACTTTTGGCAGCAGTTCTATCCAGATATAGAAAACGCATTCGGGCATAATGACCAGAGGTTCCACTATTCCATTTCATATTCTTACTACTCATCTCCCTCCACCCAGGAGAAAAAAAAGGAGATGGTCCCTTGGTACACCGAGAGATATATTTCAAGCCAAAGAACTCCAAAGAAACCCTGCTTGCTCATAGAACCTGCCTAGTTGCATTGATGGCTGGCACAGAGGTTGATGTCATGGATTATGAGTCGGAAGAAGATGATCTGATGGGTGATGATACAATAATGGATGATGGAAATGCAGAAACTATTCCCACTCCTGCACCTAGATTGAAATAAACCATAACGGGCGGAACTTCCCGGGTCAGTGATGGCGGTCCTGAAAACACCAAAAGGAGTTTCAAAAAAGAAACTGAAGTTGAATGCAATAGTCGCTTTGTAGTTCGAAAGTAGGAATTCAAAAGGTCCAATATGTCTGTTCTAGGCGAAAGACTTTCACTGTAAAGAAATTATATGTTGATGCTCCCAAAGATATATTTCAAGCCAAAAAAATATTCACTTGCGGGACTATTGTCATTTTCTTTGGATATACAATTAACATCTTTTGGAATGAGGACCAGAACTCTCACTGGTGCAAGGCATATTTCTACTAGACATCTCTACCCATAATGTACTAATTTGGGCCTCTAAAATTGCATGTGCAACCTATGTCCTTGAAGTTTTTTTGACTGTGAAAAGGAAGTTTCTAGTTGTGTCCTAACTTTCAGTTAAGGGCTATTCCATTTTCCCTGCAACGTTTTTCATCCTCTTCCTCATAGGAAGCTTCTGAAAACTATCAATTTTACCACAGGATGATTCATCGAGTAGAAAATTGCAAGGATTTTGCATACTGTGGATCCCATGCCTATGTTTGTGGCAAATACGTTCAATGTTTTGGCCCAAAGAACTGGGTCCAATTTCTAAGGATAGATGTACAATACTTGGTGTTTTTCTTTTTTTTTAAATTGATTTTCTATTAAAAAAATTTGCCTTGGAGTCTTCGTTGTTGCTTCTTTTCTGGATTTAACGCATGTTCTCATTGGCATGGTTCGGTGGTATCATAGTTCTTCGATATTGTATTTTCTTAGGTAATTGGTTCTAATATGGAACATCTAACAATTATATGACAATGTACTGTGTCAATCCACCAGGATTTTATGCAAACAAAAAATGGATTACACAGTTTCAAACCAATGTTCAATTCTATTCGCAATGCAGATAGAACGTAGCAATATCAAAGTACAATGTTGCAGCAAAATCGTCATTCTTGTTTCTAGACATGCAATTATTAAGTTTTAATGCTAACAACCCATAATGCAAGAATTTTAATACTTAAGTTAATATGTTACAGTCATGGAAGAATGTATCAAGAACACACTTACACCCATACATTCCAATAAAATATAATCTTCAACAAAGCATTTGCTGACAATTAGTAGAAAATGAAGTTTAATAGTTAAGTTAATATGTTACATTCATGGAAGAATGTATCAAGAACATACTTACACCCACAAGTTGCAATAAAATCTAATCATCAACAAAGCATTTGCTGACAATTAGTAGAAAATGATGGTTTTGCAACAATGGGGCTTGTTTGAAACCAATTCGCGCTTACGAAAACTGCCCTCTGCATTTCTATTTTCCCACTCTTTTATCCCCTGTAGTTTATCTTCCTGGTTACTTAATCATTTTTTTCCGAAAATGCCTTGCTACACGGGTTAGCGGATTCATGCGTTTTGACCGAGCGCTTCCCCTTTCTCTAAGTTGGCCCTATATTGTTCTGTGTCCTACAAGTAGCA
This sequence comes from Picea engelmannii, assembly GCA_009831015.1. NCBI lineage: Eukaryota > Viridiplantae > Streptophyta > Pinopsida > Pinales > Pinaceae > Picea > Picea engelmannii. The sequence continues at coordinate 479,544 of ML781098.1, read as the reverse complement.
CTCATAGTTCTTCGATATACAAATTGATAGGTAGACTTGCACGTTGGTTGGCTCAACATTGCACTTGTTGATTAAGGTTGGTTGTCATTGATGTCAACCCTTAAAGAAAGCCTCATAGCACAAAGGTCTGGGTAATGGAACCAAGATTGTTTGATGTAAATATGACTCATTATTTTTTTTTCCATGGTTGATAAGAAGTAAATATGGATGAACTCCAAAGTGGTCCCCTTATGGTGAAAGCCCTCAACGGAAGACGTTGTGCGGAGTAAGAGAACCCATGCTTAATTTTGGAATAATGAGATGAAGGGCAGGGAATTTTTCAAGGAAAATATCCTAGATGGATAGTGATTTTCATGCCATTTTAGGTGGTATGTGGAATGTCACATAACTCCTCATGGTTTGAGAGTTATGGCCTTACGAAGTTGGAGGACCCTCATATGTCATCTAAAAGCCCGAAAAGGTCAAAGTAGTCAAAGTGGTTTAAGAGATTTTAAAAGGTAAATAATAAAGTGAAGTAATGAGTGTATTATAATTCAAATTGAATACAAAATAAATTATTTCAATAATAAAATTAATGGAGAAATTAGAAGTGGGTTAACCCTAAAATAAGGAAAGTGGGGCCAAGTGACCTAGAAGATGTTTTTAAAGAAGCTACTTGGAGAGTATAAATAAGAGGCAAGGCTCTCTCATTTTAATCACACTTGAGAATATTGAATATATATAGGTGTCTGAGGTAACCAAGGATATCTAAGCTGAAATTCTAAGGCAAGGTGAAGAAAAGAAGGCCAAAATGCAAGGAAGAATAAATTCTTTTGATGGTGCTTTCTAAGGTATGTTATTTACAGGTCATCTCACCATTTTCGCTATAATTTTTTTTATATAATGATTCAGACCGTGAAATTTATATGAAATTGAGAAAACATATCCAAGTATCCATGTTAAAAAATTCATCTTGTGGGTCATTTTATTTTGGGAGTTACACTCTGTGGAAAATAGGGTTTGTGGCCAGTCCTGAAACTAGTCAAAAACAGGTGTTTCGGGTAAAACAATCATAACTTATTCATAAAAGATCCAAATTAAGTGAGACAAAATTTTTTGGTTAGGTTACAATATTTAGTTTGTTTTGTAACAGTTTCAGATCAATTCATCAAATATTTCATGTGGGGCACACTCTACAAGGTCTCTCTCTAGAATAAGCCAGAATTCAGCAAGGTATGCCATTTTTGCTATAAATCATTTTCTGAGAGGTTCCAAGTAGTGAAACCTGGAGGAATTGCATAAAACACATTGAATAACATTGTGTATCATTTTCATATCTTTATGCATTACAGGTTCAAAGTTATGATTACTTCAAGTTAGGGTTGTTGACTAATCCAAAACAAGTCATGTGAGACTAAAGAAATGTTTGATGAAAATGCTAGTCTCTTGTTGTTAAAGTTAAGGAAGGTTTGTAGGAATGTGATAATATACACCAGGTCTATTACAGAGCTACAAATCAGATTTGGATGATGAAATTGATGAGGGATTTTGGTTGAGGCACATGTTGAGTACATGATTGAGACAAGTAGTTGATGAGTTGGCACATACATGAGGTGTATAGTTGATGATGTTGGTACATATTGATGAGTCATAGTTGATGAGTATTTGAAACATGATTGGTACATACTTGGTACATGGTTTGATGCACTTGTTTATGGTATGGGTTAATTACAGGTTGTTTGGTATAGGTTGGTGCATGGTTGATGCACTTGTTTATGGCACAGGTTGAGGTACAGGTTGATGCATGGTTGATGCATGGTTTAGATTTATTGGTACAAGTTTACAGTGGTATATCTCACAGTGATAGTGTGACAGTGGTTACATCATTCTACTTCTACTTCAGGGCGGTTGGACGGGGCAAGGACAAGTGGTTGTAGCCACCTTCTGGTTGCAGCTGGAGAACATAAGGGGTTGTAGCCTCCTTTTGGTTGTAGCCAGAGAATTGGGGAGTTGGAGATTCCCTTAGTTTGTAGCCTGAGAAACTAGAGGGTTGGAGCCTCCTTCCAACCCTCTAGAAGGAAAGGACGAGATCATTGGAAATCTAGAAGCAGAGATTATCACACTAAGAAAGGATATTCAAAAGAAAAATATGCAAAATAGCTCAAAAGTTCTGGATAACATTATCAACAATCAAAAATATCATATTGATAAGTCCGGACTTGGATACAATCAAACAAAAAAGGGATCAAGCTCCAAAACAATAAAGAAAGAAACAAATCCAAAAAGCTATGCAAAAACAATCAAAGGAGATAAAAAGATATACAAGGAAGATTACAGGGACACCCCAGAAGATTCAGATTTCATAATCAACAATAGATATATAGGCCTCAAGAAGAAGAAGGATTCATAAGAGCACCTCCTTTCAGAAGATCTTCAACTACCAGGTATCAAACTATATTTTTTGGTTTATGTTATGCATGTAATAATTTTGGACATAAAGTTGTAAATTGTAGAGCTAACAACAAGAACAATAACTACTTTGAGAGACATACACAAAGGGGTTATTCAAGAAGACCTAGTGAAACACAGAGAATAAGTTACAATAGTTTTGAATCTTTGAGCACTGAAGTGGAATGTTACAAATGTAACAATTTTGGACACATGGCCAAAAATTTAAGAATGACAGTCCCTCCTAAAGAACCTCAACAGACTCACAAACAAGAACCTCAGAAAACGACATGGACTAGAAAGCAAGATAAGTATAGCAATGAAGAATGCACAGTCACTCTACAAGCTAAACAGAAGAAACGTGTTTGGTATGTTGATAGTGGATGTTCAAAACACATGACAGGTGATAGAGACAAGTTTCTTACATTACGAAAGGAAAGAGATGGATCGGTCTCCTTCGAAAATGATGATTCAGCCAAAATCATTGGAAAATGCATAGTCCGAATTGGGAACAAGAATGAAAAGGCAGAAAATGTTCTACTAGTAGAAGATATGAAACATAATCATTTAATTGTGATTCAAATGTGAGACCAAGGTCATAAAGTTACTTTCGATTTACAAAAGTGTGAGATAAGAAAAGAAGGTTCAGGAAAATTGGTCGCTACAGCTGCAAGAACTTCAAGCAACATATATGTGTTAAGCAAAATTGGAAATGAAAAGTGTTGTCTAGGAAAGGAAAATGAAAGTTGGATATGGCACAGAAGAATGGGTCACATGCATTTTTATAACCTTGTCAAAGTCAGCAAAAGAGAAGCAATCAGAGAAATGCCCCAGATCATGAAACCAACCAACACTTTATGCAAGCATTGCCAACAAGGAAATCAAACAAAGACCAGGTTCAAATCAAAGGAATATTCAACAACAAAACCACTGAAAATTGTGCACACTGATCTAGTTGGACCAACTACAACAAAAGGATTAAAAGGTGAGAGATACTTTATGTTATTAGTTGATGATTATACAATAATGACTGCAGTTTTCTTTCTCAAGAACAAGTTAGAAACATTTGAAAACTTCAATATCTACAAGGAAATGGTTGAAAATGAGATGGATTCAAGAATAAAATGCTTAAGATCGGATAATGGAGTAGAATTCACCTCAAGGGAATTTATGGACTACTGCATTGATCATGGAATAAAAAGGCAATTCTCCGTCGCTAGGACACCTCAACAGAATGGAATGGTTGAAAGAAAGAACATGACGGTACAAGAAATGGCTCAAACAATGATAATGGATTCAAAGTTTACAGATATTTTTTGGACACAGGCAGTGCATACAACAGTTCACATTCAAAACAGATTAATGCTCAGAAACAACATTGATAAAACTCCCTACGAGCTATGGAAAGGAAGACCAGCAAATGTGAAGCACTTCAGAGTTTTTGGAAACAAATGCTACATCAAAAGAGAAGATGGAAGAATGGGAAAGTTTGACTCTCGTGTGGAAAAAGGAATACTTGTTGGTTACTCAAGTACAAGGAAAGAATACAAGTGTTACAATCTAAGATTAAACAAAGTTGTGGAATGTATCAACGTAACAATTGATGAAACAGGTAGACCAGAATCAAAGGAAGCTGAAAACAAATCAATGGAAAAACTTTCGAAGAAGAAGATGAAAAAGAAGTAGAAGAGGAAGATGAACATGAAGAGAATCCGACGGAATCAGAAGAGCAAGTTCAACAAGTATCTCCAAAGACACCTAGAAAACGAGTACAGAAGAATCATCCTTTAGATCAGATTATTGGAAACAAATATGCAGGAGTTGAGACTAGAAAAAAAATCTATTCACCAGAACAAACACACCTAGCACTCCTATCTACAATTGAACCAAACTATTTTGAAGAATCCAAGAAGGATGAATTGTGGAATAAGGCCATGGCTGAAGAATTGGATCAAATAGAGAAAAATGACACACCAAAAAATATGAATGTGATCGGCACAAAATGGTTTTTCATGAATAAATTAAATGAAGATGGACAGGTTACAAGGAACAAAGCTAGATTGGTATGTAAAGGATATGCTTAGATTGAAGGAATCAACTTTGAAGAGACATTTTCCCCAGTTGCTTGAATGGAAGAAATCTGTTTTCTTTTAGCTTATGCATGCGCCACAAATGTTAAAGTATATCAGATGGACGTAAAATCATCTTTTTTGAATGGGGAACTTGAAGAAGAAGTCTACATTGAACAACTAGAAGAATTTTAGTTGTCAGAGAACACAAATTATGTGTGTAAATTAAAGAAGGCCTTGTATGGTCTAAAACAGTCTCTTAGAGCATGGTACTCTAGACTGGATAAGTATCTACAGCAGGTAGGGTTCAGAAAAGGAAGTGCAGACAACAACCTCTACATCAAGGTAAGTCAAGGTAATATTTTATTAATTGAAGTTTATGTTGATGATATTATTTTTG
>ML781098.1:453512-469265 GCA_009831015.1 Picea engelmannii | reverse complement strand
ATCTTGTACTTGAACATTTAAGTGGGGTAAAAGGAGGTTGCCCCCTCGAAGAGGCTTATTATCTGAAATTATCTCTTTTTCAAGGTGTTGAGTACTTTTCCTGAGGTTTTTATATGCTATATTGATGTTTGGTTCTTAACACAAACCAGTTGCAAGTTGAGCAAAGATGATGATTCAAAGTCTGTAGATCAAAGGAAATACAGGTCAATGATTGGCAGCATATTGTATGTGACAGCATCCAGACCAGATGTAATGCAAGCAGTTGGACAGGTGGCACAATTTCAAGCAGCACCAAAGGAATCACATGTATTAGCAGTGAAGAGGATTTTCAGATATCTCAAAGGAATAGAAGAGTTTGGGCTATGGTATCCAAAAGGAAAGGATCTATCACTAATTTCCTACACAGATGCAGATTGGGTAGGTTGTATTGATGATCGATGAGGCACCAATGGAGCAGCGTTCTACTTGGGTGAGTGTTTAGTATCATGGTTGAGCAAGAAACAATCACTAGTATCTATATCTACAGCCAAGGCAGAGTATATTGCAGCAGCAGCATGTTGTACACAGGTTCTTTGGATGAAACAAACTTTGACAAATATACAGGTTGAGTATGATAATCCCATTCCCATATATTGTGATAATACAAGCACCATTAGTATCTCAAAAAACTTGGTGATGCACTCCAAGACGAAGAACATTCCAATCAAGTATCACTTTCTACGGGAACAGGTTGCAGAAAAGAACATCAGAGTTGAGTATGTGGGCACAAAATAACAAGTGGCGGACATCTTTACAAAACCACTTCCACGGAAATCCTTTGACTATCTTCGCCAAAGACTTGGAGTTATTTCTACTCCAAAATGAATGTTTTTTTAATGATTTTTGAATTCTTATCTTATATTTCTTATATGTACACAAGGAAGCACCATAAGAGGACAGTTCAGTCAGGGGGAGCATCCCCAGATGGAAACCTACCTTTGTCATTGATGACAAAGGGGGAGAGATTTATCAGATGTAGAGGACAAAGGCATGGTTCTAGGGGGAGAAGATTTATTAGATGCAAAGGACAGAGGCATGGTTCCAGGGGGAGCATGAGTGATATGATTTCAGTATTTCATTAGAGTGTTTCCATCAATGCCAAAGGGGGAGATTGTTGATTAAGGTTGGTTGTCATTGATGTCAATCCTTGAAGAAAGCCCCGTAGCACAAAGGTCTGGGTAATGGAACCAATATTGTTTGATGTAAATATGACTCATTATTGTTTTTTCATGGCTGATAAAAAGTAAATATGGATGAAGTGCAAAGTGGTCCCCTTATGGTGAAAGCCCTCACGGAAAGACGCTTTGCGGAGTAAGAGAACCCATGCTTAATTTTGGAATAATGAGATGAAGGACAGGGAATTTGTTAGGGAAACTATCCTAGATGGATATTTCTTGTCATTCCATTTTTGGTGGTATGTGGAACGTCACATAACTCCTCACAGTTTGAGAGTTATGGCCTTACGAAGTTGGAGGACCCTCATATGTCATTTAGAAGCCCCAAAAGGTCAAAGTAGTCAAAGTGGTTTAAAAGAATTTAAAAGGTAAATAATAAAGTGAAGTAATGAGTGTATTATAATTCAAAGTGAATAAAAAATAAATTATTTCAATAATAAATTTAATGGAGAAATTAGAAGTGGGTTAACCTTAAAATAAGGAAAGTGGGGTCAAGTGACCTTGAAGATGTTTTTAAGGAAGCTACTTGGAGAGTATAAATAAGAGGAAAGGCACTCTCATTTTAATCACGCTTGAGAATATTGAATATCTATAGGTGTCTGAGGTAACCAAGGATATCTAAGCCAAAAGTCTAAGCCAAGGTGAAGAAAATAAGGCCGAAATGCAAGGAAGGATAAATTATTTTGATGGTGCTTTCTAAGGTATGTTATTTACAGGTCATCTCACCATTTTTGCTATAAATTTTTTTATATGATGATTCAGACCATGAAATTTCTATTCCATTGAGAAAACATATCCAAGTATCTTTGGTAAAAAATTCAGCTTGTGGGTCGTTGTATATTGGGAGTTACACTCCGTCGAAAATAGGGCTTGTGGCCAGTCCTGAAACTAGTCAAAAATAGGTGTTTCGGGTAAAAATGTCATTACTTATTCATAACAGATCCAAATTTAGTGAGACATAATGTGTTGGTTAGGGTACCATCTCTAGTATTCTATGTATCATTTTTATATCAATTCATCAAACATTTCGTGTGGGGCATGTTCTACAACGTCGCTCTCTCGAAAAAGCTAGAATTCAGCAAGGTGTTCCATTTTTACTATAAATCATTTTCTGAGAGGTTCCAAGTAGTGAAACCTGGAGGAATTGCATAAAAAAAACTGAAGAACATTGTATATCAGTTTCAAATCTTCATACATTACAGGTTCAAAGTTATGATTACTACAAGTTAGGGTTGTTGACTAATCCAAAACTAGTCATGTGAGACTAAAGAAAAGTTTGATGAAAATGATAGTCTCTTGTTGTTAAAGTTAAGGAAGGATTGCAGGAATGTGATAATATACACTAGGTATATTATAGTTCTACAAATCATATTTGGATGATGAAATTGATGAGGGATTTTGGTTGAGGTACATGTTGAGTACATGGTTGAGACAAGTAGTTGATGAGTTGGCACATACATGAGGTGTATAGTTGATGATGTTGGTACATATTGATNTGATTGGTACATACTTGGTACATGGTTGGATGCACTTTTTTATGGTACAGGTTGATTACAGGTTGTTTGGTACAGGTTGGTGCATGGTTGATGCACTTGTTTATGGTACATGTTGATGACAAGTTGAGGTATAGGTTGATGCATGGTTCAGATTTATTGGTACAGGTTTACAGGGGTATATCTCACAGTGATAGTGTGACAGTGGTTCCATCATTCTACTTCTACTTCAGAGCAGTTGGATGGGGCAAGGACAGGTGGTTGTAGACACCTTCCGGTTGCAGCCGGAGAACATAGGGGGTTGTAGCCTTCGGAGATCCGCAATATCCAACATCACTTCTATTTTTTCGTGACCTCCAAATAGCATTAGGAGCTCCGCAATATACAAATTCACACATGGGCTCAATATTGTCATTGTTTACGGATGGAAAAGTGCTCAAACAAGCCACATACTACATTTGCATCACAGAAGTTATATTAAAGGGAAAAGCATTTCCTCTATAGTTATGTGTCCTAGAAACAACACCCAGTGTTCCACACTATACAAATTGACAGTTGGACTTGTGGGTTGGCTGGCTAAAAAAATAAATCGGAGTTCCGTGATATACAAATTGACAGATGAAGCATACAACCAAGAACCAAGTAAACTTGTGGATCACATTCCTAGTCAATGTCTTTTGTGCCTGTCAACTTTGCACTTCTTTCCAAGTATATATCTTGGCAGGAAAATGGGATATCTGTTACAGATGTGAATATATTGGCCCTTCTTTTTCATCTTCTATACTTAGCCAAATATCCGTTTCTCTTTTCCCTGAACTTTATCTTTCTCAAAAATTGTTAATTTTTTCGAAAATGTCTAGCTGCGCACATCGGTGGACTTGCGGGTTCACGTTTGCACTCGTTCTCTTATATCACAACACCGACTGATCGCTTCCCCATTCCATACCCAGACACTTCTTCGACCGTGGATTCCTGGTAGTGGGTCTCTAAATTGGACTTCTATTGTTCCATGACCTGTGAACAGTACCGTCACTTCCGTGATATATAAATTTACAACCAGACTCAGATCATATTGTCTTCTGTATTACAGTCTACCTATCAAGCCCTCTTCTGTGGTACACATTTTTCACTAAAAAATTCTGATAAATACAATTTAACCGTCGGGTCCTCACGTCTTCTATGGAAATATTGTCACCCCATATGGAATCTTGAGTATCCCAGTAACCCTATTTTGAATCTCGTCCGACCGCTTTTCAGACCTTTCCATTCGTTCCATGCTCTCCCCCATCTACGTGACCTTCGCACTTTTCTATAATAAGAGAAAAAAAAATGTTTATATATATATGTTGTTTCTAAATATGCAATTACTGACATTTAATTCTAACAACTCATCATGCAGGAACCGTATAGATTGTCATTTATGGGAGAAAGGCTCGAGGAGATCTCCTATTAATACACATTAAACCAAGATTTGTGGGGGGTTATATTATCCCTTCCAAGTGTTGATTTCAAAATCATGAAATGTCGTTCACACGTCGTCGCCTTGGCACGTTCACGAAACCTCCAATCCTTAATTGCTCTTCGTTGTACCCACCACCTTCGCATTTCTAAATATGCAATAAGTAATCTTTACTGCTAACAATTCATCATGCACCACCCATACAGATTGTCCTTAATCAGTGAAAGGCTCAAGGAGCTTTTCCATTCATAAGCATTTAACCAAGATTTAGCAAAGACTTACATTATCGGCTCTAAGTGTTCATTTCAACCATCATCTGGAGCAAACCAACATTCTCATAAACCTATGGCATCAACTTGATAGAAGTTTTATGGAGATATAATGAACATCTTCAGGTGCAAGGACCAGAACTTCCAGTGGTCCAGGGCATATTCTTATTACTCAACCTCTCCCGCAAAGAACCAAGTAATTTGGACCTGTGGGATTGCTCGTGCAAACTGTGTCCCTGAGGTTTTTTATTGTAAGGACCGGGTCTCTTGGTGCATTGATAAATTTATTTCAGACAAAATAATTATTCCACTGCAGGACCGCTCTTCTGTTTCTTTGTCACCCTAGGTCTTCCACCAGATGTTAAGATTGTCAGAGCCAACATTCATGTTCAGAGGAGAATATTGCAAATAGTTCCTAGCAAAGCATAATAATGGGTTGGACCACTTGCCCCATTTATTGGAAGAATCGATTCTAGTTTCTGAATATATCACAAGCTTGCAGGTTAGTTCATTTAGAAATCCATTCCATGAAATTTCATGGTTGTTTACAAGAATAACGGGACATGAGTCCTTAGCAACTGTTTCCTGGATGGCTCTTTATATCTTATATTTCACAGTCAACGAAGAAGCCATTTTTTATTGGGGAAAGTTAATTTCCCATGAAATTTGTTCCCAATTGTCAAGCTTCAAAAGAGAAAATAAATTTTATATGTCGTCCTACTTAGTTTTTGCAATAGCGCATTCGACCCAGTAACGTTCCAGTACCAGGCCCTATGGAAGCACAAGGATTCCCACTATTTTTATGAGGTTTTTAATGGCTTTGTGTCTATTTTCAAAGTTTTGTTGTTAGGAGAAGATGCTCCCTGCATATCTGAATAGGCAACTAGTTTTTTGGATAGGAAGGGGACACTTGAACATTTGGATAATTACACTGTGATAATAATTTTTGGCTCCACGGAAAAACCTGCTCTCCTTCCATGTCACATTACGGACATAATGTTTGTTGTAGAAGTAGCACGACAATACAACTATTGGTTGCATCTACTGCAAAAGAAGATTAAAAAATAGTTCATTCCTCTGCCTTGGAAAGTCGGGGAGTTCGTGTTGAAAAACGTCAACAAAATTGATGAATTCGCAGTGCATTGTAGCAACTTCAACCTGAGATATGTTGAAATCATAAGAGGGTTCGACCCCAATAATATTTTTTGACAACATTTAAAAAAACTTGGCCTCAGTGATTGTTTTTTCAAAAAACACCTATCCGAAAACAGATGCACTGGCGGCAACACTCCTGCTTCTGATGTCAGCGGCCTACACACACTGCAAAGCAGTAGTAAATTGTACAGGAAATAGGGGAAAGGCCCCGGAGACAATAGAGTTCAATCGGAGAATAACACTCCAAAAAGTACGACATCCCGGAGCATCGCTCCAACGGTCCACCACAGCAATAAAGAAACTCATATTTCTTCAAATGGAGGAGGCAATAATGACCCTCCTCACTCTAAAATTGATAGTTCTCACAAGCTTCCAGTAGACAAGAAGAGAAAAAAAAAATGTGGGATAGGCGAAAGAGCCAGAAATTCAGAGTGAGAAGATGGAAATTGAAACTAATCTGGATAGCATGCTTCGCTACATTGATCATCCTGGAGACGCCATCCATCATAGTCGTCTAATGGACATATCTGATACTGAAAATTTTGACGAAGATGAATCCTTCGTGTTCCAGAGCGTTTTTTTTTACAGCCAATCCAAAAAATTGATAATTGAGAAAAAATGATGTAAAAAATAAGAAAGTAAAATCTCATTCAGAGGTTGACCTTGCTAACATGTGGTCGTCCCAAATCTGTCAACTTCACAAGGTGAGTGGAGATGCACTTCGTGATTCCATTGGAATCATCGAGGCCGAGAATGCTAGACTGAAGGACCGGGTCAAGGAATTGGAAGAGGCTTTGATTCCTATGCCATTGCTTGTCAATACTTTGGAAATACCCATGCCTGCCACCCCTATATCCAACTTAAAATGATCCTCCAGCCTACTTGCATCATGTAGAGTATATGTGGAGAATAATATCAAGAAAAGAATGGAACTGTTTACTGAGGCGTGGAAAACATCACAAACCATCACTTCCCTTGGAACCAGGGCACATAGTTTGCTTGAAAATTTGCAGGCGGAGTTAAAAGATGAAGAACATTTATATTTAAACATGGTCCTTCCTTTTGGCACCATTGTCAACAATATGACAGAAACAAAAATAAGACAACAAGATCTTCCATCCAAAAACCAGATCGGTTAATTAAATGCATGTTGGAAAGAAAAATTGAAGAACCTACATCTCATTGTTCAGTCATGTGAACAAGCCATTTCAAAGAAAGATAAATTATTCACAAGGTTGGCAAGAATAAACTTAGCTGGAAAGACCAACAACTTCCAAGACCCCGACTTAATCGCAAACTCCTTTCCCTTAACTAGGCAAGAGTTCGATAAACAGGTTGATATGTTTAAGGCATTGTCTTTGGAAAAGTTTTACAGCATCCTTGAATATGATCAAGATCACGTCGATGACTGGCTAGTCGACTATTCAGTACAGAATGAGGAAATTCATCAAGCTCTGTGTAATCTTTCTATCAACCTCCGAGAACTAGAAAATGATATTTTCAACATAAAAATCCAGAATGAGATAAATGTCGTTCCAATGAGAAGTTGCATTGAAGAATGGCTCAAAAGGGAATTGAAGTAGGCCGCCGATGAAAGGCAATAGGAATTTGCCATGATTTCAGCAGTCGTCGGTGACATCAATGAAACGACAGCCACAAGAAAATAGCAAAAGGGCTCATATGTACCATCACTGTAAGTCTACTGATCACATCCTACTTTGTTTATCAACCCAGTTATTCCACTTTATTAAATAGAAATGTGTAGCCAAACACTTATACCTTTCAATTTATTTTTTTTGCAGGCAATGCACTCTATCTTCTTTCTACAGTCATGTTTCTTGTACATATTTCTCTTATGGTCCGTGGGAGCCCCAATCCCAGTCTATATGAAAAACGCATTGAAATTTCTAGTAATATGTAATAGAATTTTATTTTTTGATATATTTCAAAAACTTTTGTTTTTTGACATATTTCAAATAAAATTGTTTTCTTATCTCCTTTTAAATTTATGTCCTCATACATTTTTATCTTTCACCATTCTATATGACAAATGCATTTAAATTTCCAAATTTTTCTTCCACTATGCACAAATTGTATATTGTTATATACTTTCAAAAAATAAATGTTGCTCTACATGCCATGTGTCATTTACTGCATGGATATCACCTATGCTTCATGATGCTTTCCACATCTTCGCTGTAGTTTCCATATTCTTCTACTACTTTTTCGTATCCCACTTCAACCTGACACACTTAACCAATTATCTCTCGGCAGGGTGGCGCCTTAGTGCTAACAAAATTTTATGCCCCTTGTTTCATGATATACATGTTGCACACAACATTTCCGTGATATACATTTTGCACCAAACAGTTCTGTCATTTACAATTTGACCCCATTTTCCACAATTTACCTTATAACCTGCTTGGCAGGGACTAAGCTACCATGCAGTCTTGTTAGTTATAGTTTACAAATTTTTAGAGGATGGATACTTAATTCATAAATGTATAAGGTTATGAGTGTTTGGTTACCATGACCCCTTTAACCAACTATAAGATTTACAAGATTTACATTTAGTTGAGACAGAAGATGTAAAACCTTATAATTTGAAATATCATCTTTCCATCTAGAATCCATAACCCTTTGTTATAGGGGAAATAACTGTTGGGACTCATAAATGTCGTATTTCCATCCACCTTTCCCTTCATCATTCTTCACATTTCATCGCCTCATTAACCTTTCATGATACCATTTTCATAATTAAATATGGGTTTAACCTTATTATTTTCCAAATCATTTATTTTAGTATTAAAAGGGAATTTGTGATTAAATATTACAAAATTGACATGTTTTCATATATATCTCAAAAATGTGTGAGCTTTATCATTTGTAGGAATATCTGAAGGATTAATTCAAAAAGACTTCTCAAATACTTCCTCCACCATTTCAAGATTTGAGGAGATAATTCAATCCTATTCCAAGGAGAAGATCATGGAGATTTGGTTGTCATATCTTATCCAAGATATATGAGAGATATGTGTGAGGATTTGAAGGGATAATATTTTGTAATAATAGGAAATTGGTTGAGAGAAAAGTGGATCTGTAATTATGAGATGCTTACCTTATTTTCAAAGCTCTCATGTATAAAAGAGAGTGCCTTCTCTTAATGAGGGGGGAATTATTATGATGTAAGATTGGTTCTTAAAGGAGAATTGTTATGATGTATATTGAGAGAATTGTTATGATGTAGATTAGATTCATGAAAAGACTCTTTTTGTAAACCTACTTGTTGGAGATTAATGCAAGTTTGAATTCAATGATTTTGTCTCTCGTAGAAGTTAGCATCTGGTAATCTAAAAGCTTCCATGTTGGCATCGGCAAAGGCCACTGATCCAACTTGGTAAGCTTATTGTAAATTGTTGTTGTAGATTTTCATTTCATGTACTTTTTATTTTGATTTCATGTTATTTTGTTTGATTTCACTATTCGAATGTGTCGCATAGTGTGGTAATGCAGGAACAGTTGGATCTCCATATTTCACCATACATGAGCTTTAATGGAGCATCCCACTTGTTAGTTTAGTTTATCCAAGAAATAGAACCAAAGTTCATCTTTTCTTTTCATGAGCCATCAATGAACATGTCCATCACCTGAGCAAGAGATTTTGCTTGTTTATGAGTTTTGCTTTCCATCTTTCGAATTGTGTGAGGATTGTTATTTTTAAAAGTGTGTTGGTTTCTAAATGGTTTTATTATCTAAGCTATACTAAATAGACATAGGAACCTATCTATTATCGGCACATATAGTGCATAAACTCTACTGATTACGAATCTCGGTTGATAATTTATAATTGGTAATATATTATGCATATAATTGCACCAACATTTTGGCGTCATTGTCGGGGAGTTGTAAACGGTAATAGGTAGAATTTGAATTAGATTTCTTTAATGATTTTGGATTCATTTTATGGATGACCTAAGGGCTGAGAGAAGATGGTAAGATGAGAGGTAATAACCTGTGCATCCACTTTAGTAGGGTTGCTCCAAAGTTAGGTTGTCCTCTCCCTTTTATGCAGAAGTGTGTTTCTCCTTATTTTATGCAAAAGTGTGTTATTATTTATCCAAATTTACTTTTATTTATGATGATATAACTTGTGTGAACTGACAACCTGGTGACAGTAGGGTCCCAGTAACGCAAGGAGTTCAAGTTTGGCATTTTTTATTTTTACAAATAGTTTTAATTTCTTAGTTTTAATTCAAATATTTAATGATAAATCATTCTCCTTTTTCAATATGGTTTAACTATGAGTATAAGCTTGGAACAACTCACTCAGATCCTAGCAAAAGTCAGGATCTCCTCTTCTCTGGAAGAGGAGATCTTGACAGTAGCTGAAAGTTTAATTACTCCTCCAGAGGCAAATGACGAAACAACATACAAGAAACCCTGCACATCTGATGACGAACGATTATGCGAGCAAGAGATCGAGGAGGATAATGAGGAGTTGCGACATGATCTGAGGAGTGAAAACTATGCCTACGAAATCATTATCGAACGATGGTTTCAAGCAGGTACTAGGTTAGATCCATTCAATTTTTCTTTTTATTTTGTTAAATTACAATTTCAACATTTAATTTCACATGGATATCTATATTTGTGATTGTCATTTGCGAAATTCATAGTGAACATATTCTTATTACTGTTGTGCTTATGGTTACATTGGTTGTTTGATTACACATAACAAATCTCTCATTTTTAATTAGAATAGTGTAGGTAGGATTTTATTTTCAATTTTTTATTTTTGCTAGAATAAGTATGCTCTCCTCCACACTTCGTGCAATAGCGAGGATCAGAAAGTAGAATGACTACGAAGTTTCACGAATGGAAAATTGTTGACAATAAAAATAAAAATAAATAAATAAAAAATCATGGAATTGTTGGTCTTCAATTTCAAATTATATATCTCCATTTGTTAAACAAACAAATTTCTTTAATTGTTTAAATTTCTTTTAGATCTAGGAATAATACAAAATTAAAACAACAACTAAAAAATTTGTTTCTTTATCTTAAACTAGCTTTCTAATTTTATTTTTATTTTTTATTTTGGAATACAAATAAGAACAAAATCTTTACAAAAATATAAATAATAAATAAAGTAATAAATATTATTGTAGGTCAAAACAGTGGGTGGAACCCCAAGCTCTTTCATTTTCTTGAAAATTCCAATGGAATCCTTAATCACTCCTGCTCTTCCATAGCTTTTGATCAAACTATTGAAAACACAATCCTCCCATACAACTCCATTATTGGGCATGCCAGATAATAGAGATCTTGCTAAATTCAGGTGCCTATCATGACCTAATATTTCCAATATATCAAAATAGGTTTGTATGTCATGTTTGAATCCATTGCCTTGGGTCCAATTGAAGAAGCGGTAGGTTTGTAGGGAAGTTTTTGCATTGGAGAGAACATCTATGACCGCGGCGGTCATTAGGTTTGGAGCTGGCGAACTGAGCTGGTTTTCTACCTCAATTGTCCATATTTTGCATATAACTTCAACTGGGTTTTCGGACATACCTGGTTCTGGTTCTTCTGTTGCTATCTCATGTTTGTTATGGAAAGATATAAAATAGAGAGACCTGCTCATGGTGTCAAGCTCCACATTTGGGATTAAATGTTTTATCCATGACGAGATCAAACCCTTCGGTATCATCATCATGAACTTAGTCAAATTGTTTTCATCGCTGCAAATTTATGTGGGAAGCAAATTGTGGCATTAACTAATAAATAGTCATCTACAAGTTTCATCGTCAACTTCGGCACCATCTTGATTTCAAATCAAATATAAAATGATTAGAGTGGGAATTCATATAGAAAACAAGCCACAGGGGCCTCAGTAGAGATGATTGAACAGACTGCGCGATGAGCATTACATTATGGCAGAAGTTTATGGGGTTTTCTCCGTCTAGAGATGCTTCAGGCGCAGAATTATTCCCTCCCCTTTCATTTTTGAGATCGGTCACAAGATTGTTCTTGATCAGCCAGTTTCCCCCCCCCAATCAGCAATCATTTATAGATTCAACCATGAATTCTTAGTCAGATTCTATCATATAATTAAATAATTGAATGCCAAGAGATTTGCTAAAGTGATAGATTTCAGTGGATATTTTCTTAACATCATATTTGTCACTTCAAAAAAACTTTACCTTCGATATAACACCTATTCAACATGAATTTTAGTTCGATATCCACCCTAAAACCTAGATCTTAACCAACTTCTTACTTTAAAGATTTAGATTGATTAAGTTACAAACAAAACCAGAGGTTAGGAACTGAAGAAATTAATTTTTAGTTTGTGGAAACTTGGTGAACTTAATAATGATAATAATCGACTGTACTGGCAAGTGAAGTTACGATTCTTGTTGGTCGGTTAGATGAACATCAATCATTTAAAAAATAAAAAATAAAAGTGCTAACCCAAAACATATAACTAATTAATGATAAATCACCACCTGAATTACTCCTTGAAATGGATGCTTGGAGTTGATCCAAGTTTGATACTCTTACTTCTCGTACAAAACCAGAACAGTATGTGTGACAACAAGAACAATATAGGCAAGAGTCAGGAAATCACACCAGCTTCCAATAACAGAGAGAAACCAGAGACCTGCAACTAATGTTGTGATCACTCTAAGATCTTTTTTGTTGGAACTGTAGTGATAACTTAAGTAATTAAAATCTAATTGACAATATCCTTAAGAAGTGAATCTACGTTTCCCTATGGAATAGAGAATCCTTGCAATAGTTTATGTCCGCGAAATGTTTCCTGACATCCACACGTAAACTTGTTGTATCTTTCGGCATCTTTTGATAAGGTGCACGCTATCTTTGGAAAACTCCTATAGCGGCCTTACAATAGCATCCACGAATTCCATCTTTATCATCCATACATTGCCTACAATATAGATCCCCTTCTCGATTGACCGCCTTAAGCCACTGCCTTTCACAACAACTTAGTCAATAACAAACATTCAATCGAAGTTGAGTCAGTTGTGAACGGAAAAAAACACACGAGATCTTTGGGATCCCAATCCCATGAAATCTCAATTCGTCCACCCCTTTCGCATATCAATTCATGGGGTGTGTGTTTCAGTTGGGTGCAGTTGCATTTGAGGCTACATGGTTGGTATTGGATCTGGTTTTCACGTGCCTTTCCCAAACATTTTCGCACATACTGGCAGCGGTGGAATCATAGGCTTTGTGAAAATTCACTGTTGTTGCCAATGTGGATACATGGGGGTTTGTGTTGTATAACAATTAGCTATATCTAATACTGTCACCGGTGTTCTGGATCTTGACTGGGGAGTACATGGAGGTGTTTTCTGCTGAAAAGGATGTTGGTGTGAGTATTTTGTTAAGATATGATTACATATTTATAGTGGGTATATTCTGTGTTTTTGGACTGACCATCAGTGTTTTTGAAGTAATGGAAGAATTTCCATCTGCAAATCCACCTCTTGGTGTCTTCTTTGCAGCAATTGCCCCACGTCTGTAACCTCGATATTATTATATTTCCTATTCTCCAAGGTTTGAACCCAATAGATTCCCATTGTATGCGTTGCTTGTTGTAGTTCTCACCAGTAAGAAGAATATCGAGAGACTTTCCAACAAAACCAAGGCAAAAAAAAATCGATCAACTTTGATTGAGATATTCTTCAGTCAGACTTTCAACTGCCTTCTACTCAGGGATGGGTGTCTTGATTCATTGGCAAAAAACATCACCCGCAAACACGATCTTGGATTTAGAGGATCCCATACGAGGAAGTGAAATATAAATGCATGCGCTGAATTATTGTCCATTCATCACCTGATTAAGATCTAGATATATCATTGATGGTTTTGATGCGTAGTTTATTATTCTCGTGTGAAGGATTTTGCTATAGTATTTCTTCGTACAAGGAATGGTTCTAATACTTCTCTCAATTGCCAGGTGATCATTGTCAAGAAGGAGAATATGGTAGGTTTCTGATGCTAGTAGATGTTTTTTTGTCCCCCCTACCCCTTCAACGTGCAGAAAAATGACTATCAATTTGTCGAACAAGATTCATTTTCTCATTGGCAACTATTTCTGAACCCTACTTTTCTCATCTACTTTCTCGCACATAGATTGAAAATTGTTTGCATATGGAGAAAATGGAGGCTTATATATGGTGATTGAAACTTGTAACTTCGGTTTTGTATTCTTTAGTGATTTTCCCATTGCCATTTGAAAATAAATAAAGAAATGCAGAAATTTACTTGCTTGATTTTATTTTGCATATTGTTGCCACTATAAGCATTGGCACCATACCCAGTGCTTGAATAAAAATTATCTAGTGATTTTCCATGCTATGCTAAAGATTCATCCAGACTAATGATTTGCATTTCAGAGTTGCTTTTTTATTTGATGAGTTTTAGATAGTTAATAAAAAGAAAAAAAATATAAAACAACAAAGAAAAACAAAAATCTTCTAGTTTATTTTTGTAGGAATAAATACACTTACGAAACCTCAAAAACCATAAAAATTATAAAACCAGGAAAAGAAAGAAAAACATTAGAAAAATCAAAATTAGAAAAATCAAATCACAAAATACATAAAAATTATAAAACTGCCAAATAGCAAATGGACTTTTCAACAAATTCCTGAAAACAATGCCAACACATGCTTTTACGCTTAAAAGCTAATTGTTTTCCTAAAGTCACTTCAAGCAACAATCAACGATGGAATAAGTGTGCAATGACAATAGGTATAAACACATGTTACTTCTTTAATTTGACGCATTCGTACTTCCTTCTCCATGATTATGTTTTCAAACTTATCACAAGTTTTCGTGCAGGAATTGGTACTAAGATTTTTCAGGTTCACAACCGGTCACATCTCATGACGAAGTGATTTTCAAGAATTGCAATTTTTTTCTGAAAAAACATGCTTTTGTGACTGCTTGAAGGAGTTGAATCTTATCGCACATATCATGGCGTTTGTTGTTACATGACGACCATTCATACAACCATTCCGCATCATGAATTCTTTCCCCACATTTCTCCTTCCAAGCTTATTTGTCATCCATGTTGGAGTCCACTATTTCATTGCCTTATCCTTCATGACTTCGCATGTGCCTATCTTTCTGAGTCACATACGTCTCTTTTTCTTTTCCCACTCTTTTTTCCTTATGAATAAAACCATCCAGCTCCCTTTTCCATGACTACATTGCCTTGCTATAAACATTGTTGCTACTGAGATCTTTCCTATAGTCCTACCAATCTTCTTATCAGAACTTGCATTGACTGATGTGGGATTCCTTAAGGCCCACCTTTCAACAAGTCTTACCCCATTGACCTCGTCACCTTATTTGGGATATAGACTAGAGTTCCTTTGGAGTACCTGGAGGCTTTCATGCCTTAATGGCAAGTTGTCTCACTGACAATCATGGGAATATATCAATGTCCCTTGATTTTCAAATCTTGCAAGTGGCTTGACATCAGCTCATTCATTCGCACTTCGCAATATGTACTCGAGTACCTTGGCACTCATTGACATCAATGGTGAGTTTGACTTGCATTGGTTAACAAAATTCATCAATGGTCGGTAATCAAATGACTTCTCTTCATGCTCGACATCGACACATTCATTCGCATGACTAGAATTGTACCATCAGGTTTAGCAGCAGGTGAAGACTATACACTTTTCCATGACTCCTTAGTAGTTACAGTAGCATGACTTCAGCTATATGAGAGTAATACAGTTCCACTTTCATACTTCCTCTTTTCCATGATTCAGCAGTAGTTCAAATTCCTCCACTTCACATTCTCTGATCCAGCAGTGACAGTAGTCGTAGCTACAACAACATTCTTCTTTCACATGATCCTACAGTAGTGACATCTTCCATGCTCCACGAACCACATCAGCCATATTCCTATTGAATAGTTCATCAACATTTTGGGTAAGTGGAGGTATGTTGTTTTCTAATCTTTAATCATGCAATTCTTTACATGCTTGAGTGAATGAATTTGGAAAAATCCCTCACCATGGTCCCTTTCCTTTTCACTTCTATGACTCATGCCACATTGCATGAGGACATGCAACCAATTCAGTTGGGGGGGGGACTATACTCGTTATCATCACTCCATT
>ML781098.1:436790-449834 GCA_009831015.1 Picea engelmannii | reverse complement strand
TTTAAAATGTAGAAACCTTGGCGAATATTACTAATCCTTCATATGTCAACTATAAATGTTTGGCGATATTTTTTTTTAAATATTCAAATTTCTAAGTATTTTATATAGTTTTTATAAAATTTTGGCGATTTTTAAGGTAAAATGATTTTTTCCTATAGAATTTGGGTGAATCATTTTTAAAATGGAAAATCTCATTTTTGGAAAAACCATGGAAAATTAGCCCATGAGCGAAATTTAGCCCCTAAAATCATCCATGATCTCCACCCTCCACATGTCCCCTCTCTTATCAATGGTCGAGGCTTGCTCAGGCCTTCGGGTCTCTGGGTACCTTTTCACTCCCTACTCCACGAATCCTCTGAACCTCTGGTTCTCCAAACCCTTTGATCCAGCGACAGGCGTCCTCAAAATAGATGGTCCTGATGGACTTCGAAACTCCGGTCTTCAGGAGTCCTCGCTCCTCCAATTATGTTGTTCCTCTGAACACCAAATTAATGAAGGGATTAATTGATGCCACGTGTCACTCAATCCAATGGTTGAGATTGAATTATGTCCTCCAGGTCTTAGAGAACTTCTCATCCAAAAGCTCCACTTCACAAAACCATTCGGAGTATTAAACCTCTAGATCTCGGGAGAGACTGACACCTTTCCTTCTATTTCAATGGTTTTGATGCGCCTCGAGACTTTGGAGCTTCGGGTCTTCGCGACTCTGTACACCCTATGCACTCATTCTCCTAGAGAAGTTAGGCTTTATACCTCCTTCAATCTATTGACACATGTCCCTCTTAGATGGACAGTTCAGATGGAATCCGGCTCTTCAAAGCTTCGGGAGTCCCCTCAACACTGCACCTTGGTTTCTCTGGACTACCAGTCCTCTGAATTCAAGGATCCTTTGACACATGTCCTTACATATGGACGATCCCAATTTACTCTTGATCCCAGGACTTCAAGAATCCTGCACTTAAGTATAAAAGAAACCTTCGGAACTCCAAAGTCTGAAGGACCCTCAGTTTTAAAACATACGCTACTTACCTGGATCTGACGACTCATGATCCTCACACTCAGATCCTACGGTAGAGATCTGTCCTCCTCTGTGCGTGCTTCTCCTCCTTTCTGGACGTAGATCCAATGGTCCAGATGACTTTCAATCAGTCGATCTAATGGTAGTTGTTTCTCCTCCTCTTTGGTTGTCTGCGCTTTGTTCCGATGAAGGACTCTGAGATTTTTTTCAAAGGCACAGCCTTTAATCATTTTTCTGTGAGCCCGGTTGTTGGATCTCGGCTGGCATGTTGGAAATTTTGTCTCTCCTAAGATTTTGAACCCTTCAAGGATTTCAAAGACATTTCCCGTTGAGCTATTCTTCTGCACATGCCAACTCCTCAGTCCCTGTCTATGTTCTGGGAAACACTAACTCTCCTGAACTTATAACTTGAGAAAATTTCATCTCCTTGCATGTTTCCTTTGAGCTTGGCAGTTGTTCGAACTCCTAAAGGTTCTTGGCTCTTTCTCTCCTTCAACTAATCCTTTGTTCCCTCCTGGAAACCTCCCTCTCAATGCACTCCTTCCAGATCTCTCCTCTAGAGTGTTCAGTAACTATGGTTCTCCTAAGCTTTGAACTGGCTCAAACCTTGAGGTTTTTAGTCCCTTTTCTTTTCAAAGGGATTCTAGTGCTCTCCTGGCACCAACTCACTGGACTCCTTGCATTGCTTCTGTGAAACTTCCCTCTATCTATCCTAAGATTTAGAGTCTTGTTAATGACTCTCAGCCCGTGCACTCTTTGTGGGCACTATGCACTCCTTGCACCAAATCTCTACAAAGTTTCACCTTATTTCCCCTTGTATTTTGAGTCGAACTTGACTCGACCTATGCACTCCTTCCAGGCACTACGCACTCCTTGCACCAAATCTTTCAAGAAGAGAAACAATTGAAACTTATACAAATCCTAAATATTCATTCACATAAACATGAAACACATATAGAGGCATGTAAAAACACATTAAATACATTCAGAAACAACCATTCATATAAAACACATAGAAACCTCATGAACAGGAAAAACTGGTCCTTTGTATTAATGTCTGAATTCTTTTGTATGGTGTTTACAAAGGCTGGACTGCAATAGAGTCTTAGCTTCCTCTCTTCTCTTGATCTCTATCTACTTCTCTCTCCTAACTCATACTCTAACTACTGACTAATGAAAATTGAAAACGAGGGCTTTCTTACCAAAGAGGGGCTCCTCGAGCCTTCCCTCCAACTCACCTAACCTCATAAATTACATTGAATGCCAACAGATCCGAATCAGACCTGTTATTCCCTATCCTAGGGATAACTAAGGAGATTATGTCTTGAGGCCCACATGTCCTAGACATGGAGTATCGAGAACCATATGACTTGAGCTTGGCCCTGGAGGGACCATCTTTTAGTTAGCGCCTCCTATCTCTCAGTAGTAGAAGCATCCATCCCATCGGCTTTATTTTGATGTAGCAGTGGGTCTTGCTTCATGAGGTAATGAGTTCGGGTATCATGGTAGGTGTCACTCATGATTCTCAAAAAATTTGAAAATGTCCACTGAATTCTCTTTTGTTTCATGACGTTTTCTTGGAAATTATGCTCTTTAACTTGTCCATACCTGGGGGGGATGACAGAGTTCCCTAGTAAGTTGGTTCCCTTAGGGATGGGTTTCCACTGGGTGGGTCTATTAAGGGTCATCCTCCATTCCTTCCATACTTACAAAGTTTCATCATTATCCCTCTCATCATTCCCCTACATTGGTTTAGGCATTGGGTTTGCCAAGCTATTAACAGTTGTACATTGCCTTGTGGGAAGTAGGGGCTAAAGGCCTAGAGGGTAAAAGTAACTAGAAAAAAATAAAATCCAAGATGAAACCTTGAGATGCTTCACCCAAGGATTCTCGAGAAATCAATAAAATAATTCTCAGCAAGAAAAGGGGACCCGTAAATAAAATAAAACTCAAGACCTAGTTGGTGGATAGGAGGTCTCATCATGACTCGGCCTATTAGGTCCATATGCATGTAGCGGTATGACACTACCATCCATATGGTCACCAAACCAGGGTAGTGGATCTTGGTGGCATAGCCAAGGGAAAGGGGGTCTCATCACGAGTCAACCTTCTCACTTCCGTGAAATGCTTTTGGGTAACGTTCTCACCACTGGTCACCGCGCTAGGACAGTGTCCTCCAACTATTCTCTTGAGAAGAAAAATAAATAATACAAAGAGTAAAATTCATTGAATGGGCTAGGAAACAATGGCATCCATGACAAGGTGCAACTCACCCTCTACAGAGCCACCCACACGTAAGACCTACATTTCCATGTTATCACTACACCCCTTGCCTAAACATTCCCTACACCATCTCATGCATCTAGATGAACTAGATTGGTATTCAACTGGGAAACACCCCACACCTAAGGAGGATTAACCCAATAGGACATCCTGAGACCCTCTACAAACCTGGCTTGTTAAATAGCATAGTTTATTTGAGGATTTGTATGGATAAAAGGGGGTTTGATGCACATTTTTGGGTAACTTGATTATTAGATGTGATTGAAATTGTTATGATCCATGTGACTTATGAGCCCATGGAGGGCGTACTTGTTGTTGCTATAGGACCATGCCCAACGAACAGGTACATATGGGGAGATTACTAGTTCAGACCTCCATGGGGATAAAATCCCACCAGATGGATGTTGTGACCCCAACCAGGGGAAAAGGGACACAAGAGGGTTGCACCGGAGAAAAAAATGGAATTCCCCAGAGACACTTTGTCAGGCCTAGACCTAGGGGGGTCTTTCCCTTCCACCATGATGTTGGCCCTTGAAGGCCCCTGACGTCATCCAGTTAGGTTTTTTGCAAGAGGACAGCTTGGTTGGCATGTGTGGCAGCTTCTGGGACCTTTTGATGCCTAATGTTTCACTTCTGAGGCCTAGAGTTCCATAATGGGGTCTAACGTCACCCTACGAGGGGCATGACATCATCCTAAAAGACAAATTAGTGTTTTAAATGGTTAATTTTATGTAAAACTGGATTTTTGATCTAAACTGGCCATGTCGGCCTTTTTTGACCTAAAATGTAATTAAAGGTCATTGATATTGTATAAATAGAGAAATAAAACTCTCATTTTTTCATCATCTTGCACTCACAAAAGTGTGAGATCTGAAATTCAGCCTCTTTTAAGGCTTATTGGCTGAACTAAATGGTGCGCAACTCTTGGAGGAAGCTTATCTTGGTGTATTTTTTTATTTTCATGGTGGAAAGTCTTCAATTAGGGTTTGTGGCTATATTATTCTTGGTGAAGTAAGTAGAAATCTGCAATCCTTCTTTATTTTGAATGGTTATGGTGTATTTACTTGTTCATTTATAATATTATGAAATTGCTAGTGTGAAACCCTAGGAGAAAAGCACGTGTTATTGTAATTTTGTTAATAACTCTTCACCTACTTGATTTTGCTAGAAGACACCTCCCTTGAAGGATATACTAGGGCCCTACCTTAGTAGCACTCTAGTATTATTTCTTCATTAATATTTCATATTTTATTTCAACCTTGACCTAAAGAAGAAGGAAATCTCTAGGGCCTAGGGTTACCTACTTCCTAGTAGATTTTCCTTCTAGGGTTTTGGATTTTGAGGCCTTAGGTTACTAACACATCAACCATCCTCCCTCTTCCTTTATCTCACCTATTATCATTTTTGTTTTCCCTCTAAGAATTGTCGCTGCAATATTGACTCCATTTTCCCTAAAAGGCAATAGTTCATACCTTGCTAGTGATTGATTGACTAAACAACTCTCAAACCATCTACCTTAAGATCTTTATTAACCATTTCTAACTTTAGATTAGACTAACCTACTAACTACTTTGTTATTGTTGAAAAATATTTCTACAACCATCTATGACAGCAATAAATTCATCTTAAAAGCAATTTTTAAAGCTGATTTTACATTGCCTTCATTGCTTCTGACAATTACTAGCATTTTGTCAAGTTTATGTTATCATTTTTGGTCATTATTGAAGCTTTATTGAGGCATAATTGTGAATTTATTTATATATATACATTCATGTTAAAAATACTCCTATTGCTTTAGCTTTTGTATCATCTTGTGTTTTTTTTATCAAAGTCTATCGTTTTATGAAGCACTAACATCATATGATACTTGAAAATAGTATTTTTCTTGTTGTCTTGTTCTAGGAAGGTACAATTCAATACTAATTTGCTTCATCTTATTAAAACCTTTGGGACTTTTTGATGAGAGTGACCTATGAGGGGGGTGGGAATTTCTTGATACTCTTACCTTAGCCTCCTCAAACCCCCAGGTCACTAGGGATGTATCCCCTGGGGTATTAATCCTAAAGAGAAGGAGGTGTCTTGTTTAAGTGACAGTGATAGGACAACCTCCTGTTACACCAACTTATTTCTCACTTTCCTTTGGCTTTTGGGAAAGTACAAATTGCGCGATAATAGGACCTAAACCTAACTATATGTCAGCCATTAAAGGTGACATTATATGCAGCCTATACAAATATCTGGGCTCAGTTTCCCTTGAGCCATTAAACATTTATTACATTAAAAAAAAAAATTAGGCTGATTTTCGAAAGGACAGGCGTTTCCTCTTTAGGATATGATCCCTCTTACTGCATGGATGCATTATCTTTGTTGGATATTGAAGACATGTATCAATGCTCCTGCATCATACTCCCATGCTGGAAAAAAATCATGCGCTCCTGCTCATGGCTTCCTTGTGGCTGAAATCCTCCAGGGTCCCAAATATGAATTTGGAGTTGTCCATTCTCTCCTTTGTTTTGTTGTTGTTGTTGCTTATTTCCTGCTACTGCAGGTCCTCCTCTGTTTAGCTTCCCTCTGTTATTGAAGGACTCTTATTCTTATTTCACCATCATTTTCCTTATCCTCTCAATCTCCTCATCCAGCTGGTTCTTGGGTTGGCTCTTATTTTGCAGCCTGCTCTGCTGCATCTCCTTCTCACCACTCAGATAAATGGGTAGATCAATATGATCCCCCACATTGACTTCAAATTTTGTAGCCTTATATTTCCACTCTACTGTAGGTCAAAATTATATAGCCACATTAGTGAGTTGTTGCTTAGCGATCTCCTCTGACAGATAAACTTTTGTCAGTGCTCCTGTCTCCACTTGTGATAGCACAAGTCTAACATATTCCAATTGTTCCTCAGGATGGAACTTCTCCTCATTGTTCATGATTGCATCCTTTTGGCATTCTTTCTCTGTACCTGGATGGCATAGAAAATCCTCCATCATTATCAATTTCATCTCCCATTCACTGAGAATTGTCCCTTAACGCTCCTCTTCTTCTCTCATCTCCACTTGGGAAGATGTCAATATCTGCTCCATTTTATCCTCCTTGCCAGTCTCTGCTAGTTGTCCTTTTGCATCTACAACACGTGCACTAGCCTCCACTGGGATACTTGGAAGGAATATGCTAATTCTTCCAATGATAAAAATACACTTCTGATCCTCCTCCATCAGCACTCGATGTTGATTTGAACTCACCTCTGAGTTCCTGAGACTTTCAAACAATCTCACTTCCTATGTGCCCACCTGGAAATATGAGGTTTCACTTCTGCCTTCCTAGCGATCTATGAGATCACTGCTTGATCTCTCCTCCTCATCACTGACACTTTTAGCATACCTCGGCCACCTCTTCAACATTTGTTTTTTTTCTCCTAGCAACCAACTGTTGGACTGACCACCTTTCTCTCTGCTTCAAAGGCCATTCCTCCATCTTACCTGTGTCTCTTGCTACATCTTCTGCCATTGCAGCGTCAACCTGTTGAGCTCCTCCCTCATTTTCTTGAGATCTTGGCCCTTTACTCGATCTTTCCTTTGGCATTTAGTAGCCATCTTTCTCCCTTCTGCCTGAGAAAAATTTAGGCTCTGATACCACTTGATGTAGAACCCCTCCCTCACCAGGAGTCTGCTTGACCTCCCATTCTAGGATCGATCAAAATCAGAGCTGGATCAGCTCTCGGGGCATCTGGTGAACCCCAAAAAATATTATACAGGTACTTTTATTTCTTTCCCCGGGTTAAAATCACAGTCGCGAGGATCCTATCACACTAGCGAAGTCCTCCATGTGACTTTGAGCAAAAAATTGTGGGCCTACCTCTTGTTACCTTTGCGAAATCAAATTCAGGCCCTCTATCCCTTTTTTCCTTGGTGGGAACCCTCATATGACCCTAGCCGTGTCTAGGCACTTAACGAAAACGCGTCACTTCAGGGCTCCAGGATCTCTGTCTTCACAGCCTTCCATAACCGTCGAACGTTGAATTCGACACACCTTCGAACACCTATGGAATCAACAGTCCCCAACATCCATCAAGATCTATGGCCCATAGTGACTTCAATCATTCGAGCTCTAGCCATTTCTGCTGCACCACTCCTCAAATCTCCCAGAGTGCCAAACCTCTGAAGAGACAAGGAACCACGATCCTTGTTCCACATGCCCACCCAAATGAATGGTTGGTATCTACTTCGAAATTGTGGGCTTAGGGAATTCGTTATATGCCTGCTTCCAGATCTTTTGGAGGGGAAAATCGTCAAACTACTGCATTGGTGATGGATGTCTCTAGATCACTTACAGATGGATGGCCCGGATCTATTTTTGTATTTGGGTATCCAGGAAGTTTCTCGTTGCCATACCTTGCAACCCTCTAAACGTTGAATTAGTGGAATAAATCTATGTCCTCCACATGTCCCCTCTCTGATCAATAGTCGAGGCTTGCAATGGCCTTCAAGTCTCTGAGTACCTTTGCACTCCCTGCTCCATGAATCCTCTGAACCTCCAGTTCTTTGAACCCTTTGATCTGATGACATGCATCCTCAAAATAGATGGTCCTGATGGACTCCAGGACTCTAGTCTTCGGGAGTCCTCGCTCCTCTAATTTTGTTATCCCTCTGAACACCAAATTAGCGAAGGGTTTAACTGATGCCATGTGTCACTCAATCCAACGACTAAGATTGAGTTCTGGCCTCCGGGTCTCCAACAACTTCTCTTCCAAACGCTCCACTTCGCAAAACCCTCCGGAGTATTAAACCTCTAGATCTCAGGATTGGCTAACACTTGTCCTTTTGTTTCAACGATTTGGATGCTCCCAGGGACTTTGTAGCTTCAGGTATTTTCATCTCTATACACCATTTGCACTTGTTCTCCTGGATCACTAAGGCTTCGGACCTCCTCTGATCTGCTAACACGTTTCCCTCTTAGATGGATAGTTTAGATGGACCTCGGCTCTTTGGAGCTTCGGGAGTCCCCTCAACACTGCACCTTGGTTTCTGTGGACTACCATTCCTCTGTATTCGAGGATCCTTTGACACGTGTCCTTACATATGGATGGTCTTGATTTACTCCAAATATCAAGACTTCGGGATTCCTACACTTAAGTATAAAAGAAACCTCCGTACCTCTGAAGTTTGAAGGGCCCTCAATGTTAAAACACGTGCTACTTATCTGGATCCGACGACTCATGATCCTCATTCTTAGATACTACAGCAGGGATATGTCCTCCTCTATGCGCACTTCTCCTCCTATCTAGACACAAATCCAATGGTCCATATGACTGTCAATCAGTCGATCTAACTACAATTGTTTCTCCTCCTCTGTGGCTTTATGTTCTTCCTTTTGATGAAGGACTCTGAGATTTTTTCAAAGGCACAGACTTTGATCCTTCTTTTGCAAGCCTGACTGTTGGGTTTCGACTAGCGCATTGGAAACATTGTCCCTCCTAATATTTTGACTCCTTCAAGGATTTCGAAGAGCTTTCCCTTCTAACTATTCTTCCGCAATGGCCAACTCCTTGGTCCCTGTCTTCATTCTGGGAAAAGATAACTCTCCTGAAATTCAAACTTGAGACAAGTTTGTCCCCTTGTGCACGCCTTGTGTGTTTCCCTCGATCTTGGTAGTTTCTCAAACTCCTGAAGGGTCTTGGCCCTTTTTCTCCTTCAACTAATGCTTTTTGCCCTCCTAGCAACCTCCCACTCAATGCACTCCTTGTAGAGCTCTCCTTCAGAGTGTTCAGTAAATTTGTGTCTCCTAAGCTTTGAACTAGCTCAAACCTCAAAGGTTTTTAGTCCCTTTTCTTTTCAAAGGGATTCTTGTGCACTCCTAGCACCTACTCACTGCACTCCTTGTATTCTTTCTGCAAAAATTCCCTCTATCTCTCATAAGCTTTAGATTCCTATCAATGACTCTCGACCTGTGCACTCCTTGTGGGCACTGTGGACTCCTTGCACCAAAGCTATGCAAATTTTCACCTTATTTCCCCTCAGCTTCTAAGTCGTACTTGACTCAGCCTATGCACTCCTTGCGGGCATTGTGCACTCCTTGCACCAAAGCTTTCAAGAAGATAAATAATTGAAACTTATACAAATCCTAAAGATTCATTCACATAAACATGAAACACATGTACAGGAAAGTAAGAACACAGTAAATACATTCATAAACAACCATTCATATAAAACACATAGAAACCTCATGAATAGGAAAAAACACTCCTTTGTATTAATGTTTGAATGCTTTTGTATAGTGTTTACAAAGTCTGGACTACAACAGAGTATCATCTTCATCTATTCTCTTGAGCTCTTTCTACACCTCTATCCACATCACATAAGATGACATACAAAACTACCCACCCAGTCTATATTGCAATGTTAGGACTTCCAAGACACATAATCAATGCTCAAGTCTAGGATTTGTACGATTGATCTTGACCATTTAAGGTCTCAAGACTGGTGATTGTTCTGAGGAACAAGGAAGTGTCTAATTCCCATATTTTCAATTCATTCAAATTCAATATAAATTCCAACGTTCTTAACCACCTTTCTTTAACACGAAAAATCTAGTAACAGATCATTTCATCATAACATCATTACATACTATTCAATAATTCATCACCTTACTCATTAAAGGACAGGAAGAAATTTTAGTAAAATCAAGGCAATAACCTTAAATAGTAAAACAGAGTTCCCTTAAAATCCATCTATCATTTGTGACAGTTTCAAATTACTTAATTTTTCGTCAACGTGTGACACCCTACAAGGTACAACCAAGTAGATAAGTATATGTTCTATATTACAAGTTAAAAGAGGAAAAGAACAACAAATAAAATCTCTCAGCACAAGGTAGAAATTATAAGCCTGCTCTGTACTTTATGAACTAGTTGATACTAAAGAAAACAAACATGTAGGCGAAAGAGGGTTTGTTCTGAGAACGAGTTAAAGTTCTGTAAGAAGACTGAAGCTTCTCTTCTAGTAACATAGTGCAACACCTCTAGAGTCAATTCCATAAGTGTGTAGATGGCTCCATGAAAGCCCAAGGTTTAGAAGATACATCACCCGAAGTGCACAAAGACCCTCTCAAGTCGGGCAAAGGTCATAACTTTTGAAAGTACGAGCTCAGGAGAGATAGTGTAAACTTTACATAAGGGGAGCGCAAGAGCACATTTAACAGTTAGAGTCCAGAGCTCAGGAGGGATGTGCTAAGGAGCGATGAAGTTCAACTCTAATTCAAGCTCAGGAAAAAACAATGTGCATAGGATTCTAGAGAGGAAATCAAGATTTGAAAACCCTTCGAAAGAATTAATGGAAGGAATCTAATCATGAGGATTCGCAATCCTCACAATCGTTTGATTGGAGAGGAGGTGCACACCCGTTAAACCTTAAGACCTTCGGGCTTCGCTACTTCGGTGGATCCGAGCTAAAATATCCTAAGAGAGTTTCGAAGTTTGAATATATGAAGTGATCTACATCATAGATCAATGAGTGATTTCTAGCCATTAGATCCATAGGAGAAAGCTACAGTAGCTGTCAGATCTGGGAGTTGCAGAGGAGGACCCTCGGATCAGCATCTGATTAAGTCCCAACCGTCGGATCTCAGTAAGTGTAGATCAATGATGGGGAGCCATTGAGGGAACAAAGGGCTGAGTTAATGATCGTTCCAGATCATATTCTGCCATCCACATAGGCCATCGATCGTCATGAACAAATAGATTGATGGTTGGCATAGATCTCACCATCAACAAGCATCTTCTATTGCGGAAATCAAGAAAGGGTTTAAACATCATGCTAGTCAAGACTCTGCAATCCTTCCTAGCCATCTATATTCACGATAGATTTAATCAAGATAGTCGAATTAGACCTTCAATTAGCACTCAGGGAGTTGAGACAAGGCCATGTCTCTCGGTCATACGAAGGGAGGACAAAGGCCCTTCGGGTTAGTTGACAAGAAGTGTATAAACCATGAAGCTCTGAAGTCCCATAGTGAAGTACAGATGTAGATATGGAAATTGATTTTGGGTCATTAGATCTATGAGCCTTCCTAATTCGGAGGTTCAGTAATTCGAGAAAAAATGGAGTCATGGTGTTAAATTTAAGGGACTCCCAGAGTCCCGAAATTCCAGAGTAAATCAACATCGTCGAACGATTGGGTACATGTGTCTATAGTTCTGAGTATTCAGAAAATCGATCATTTGGGAGGTGGGGAGGAGTTGTTAAGGTGTAAAAGTCCTAAACTCCCAAAAACCAGAGTTAATCCTGACCGTCATTGTCAGTAAAACCAGGACGGTCAGACCTGTGGGTTCGGCCTTTGTGAATTTAGAGGAAATGAGAGTTGCAACAACTAAAACTTCTGAAGCCCGGAGCTCTGTGTTGACGCTTAAAAGTGCAACGATGAATACTATGCTCGCAAATGATTTCCAAGATTTATTATTTAATTATATTAATAATAAACTAGTAGGTGGGACCCCCTTGTTAGACTTATGGAGCTATGGTGGATATGTTGCGCTTATATTTTGTTTCCCTATGTGATGGTACTAAAACAGTCTTCTATAGTTCATTTGTCTCAGATCACGATTTAAAATGTTATGGTGATATGTGATGGTTGGTTTATTAAAACACAACACTAAATGGCTTTGATGATCTCTCACAGAATATGTTAAGGTTTCCTTGTGGATGAAAGAATTATTATCTGTTTTTTGTTTTGATATTGTATTAAACATGGCATTAAATGGTTTGGATGATATTTGATAGAAGTTAATATTGCTACCCTTTTGAATAAAAGAACTACATTCAAGTTCTAATGTTGTGCATTATTATGAAAAAGGATGGGTACTCTTGACCCTTGCTACTATGGTTATGCGCCTTGTTTGAATTTCATATATGGTTTCACATTGGATTATGCTCCTAGCACATTGTTATTTAAAAAACAAAAATTGACATTACCAAGGGATGGTGCACTATGCAAAAGTGATATGGAAATGGATATTTGGTTGATTAATGGTTTAGTGTTATGGTGAATTATCTTGGCTCGTACTTTGAATTGAATGAAGTTGGAAGGGAGAAGTGACGTGCATTTACTACACCTCACTCAAATTCCCCTTGAGCCCGACACCCTAGTAATTCTTGCATTTTGTTTTGGATCTGGTAGTTGTTGTTGCTCTACCTTGTTCGGTCGAGAAGGAGGTATACAGTCTTGTTTTCTTCCTTGCGCAGGCTTTTCCAGGTATGGGTTTTCTTACTCTTCCATCAATGGTAGTTACTCTACCCTTTGAATCTTCACATGCTAGTAAAAGACTAAAAACTAATATTCCCCAACCTATGCAAGATAAAGGAAAAGCAGTTACTTCCCCTTCTTCACCCTCCAATGATTCCTCAAAATCTGTGTCTTCCCGCATGCATTTGAAGGATTATTGTTCCCATATAATTAGTGAGATACATCCTCAAGGATCTAACCCACCACGGGATACTTCCGGGAAATCAAAGGGAGACAACAGTGAAAAAATAAATATTACGTCCCAGAGTGGCGAGTATGGTTTTTAGACTATGTGTTTTTATTTTGAGTTGATGAGGATGGTGCTATT
Organism: Picea engelmannii; assembly: GCA_009831015.1. Classification (NCBI taxonomy): domain Eukaryota; kingdom Viridiplantae; phylum Streptophyta; class Pinopsida; order Pinales; family Pinaceae; genus Picea; species Picea engelmannii. Next base: position 436,932 of record ML781098.1, on the reverse strand, counting down.
GGTTTTCAGTATTTTTGGACAGCAAGCTCTTTTTTGGTATTTTGTGGATAATGTGGATGATGTGGATATTTATATATTTTTTGGGTATGATAGAAATTATTTATGATATTAAATATCCAGTTTGGAAGATATTTATGGGAGC
>ML781098.1:404098-436661 GCA_009831015.1 Picea engelmannii | reverse complement strand
AGAATAAAAGTTGAATGAGAAGAAGAAACAAGAGGAGAATAGAAGGAGAAAGCAAGACTAAGGTTTTCTCTTTGATTTCATGAGATGGTTTCAGTTTTCATTCATTCTTAAGTTTATTCAAAGTCTAATTCTCTTTTTGACAGTAGGGTCTTATTGTAGATAGCAAGGTTCAAAATTGAACCAAACTCTTCAGACGTTTGTTTTAGAGGTGTTGATCCATCCTTGATAGTTTGTGTATTCGTGTATGTTTGTGAATTAATTTTCATAGCTGATAAAGGATATCTTGCAAGGTCAAATTGGCAGTAGTTTGTGGCAAGTTGATCTAGATTATAAATTTCAGTTTTACTTTATTGTCGGAGTTCCTTTGTATGGTGCATCGGGGATCTCTAAATCAGACTTTGTTACATGCCCTCGCAAGGGTTTTGTAAAGAGAAAAACACTTTTGATATCTCATAATGAAATAAATCAGATTGTTATTATGTCTCATATATGTGTATTTATGACTTGGTTACTATTCTCTTTTTGATCTACATGTTTACTTTCTGTAACTTGTGTACATTTCATAAACATATATAAATTTTATTTTATATTGCAACACTATTTTCATTAATAAATCAGCCTAAACCCTTGTAATTAATACTTGTGGATTGGGAGAATATTTTTGAGGCTATAAAACCTTGGGTGACATTCCCAACTATCTTGTCCTAGCCATGCAAGATTCAAAAATTATTGAGTAAGGTAATTCATACCTTTTCCTCAACATTTATTTGGCGACCATACTGGGGAGATCTTCCATATCTCTCTAGTTGATTGTATTTGCAATTATCATTGAATATTTATGCTTTTGTTTTTTATTCTTTGACTATTTTATTTTCCTCATGACAATACATGTTACAAGGCAGCCCAATATTGAGCATGATCTTAAAGACCAAACCAACATTGCTTTAACTTTATTCAATGCCATCTTAGAAACTGCTAATACCTGGGTTGAGCTTGAACGCTCATGGGACGTAATTGAACAAGACATAAGTGTTCGAGAACCCTGGGAGGCTACGCAAAGGCAACTTAGGAATCAGTTGTAGCTCTCTTTTTCCTAAAAGTTTTGATCTTCTTTTCATGTCTTCAAATCCTCACATCTCTAGGAGAAGAAGAGGATTGTCTCGTGAAATCACTCCTATCACTGAAATAGGAAGAAGGAATGTTATTCTAACAACCCAACAAGGTACTCTAAGGAGAACTTTCTCTAATTCAGCTAGTACATATTTCTTACCCTCACCCATCATTTACAAAATGGCATTTGTGGGTGGCTCTGGTGGCACTGGAGGTGCCTCATCTTCTCAACCTTCGGCCTCATCGGTGATTGGCATCTTGTATATCCATCATATTCCATTCCAATCAACTATTAACCTTGCCAAGGTTATAAAAAAGTATGGGCTCTTTCAATTCAAAGAAGATGCTATTACTACCCCATGGCATGTATCCTCTCCTCTCAACCTATCACCTATGACTCGTCCGCTACCAAATTTCAAAGAGCATCTTCCTAGGTTTTCAATAAATAACACAGTCGCTACAAACAAACATTTGGTGAAATTATCTAATTCTTGTCACAATATAGGAGCTAATGATAATGATACTTGTATGCGCTTATTTGGCAATTCCCTCGAAGGGAAAGCAATGACAAATTTCTTTGATATTCCTCCCAAGATTATTTCCACTTGGGAAGAGTTAGTTTATTGGTTCAAATCCACTTATGAGCAGTCTAAGAGCCCAACCGAACAATTGTGGGAATATAATAACATTGCATACAATGACGGTGAAACTATTAAGTCTTTTAGCCTTCATTTCACCAAGTTGTATAATCAAATTACCGAAGTTATTCGCCCCCAAAACCAAGATGCTTTTATGCATTACTATAATTTTCTACCTTCCCCTTATCAGCATAGGCTTGAATAAAAATCTATTGACAATCTTGGTTATGCTCTTCATACTTGTCTAGAGTATGAAGAAAAACTAGAAAGAACAGGTCTTCCGAAGGGAGACTCAATTAAACAAACGGACATGTCCACCCTCTTACAACTTGTACAGGATGTGAACAATCGAATGATATCATATGAGCGAAAGGGAAACATCCCTTCACTTACTCCTAGGGAATCAGCTTCTTCCTTAGCACCTTTTAGGAATACCAATGAAAATAACTTTCTACCCAAAGCCATCATGTCTCGCAGTTGGTGTAACTTTTGCGAGGAAAATCCCAAGGAAAGTACTTGTGAGGTAAAGAAGAGTGACAAATATAAGATCTTTGGAAAAAATCCTAAGACCACCATTGTTGTTTTAGATTGGGCATAACTATAAGATGTAATGATCATAAACACTAGGAATAAATCCTATGCTTCAAAAGGAAAATATGATCCTCCTCATACTTATTTTATCCCAAGCTCATCTTCGCAAGTTGCTATTGTGCAAGATACCAAAACTCCTGACATTCAAGGAGTCCCCTCCCCTCTTCCCTCTTCCAAATATAATATTCTCAACCAATTGGCTAATATCAAGATCGATGTTACTCTTCTGGACATTGTTGTCATCCCTGAGCAATAAAAGCATCTAAAACATTTCATGGAAGGAAAAGCTTCCACCATAGCCAATCTCTTTGAAGAGGCAAAAGAAGAGGATTCTATTGTAAATAAAGTAGGTGTACAAATAATTTTAGACACCCTATAAAAAAACATCCATTTTTCATTTCTGTAAAAATTATGGACAAAATAGCCCATTTTTTCCTAATTGACGGTTGTTCAGGCCCAAGCGTGATGTCGAAAATTATTATAGAATAGCTAGGATTATCTTGTACCAATGAAAATTATATAAGCATGCTCTCATATAATAGTCTACAACAATCAACTATAGGTGAAATCAAAGACATGACTTTGGTTCTATGCACACATAATGAAATTAGGACAACCCTTAATATCCAAGTAATTGACATGCCAGTAAGTAACTATTCTATCATCTTAGGAAGAGAATGGCAAGCCTTGAAAGGTGGATATCTTTCACTTGACAGGACACACTTATCTGTTCCTCGGAATGGAAAGAATATCATAGTCCTAAGGGAAGGAAGAATCTCACCATATATATAAAGCATTCCATAGCCTAATGTGAACTATGCCAAGGAGGAATTAGGGGTATACTTCATCTTTATGGATGAATATGATACTACCCTAGAACAAATTGATCTGGAGGATGGTATGTGGCACATGCACTTTGATGGTGTTAATATTATGGTAGTTGCGGGAGGTATTTGTTAAAGTTTCTACTATTATTAGGTCACTTTCAATTTACTAGATAGAAATAACATATATAGGATCACTGAGAGAAACAAAATCACAAGAGTACACAAGCATTTATCCTGGGAAACCCTCTAGGGGAAGAAAACCCAGCAAAACTTCCTTAATATAGATAGCCAATACAATGCCAAGACAATGAGCCAAACAACATAGAATTTCCTCTCCCAGAGATGTGCCTCTCTCTCTCTTCCTTCTTCTGGCAATTGGTAACTGCAGCTTCCTTCAATACTTGCGCACTAGATGAGTGAGCTATGTGTGTGTCCAAATGTGAGGCGTTGGCCTCTCTTATTTATAAAATTCTGGCATGTGTGGAAGTGTCTCTTCACTGGCAGGGCCGACTTCTTCCTCTGGGTGGTTATAACCACCTTTAATATATTCTGGGGCCTCTTTCATATATTATGGGGCCGACTTTTTATTCTGCCTATTACAATTAGGGTTTGACCAATCCGCAAAAGGGGATTTGGTCAATTACAATGACCGACATGATCAATCCACAAAAGGGGATTGATCTAATCAATAATAAATATATATTTTATATTTATCCACAAAAGGGGATAAGAATATTCTTTGCAGTTACATAATATTTTAACACTCCCTCTTAACAAGAAGGATATTTCTTTATATTTTGACAAGTCACCAGATGTCAACATCAACTAGGTAGCAACATCCACTGGGAAACATCATCAACTGGGCAACATCATCAACTGGATAACTGGAGGCATCCACTTGGTCATCTGGCATCATGATCACTAACTAGCATATCTATAAATCATCATAAGTTGTGTTCTCTTTATCTTCTCGTAGAAGATACTCTTTCTTTCTTTCGTCTTCACGCAGAATATACTTCTTTCTTATCTTCACATAGAAGATATCTTATCTTCACATAGAAGATATCTTATCTTCACACAGAAGATGTCTTATCTTCACATAGAAGATATTCTATGAGTTTTGTCATTCCTTTTATGTTCTCCCTTCTCTTGCAGTCATCTATCTCACCCATCGACTGGGGAGGACTACTACCATAGCTTCACTCCTAGTCATCCCATGTGAACTAGAGAAGCTAAGATGCTAGCCTGGGAAAGACTAGACTCCCTTTCCATGATCCATGCAGGATCACAACACAAACCTCAATAGCCAACTAACCATTCCACATGGTCAAGGTTTGTGTTCTAGGATACTCAATCCTTGGCTAAAGGAGAGTATCTGCTCGCTGCCCCTTGGAGAAACATCCACATTCCTCTCTACGAGGGTCGTCACACCCCTCTCTATGAGGGTATTCTAGCATGTCCCTAGAGTGTACAAAACTCAACACTTGGACAGAGGCCAACCTTGGCAAATTTCTCATTCCCCTTCTCTACGAAGGTCTCTTCTCTTTTCCTTCTCTACGAAGGTCTACCTGTAGGATTTCTCATTCCTTGTTTACGAAGGTCTCTTCCTTCTCTACGAAGGTCTAGCTATGAGATCCAAAAAAAAATTCTTGTGGTCCAAAATATTTCAATGGTATAATACCATGCTACCCATCTGTTGGGCACCATCCATATACTAGATAACTTTCATCTTGAACAAAATATCTGGGCACCATCCATTTGCTTTCATAATTGCATCAAATCATGATCCTCCATTTCGAATTCAGAGACATAGCTCCCTCTACCACCAAACTGATAGTTTCTAATCATCATCCTTGAAGTTCTCTTTTGTAATATCCTGGGTGCCTTCTTGAGTTTGAATATTTCTGTCTTCATACTGGATCAACCTGCTCCATCTGCATCTATAAGAACGGTACTAGAGCAACCTGTAGTTACCTGCATCTCATCAACTCTATCTGTGTATCCATCTTTTTCTTTATCTTGAACATTTATGTTTTGTTTCTTCAGGAGCCTCATGCTCCTATATAGATACTGGATATTGTCTGGTCTTTATTGAATATCATCATATCATATTTCCTTCTCGTGTTGTCTAACTTCTACAAGTCACGGCATAAGTTCTTTCTTCTGAGACTTGTAAACTTACTTACAGTATGTTTTCTTTGTCACTCTCATGAGTGATCATACATGAAATAAATATTTTATCTCTTTCTTCATCCTCTTCTTTGATACTTCCTTCATAAGTCTTCATAGACACTGAAGTAAAATGAGGTTAATTAACATTCTCACAAAAATCTAACTTGTAATGATAAATTATTAAAGTAAACAAGATACTAAAAATAAACATGAATACTTATCTTTTTTGTGTGTGTGGGGAGGCTCTACAGACTCCACCATTTGGTATCTTTCTTCAGATCAACTATCTTCAACTTAAAGTACATAATCCTTAATTTCTACTAAAGATTTCTTTGAGGGAGGATATTCCTCTTCCTCTACCACATGTGCTTGATGCTTTATTTTCCCTTTTCCTTGAGGACAGTCATAGGAAAAGAGTCCCAACTTTTGACAGTTGTAGCATCTGATCTTTGAAACATCCTTCTTCTTATCTGGAACTCTTACGGAATTAGCTTCTTTATTATTCTTCTTGAAGGAACTTCTTTTGTTCTTTTGAGCTGTAAGAGCTTCCTCTTCATCGAAAATTAATCTCTTGTATTGGTCCAGAAGTCTAGATTCTTCATGTGTGCAATCTGCCGATAACTTATCAAACTTGGGTAACTTGCTTCTTGCACACACTCCTTGTACAAAAGGAATCCAAAATGTTGGAAACCCATTTAGGGTTGTGGTTACAAGATCCTTGTCACTAATGACATCTTCAATAGTTGCAAGTTGATCTCTGATCTAAGAAACTCTCATAAGGTAGGATGTGACAGATTCTGAGTTTTCCATCTTCATATTATGAAGATGATTTCTTAAGGTAAGATTCTGGTTGATGTCTTTTCTTTCATATAACCTGCTAAGTGCTTCATAAATTTTCCTTGTTGTCTGTAGTTCGGATATATGAGGGATCAAGTGATCCTTCACTGAATCTGACACAATTCTCTTTGCTTTCTTTTCATTCTTCTTATGCTTGGACTTTTTCTCTTCTTCATCTGGTTCTGGTACACCCACTATAACATGTTCTAGGAGATCATTCTCCTCTAGAATCATCTGCAACCTATGCTTCCAAGATCTGAAGTTTCCATATCCTTCCAGCCTATCTTCTACCCTCATGTTGGTAGCCATTATTTCTTGCAGCAGAAACCCTAGCCCTTCGGGCTATAGAAATAATAAAAAAAATCAAATTACTTGGATCTGAAAACTGAACTCACCAAAAGATGCGTTGGACTGAGGCGAGTAGCCTATTGTGTTTAGATTTAAAAAAATCCAACTTTTACCCCTCCAAACTTGATCTGTGGATTTCTGGACTGGTGCTTCTAGTTTTCTAGTTCTTTTGGTTTTTTGGTACTTCTGGTACACTGGTACTTCTAGTTTTCTGGTACTTTTCGTACTTTGTGAAAACTAGGGTTTTCACTTTCCGGGAGATCTAGCCACTGAAAATGTGCGTTGAAGATGCCTAAATGTTCCTTGATGGTAGGGCACACCTTTCTAGATGGATTTGGGGCTGAAAACCTTCTTCAATAAAAAGCCCTAATTTTCATGTACAGCAACAGTGACATTTTTCTTTTTCCTGTGAAAGATTCTTTCTCCAGCTTAGCTCTGATACCATGATAAAGTTTCTGCTATTATTAGGTTACTTTCAATTTACTAGATAACAATAGCATATATAGGATCACTGAGAGAAACACAATCACAAGAGTACACAAGCATTTATCCTGGGAAACCCTCTAGGGGAAGAAAACCCAGCAAAACTTCCTTAATATAGATAGCCAATACAATTCCAAGACAATGAGCCAAACAACACGGAATTTCCTCTCCCAGAGATGCGCCTCTCTCTCTCTTCCTTCTTCCAACAACTGGTAACTGCAGCTTCCTTCAATACTTGTGCACTAGATGAGTGTGTCCAAATGAGGCACTGGCCTCTCTTATTTATACAATTCTGGCACGTGTGGAAGTGTCTCTTCACTGGCAGGGCTGACTTCTTCTTCTGGGTGGTTATAACCACCTTTAATATATTATGGGGCCTCTTTAATATATTATGGGGCTGAGTTCTCATTCTACCTATTACAATTAGTGTTTGACCAATCTGCAAAAGGGGATTTGGTCAATTACAATGACCGACATGATCAATCCACAAAAGGGGATTGATCTAATCAATAATAAATATATATTTTATCTTTATCCACAAAAGGGGATAAGAATATTCTTTGCAGTTACAAAATATTTTAACAGTATTTACCTCCACATGTAAACCTGACGAGAATAGAATATTTCGAGAAGCAAGATGAAACCCTAATGAGTTGGCTAATAACCCTAGAAGACATGTCGGCTCAAGAGGATAATTTGTATTAGGTTAATAGCCTCCAAGAGAAGAAGTCGACCAAAAGAAATAATATATACTGAATAGATAGATACCTAGAATGAGAAATCGGCCCAAGCAGTTAGCCAAAGTTAGTATAAATATAGGAGGACAGTCTTCATTCTGGTAGGCATTCTCAGAATTGCATAGCAACACTTGTGTGCACTGCAATTTCCCAGTTTGTGCGCAGGTTTGGAGGAGAGTTGTCGTTGCAGCTGCTGCAGCTAGCAGATTACGCTTTGGTTTGGACTATCTCTTGGTTAGGGTTTGGACTATCTAATCATCTCTTGTTTGATGCGTTATCCTTGGGGAAAGGTATGCTACTCTTTTTTTGTCTATCTAGCCTAGGGTTTGCTTCCAGAGTGATTCTCTGTCAATATTGAGGTGCTCAGAGGGTGGCTTCGGCCTATGGTTGGGTGACAATAGTGATATTGTCAAAGTTAAAATGAGCACATCCATTATATTCTAATAGGTTATTGGCCCACACCTCCTTCATTCAGTCTAATCACTGGAAGGAAGCATAGCCATAAAATTATTAAGCTCGTTGAAGAACTGTCGCTAGGGTTTCCAACAGGAGCAGTCACCAAAGCATTGCCACTAGGGTTTCTAGTAGGAGCAGTCACCAAAGCACTGCTACTAGGGTTACTAGCAAGTGCAGTTGCAGAAACCCTAACCCTCTCATTGAGTCACCTTAAGTGAATGGATTGACCTAATTTCTAGATAGATCTGTGCACCCTAGCCTAGCGCATCTCCTGGTACTCTCATCAAGCCAAGACATCAAGTTTGAGTTTTTGGTCAAATCTAGGGTTGACCAAGTCAAAGAAGTTATGACTTACTCTATGAAGTTAGAAAACAAGTTATATGGAGCCTCTAACTTCAAAGCATGGAAAAAAAGGATTGACCTCATCCTTACCAAGAATAAAGTGTTGGATATCCTGAAAGGAAATATCGTGGAACCAAAGTTTGAAGAAGGAAAAGAGAAGGAACCACAGAATGTTGCAGTTATAAAGAAGTTCAAAGATGGTGACATCAATGTCATGAGTATCATAGTGGACTCTATAAAATATCACTTGATACCCTACATCTCCCATCTTTACTCATCGAAGAAGATGTATAATGCCCTAACAAACCTCTTCTCAGTCAGAAACATTGGACAAGTAATGAGTCTGAAGAATGAGCTCTGTGACATGAATATGAATGATGATAACAGCATAACATCATACTTTGTGAGAATATATCAGTTAAGAGATCAAATACAAGCTATTGAAGAGATCATTTCAATGAAAGAATTGTTAAACATAGTACTCGATGTTCTTCCCAAGACATAGGATGCATTTTCCGCAGGCATGAACACAAGGAAGGAGTATCCTACATTTGAAGAAATTTGGACTTGTTGTTCTCAAGAAGAATCTAGGATCGGTGCAAAAGAGAAACCCCAAAAGAATTACGATGATCAAGCCTTCACAACAAGATTCAAGAATTTCAAGAACAAAAGGAAGTTTGGTTCAAGGAGGAAGACAAATCAAGAGAACGATATTTCAGAAATACAATGCTTCAACTGTCGAAAGTATGGTCACTACAAGAATCATTGTCCAGAGCTAAAGAAAAGAAAGGGGACACATGAAGCATTAGTTTTCGAAGAGAAGGAACCTACTAAGAATACCAAGCAGGATACAACATACTTCTTATTCTAAAGACAAGGTAACAATACTCTTCTTAGTTCTTGTACATATCTTGTTTGCATAGTCTTCGTACATATCTTGTATATCTATCTCTTAGAAGATAATATGTTCCAAGAAGAACTGTACCTATGGAAGAGAAACAAGATAAGGATTGTTATCATTATACAAGTCAGATAATACACATGAAAGGATGAAATACATCAAACAAATCACATGGAAGCTATTACAAGATAATCCTAAATAGTAATCAATCCTGAAGAGACTTAGAAGAAGCAAAGACAGAAAGAAGTCAACAATCAAGAAGAAATTGGAGAAACACTTATAACACTTTATAGAAAGGAATAAGGATGCAGACGGAAGAATGGACTCTCCTAGATGAAGGGAGTCGATTATATATCCCCAAAAGGAAGAGCATGCATTCATACATGAAGCATGGATTAGGAGGGACCTAATCCTATGATCCATTGAAGATGATGAAGTATGTATCCATCGTAGCAGCCATGAAAGGCAGTACATGTTCATTTCGACCTCAGAAGAAGTCTTCTTCGAAGAGAAGCCTTAAAGTATCCCTGGTTGTCCATCCACATCCGTGATCCTATAATGAAAGGAAGAAGTGGAATATTTAGGGCATGGAATCTATAAGAAACTCCATGGACCCAAGAGCTAAAGAAAAACATGAGGAAGAATATGAAAATTCCAAGAAATAAAGAGAAGCCAGAACAACCAGTCATTGTATCGAGAATCACAAGATTACCAGCCTGATATGAACTCACTAAAAGAAAACAAGCAGAGGTACTGAAATTTGTGATGAAGAACAGTGTATGAAAGACTTATGAATGTAAGCATTACGGGATCTAGAACTAGAGGTTCTCCCATATGGAGGGAGAAGACTATGATGTTTACCTATTCTAGTAAACCAAACATACCTCTACATGAGCCAGTATATCATCCGCAATATCCATAGGTTGGAGTTTACATGCAAAGCAACCTCAAGGCTTTGAGGTATATCAGGAAGAGACCCTTGTATGCATATGGAAAAAGACTACCTGATGGAGAACCTCCAATGCACAGCAGAAGCGTGGTGAAGATTTTCTATAACAGATATATTGTATCAGAATGATTACTCAGGAGATCAGGATGATGGATTGCCAATCCATGACAAATATGTCATGATGACATAAGAAGTGCCACATGGATATGTTTCAGTTTGACCCTTGCCACGATGTTGTGGGCTAGCAGGAACCAAGAGGAATCCAACAATGATATACTTTATTGATTAGAGCTATATGAAGCCTTCAGAGAAAACCAGTGTTCCAGAGTGAAGTGCATTTGAGATCAAGCATTATACTATCCATGATAAAGTCCATAAAGGAGAAAGTGGTTCTCCAATACATATCTCCACAAATGAGAAGACAAGCAGACATTTTGGTAAAAGCTTCTATTCAAGATGAAAAAGTTTGTGTACTCAAGATGGACCTCATGGAGGCGACTTCCCTATTGAAAAAGGAAGAGATGACTCCTAGTTTGGGAGGGAGCATGATGTGTTATTGACTCATGGAAAGTCATTTTTCAGTTCAAAAAATGGTCCAGGATGAGTAGATCCTTTCCAGTTCGGAAAGTGGTTTGAGATTTCTAACAGACAAGAATTTTCCATTTCGGAAAATGGTCCAGATCGAACAGTCATTTTTGTAATGAAAATGGTTCGATGGATTGTTGATGTACCATAGACAACTATTTCCCATTGTGGTTAGCATGGGGAATGGTCTAGGGCAGTCTCTCTTCTTGAGGGTTACTCAAGAAGACTGGCCCGCCTCGCCGGACAATGATTTTCCATTGTGGTTAACATGGGGAATGGTCGATTTTGGAGGTTGGTGCAGGAGAGTCATTTCCTTAGGAAATGGTCCGGACAGTCATTCCTTAGGGCGGATTCATTCTCTCCAGGTTGTAGTTTTTTTAGTGTCGAAGGAATGGCCCAGGGTGGGGAATGGTCTAGGTGCAGCAATCAGGGGCAGGCATTCCTTAGGGAAGACTTATTCTCTCCAGTTTACACTTTGTTTAGTGCCAAAGGAATGGCCCGGGGTGGGGAATGGTCCAGTCTCATAAATCGGGACAGTTATTCTTTCTTGATTGAGAAGAATAGTACAGATAGCTCATCATTGATGTCTTACCTTTTGAGGGAAGATTCTATTCCAAGATCTCATAGATGTGAGTGGAAGAATGGCCTAGATGATTCAGTTTATATCATAACATTGTTTCTGTGCAGGTTGATATCAGATGATTTTTATGAAGACTGTATACAGTAGATGTATACTATTGTGGTGGATGTATTCCACTATTTTTTACTATACATTACTGATCAAGTACTTGTGTGCTACTTGGTGTGTGGTAGTGTACCACTGGAATGTAATTGTGTACTACTATGGACAGACACAGTTGTATTCTATTGAATGATATTGTTTTGATTTCCTTGAAGACTATCAACAATATTGAAAATGTTTATCAGGTAGATGGATGATCAATGGACAAAGATTTCCCAGACAGAAAATGGTTCAGGACATTTATTCTTCTAGGACATATGTCTAGATTAGAAGAATGGCTCTTGTGTCACTCTGTGGTGTGAGTGAATTATCTAGCATCATTTCTAATTACTCAGATAGAGTATGGTTTCGAGAGATGATGCAACTGATGACATTGATGGTGATGATGGTGCTCATGATCTAGTCATGAGAAAGTCTATACGACTATGTTGATGATATCGGGTAAATGGTATGTTTGTGCTCAAGACCATTACATGTAATACCTCCCTAGCTAGGAGGGAGTGTTAATATTATGGTAGTTGCGGGAGGTAGTTACCTCCATGTGTAAACATGACAAGAATAGAATATTTCAGGAAGCAAGATGAAACCCTAATGAGTTGGCTAATAACCCTAGAAGACATGTCGACTCAAGAGGATAATTTGTATTAGGTTATTAGCCTCCAAAAGAAGAAGTCGACCAAAAGAAATAATATATACTGAACAAATAGATACCCAGAACGAGAAGTCGGACTAGGCAGTTAGCCAGAGTTAGTATAAATACAAGAAGCCAGTCTTCATTCTGGCAGGCATTCTCAGAATTGTAGAGCAGCACTTGTGCGCACTGCAGTTGCCTAGTTTGTGCATAGGTTTCGAGGAGAGATGTCATTGCATCTAGCAGATTACGCTTTGTCTTGGACTATCTATTGGTTAGGGTTTGGACTATCTGATTAGCTCTTGTTTGATGTGCTATCCTTGGGGAAATGTACGCTACTCTTTGTTTGGCTCTCTAGCCTAGGGTTTTCTTCCGGAGTGATTCTCTATCAAGATTAAGGTGCTTAGAGGGTGGCTTTAGCCTACAGTTGGGTGACAATAGTGATATTGTCAATGGTAAAATGAGCACATCCATTATATTCTAATAGATGGCTCACGCTCCAATGAAGGTAATGGGGCTACCATTATCTTGTACTCACCTGTAGGTAAAATTCACAGCTTTTCCTATAGATTAGAGTTTTCATGCATGAACAACGTCAACAAATTGTAAGCATTATTGCTAGTAATTGAAAATGCCTATAATTTAGGTTGTGGACACCTTACAATTTTTGGGGACTCTGAACTTGTTGTGAACCTTGTACGCAAAATGTATTCTCCTAGAAACAAGTTGATGAAACGATACGCCCAAGATGTTTGTATGCTTATCTCTAACTTATTATCATTTAACATCACTCATGTTAAAAGGAAACTGAATTCAATGGATGATAGGTTCGTTGTTTTTGCAGTGTCTCCTACTCGGCAACTTCTGCCACAAAGACCTGATTATAATTTCCAGTCGTTATATTTTCCTCATATCCCTGACAATGTAGAGTCATGGTAGGTCTTCCCTAGTGATGAAAGCATCTGCGCTTTCATACAAAATGAACCATATAATCCCAAAGAGGTTATATCCATGGAAAATAATAAAATTATGAAGGGCTTGACTCCTCTAGAAAGTTCATTTTCATCGAGTGATGTAGGAAACAAAGGAAAGCATAAAGAAGAGGAGTCAAAAAGGAAAGTGGGTGAAACCATTTCCTTGAATATTGGAACACCCGATTCCCCAAATAATGTTAAGATAGGTGCCCAATGTACTGATGAAGAAAATTTGAAATTCACTAAGTTACTTTGTGAATTTCAGGATGTTTTTGCTTGGTCTTATGAGGATCTTCACGGTTTTGATCCCGCTCTTATACAGAATGCCATTCCTATCAAGGAAGGTATAAAACCAGTTAGGCAAAAACAAAGAGCCATTAACCCCACACTTGAAGCTACCAATAGGAAGGAGTTGGAAAAACTCTTGAAGGCTGGGATAATTTTCCCTGTTAAGTATTCTGAGTGGGTTTCCAATTTGGTTCTCGTTCGAAAAACAACGGGTCAGATCCAACTATGCGCTGATTTCTAAGCATTAAATAGAGTAAGTGTAAAAGACCATTTTCCTCTCCCTAATATGGAAATGATTTTGTAGCAAGTTGCAAGGTCACAAATGATGTCCTTACTTGATGGTTTTTCTAGTTATAATCAGATCAAGGTAAAAAGGATGGATAAATACAAAACCACCTTCAATACATGTTGGGGCACATTTTCTTATGAACGCATGCCTTTTGGATTATCTAATGCAGATGCCACTTTCCAAATAGCTATGCAGATAGATTTTGATGATATGATTGCTAATATTATTCAAATTTATCTTGATGACTTGACTATATATTCAAAGCACTGATCGGATCATTTTGGTCATCTTAGAAAATTTCTCATGCCATGCAGAAATTTTGGCATTTCTTTAAATCCTTCTAAGTATATTTTCATCGTTATCAAGGGAAAGCTCATTGGGAATATTTTTTATGATTCAGGAATAAGCATAGATCTCGAAAGGATTGTTGCTATTTTGAACCTTCCAGCCCCCACTTCCAAAAAGGAGGTTCAAGCCTTTATGGGAATTATCAAATTTATCCATAGATTTGTTTCTGATTTTAATGTAATGGTCAAACCAATTCATAATATTCTTAAGCAAGATCTCTCCTTTTCTTGAACTAATGACGTCGAGAATTCTTTTGTAGGGTTTAAGAAGGTAATCAGTTCCGCATTGGTTTTGGCGAAGCCAAATTTTGAGAAAGATTTCATTATATACACTAATGCCACGGAGGAAGTAGTTTTTGTTGTTCTTGTACAATGTGATGATGAGAATAATGAAAACCAGTAGCTTACATGAGTCAAAGCTTTTCAGACGAAGAATTCAAATATTCTTATATCGAAAAACATGTTTTCGCTCTTGTTAAAGCTATGGAAAAAAATTTCCACTTTATCCTAGGCAAGCACACACTGGCAAAAGTCCCTTTGCCTGCTGTCAAGTTTTTTCTCTCACAGACTTATATTTCAGGGAAGCTTGCACATTAGCTTGCCAAGATCCAGGAGCATGATTTAACCATCATGACTTTGAAAATGATTAAGGGAAAAGACTTATCCCTTCACTTAGCTCAACAAGCTGAAGCAAGTGAAGAAATTAACGAACAAGATAACCCTCTTGCAGCACTATTTTACATTGATATTCAAATACTTCCTATAGTTGAACATCCCTGGTATAAAACTCTGGGGTATTCCTTGCAAAATCAGAAATGCCTAGATAACTTAGATATTCATCAAAGGAGAATGCTTTGTCTTGAATCTTCTAGATATGTTGTTTTAGGAGACTTCTTGTTCAGGAGATTTGTCGATGGAATATTACTTCTGTGGGTGAATAATGAGGAAGCACAGAAACTGTTACAAGAAACCCATGGATCTTCATATTCTGTTACTCACGTGGGTGTTCATTTTTCTGCTAAAACTACTACTTTTAAAATCATCAAAAAAGGGTATTACTGGCCTTCAATTTTTCGAGATTCTTATAACTTTTCAAGATCTTGTGACAAGTGCCAAAAATTCATTGGGAAAGAACGTATTTTTTCCATGCCTTTTCAACCTGGCCTCTCTAATTTTCCTTTTTCAAAATGGGGTCTGGAATTTATCGGTCTTATTAATCCTCCATCTTCAGTAGGGCAGGTTTTTATATTGACAGCCACAAATTATTTTACGAAATGGACTGAATTTGTCCCACTTAAACACTCACAGGATGAATAGGTTATTTCTTTCATTGAAACTAATATTTTCTCCAAATTTGGCACTCCTTTAGAAATTATTACAGACAACGGCCCTGCTTTTATTTCTGCTAAGCTGACTCAGTTTCTAGCTAAGCTGGGAGTCAGGCATTTTACCTCATCAGCTTATTACCCTCAAGGAAATCGGCAAGCCGAGTCTACTAACAAAAATCTGGTTAGAATTATCAAAAGTCTCATTGAAGATAAGCCTCATCAATGGCACACCCTCCTCACTTACACCCTTTGGGTAGATCTCACTACTACCAAGGTAAGCATAGGTTGCACTCCCTTTCAGCTTGTTTATGGTCAAGAAGTTATTCTTCCTACCGAGATGGAAATTTCTTCTCTACGGATGATGCTACATATTGAAGAATTAAATTCTTCTAATGTCTCTCAACAGATAAATGCATTGTTAGATTTAGAGGAACAAAGGTTGTTTTCCTTGGAGAACATAAAGAGAAGACAACAAACCGTAGAGAGATATTTCAACAAAATCACAAAAGTTGTCAGATTTAAAGTAAATGAGAAAGTCCTGCTTTGGGATTCAGCTCATGCTGATAGAGGAAGGCATTCGAAGTTTCAAAAATTATGGCTGGGTCCTTTTAAAATCGCTTTTGTCCTAGGCGCAAATTATTATCTCCTGAAGGATTAGGAAGAGCGATTATTTTCCTATAGCACCAATGGTTCCCACTTGAAACATTATATGGAACTAGTTTGAAAGTTAAAACACTTTATGAAAATTACTTATGTATTATAATTTTTTGTTTCACTGCTTTGATTTTGCTTTGTTGTTTTTATTTTTCTGATGTTTCATTTCTGTTATTTTTCTTTTATTAATTTATTTTCTTTCATAAATAAATTATGGATTAGTTTTGCCACAGTGATGCTATTCTGTGAGTATTGTTAAGCAATAACAATCAGGTTACACATCTATCATGATGTCCCCCTTGAAGACATCACTGAAATTGTTCTCTACATCCAGTACTATTGTTAGATAGATAATTGGATTTTCATCCCTACTTTTTGTCTTCCCTTTCTTCCCTCCACCCTGAGATTCAAAAGAGCACACCATAATTTTTTCTCCTTTAAGAAATAAATGCTTTCATTGTGACCAATTGAATGTTATGCATATAGGAATAAACCCCTCATACGTAACACTTTCCATGAGCTATTCCCAAATTCTTGGATCATGTTTTTCCTTAAACCGCCTCACTTCCCCCTATTGCACAATCATAATGGTAAATATTTTATTTGTTCTATTATTCACCTAGTCTACAAAGACAGAGCTTCCAAATTCTTAATCTGTTGAAAACAGATTTCCCTGTGGAGTCGTCAGTTTTTTTATGCTTAAAAGTGCAATGATGAATACTATGCTCCCAAATGATTGACAAACTTTATTATTTAACATTATTAATAATAAACTAGTAGGTGGCACCCCCTTGTTAGACTTATGGTACTTGTTATATCCTCTAATAAATTGGTGGAGTTTTTCTTTTTAGGTGATAGATTGTGGTCCAAAATTTATTTCTAAATTTTTGTAGGTAGGTTAGAAAGTCTATTTTCTATAAATAAACTCAGACAGAACTTTTGATTTGGTTTGGTCAAGAAAACGACAGAATCTCAGGTTTCGGTGGTTTAGGCGAGCCCGAAACATGCTCATTAACCACCAAAATCCTTCATTCTCGGTAGTTAAGAGGGAAAAGCAAAAGCTCATTTAACTACCGAAAAGATTTCAATGGGAAAAATGAAAAGCCCATGCTTTCACATGAGCCAGTTGTCAATTGGCGCAATGATGAAAACATAACCACCAAAAGTCCATGGAGGTGGTAAGGTATGCATGTTCTTGTTGTATCTATCTAAAGATTGATACCTTGTTGTCCTTTTAATTGCATTTGTCATTTCAAAATTAAGGCTCGGCAAAGACATAGAAACTCATGCATGTTTCCCAACTAATAGAAATGATTAGTCACGTAGCCCCTCACTATCTCCAGTCACGAGGAAACAAATACATTATGACCTCGATTAATCTCTGATTTAATCTCCATTTATTATCAATTTGAATCCGGGAGTCATTGTGACAATCTTGAGCCCGTGATTTCATCAAGCAAACGCATATCCAGAGATAATAATCCCATTTTTTGTGGTGATTGCCGAGCGCAGTTCGAGTTCAGCAGATCATTATCAAGCCAATTGTCATACCAATCAAGCCAGGTCGAGTCATCAGGTAGTTCAAAGCCCATATTGTTTCAATTTAAATGTATATCTCACCGAAACTCAAAATTTTCGACATGTTTTCAGTCAGTCTGTTGCCTAAATTTGGTTAGTGATTGAGCTTTGTGATCATAACTCTGAGTCACTCTATCTCATTTATTTTTCTCTGAGTCATACTCCCTGTCACCCTAAATCATAGAGTCTGTGTCTCCCTAGCACGAATTTTTTCCTAAATCGCAGGTACAGTGAGCATTTACTAAATGCCGAAAGCAGGGCTAGTTCTAAGGGTTGAATTGGATGGATTTTGGTACCTTGAGGCTCACATTGAGGTGGTTGAGTTCTTCAAGCAAACTGGAGTCTATACGTATTGTGAAAAACTGGCATATTTTCACCAACAGGTGTCTGAAACCTTTGCTAGCTCGTATGATGGAAGAACAAAAACAGTGGGAAAGGAGTAGTTTTTGGTTGATGAGACAACCATAGCTGAGTTCATTGGTCTTACCAGAACAGGCGATTGTTGGTTCAAATCAACTGTACCTTCAAACATTGAATTTAGATACTACCTATAGACTCTGCACAAAGATCTTACATGGAAAAAAGACATACCAATGTCTTATCTGGAACCTAAATGGCAATCTCTCCTGAAGGCAATCTTTGTCTATATCACCTGTGAAGGTAGATACAACAGATTCATGTTCTACCACTTCAAACTTTTAAATCACTTCACAGGGAGATCTCCCATCAATTTACCGTTTTACTTGCACAAAGCCCTCACGAAAATGGCTAGGCAGGTCAAGGCCAAGCCCACTAAGGTGGCAAGTATATTGTCTCATAAAGGACTCATTACTCTCATTGTCAAAGAGTCATTGAAGAAAAGGCAAGTAGATTGGAACTACTTCCTCTTCTGGAATGAATTCCAGACTGATTGGCAACAGCGGGAGAAGGGTAAAAGAGTTGCCACTAAGAAGACCATTACTCCTAAAAGTAGTCATAGAAAATGGAAGGGTATCTCACCACCAAGAGATCCAATAGAATCATCCTCTGTTAAAATAAAAAGAACCAAAAGAAAGTTACAGTTTGAGGGTGAGCAGACCAAGGACCCTGCTGAAGGAAGTAACCCTTTAAACCTACCATATAGTGATTCAGAGCCAGAACAGGAGTTAGCAAAGACACAAGCTAATGTACAGGATGGACAAGTTGCAAACGATTGTTCCAACTTGCCCTCACCAACTCCCCCAGAGGCACACAGTTCACCATTGGAAAAAGCTTCTTCAAGTAACCCTAAAGCATCTAAGGCACGGAAAATCAATAAACTCCTACAACAAGTCTATGAAATGGAAGTCTTGGAAAGAGTTATTAAAAAGGCAAATATAGACTTGACTGAAAGAAATGCTGAACTTTTCAACATGAACCAAAGCCTCAAAGAAAATCATGATAAGATCAAAGATAGGAACAAGGTGTTGATAAGGGAGAACATGAAGCTATACAGGCAGTTTAGAATTCTCAGGCTGAAACTAAAAGATTCTCAATCGCCAACACATGAGCAAACAGGTTTGGAAACTCTAGCCAACTTAGCTACAACCATGGTAGGTATACCATAGTCTTCCACACAGCAAGTTGAAGTTCGAATATCTGCATGAAGAGGAGCTACATCGTCCAAAAGACCTTGAACACTCAGCAGAACATCAAGGTAATCATTTTTGCAAATTTTGAAGTTTTGACAAAGCCAAGTTTTCGGTGGCTTAGGCGAATAGGACGAATTTTCATTAACCACCAAAAGAAGAGATTTCAGTAGTTAAATCACCCATAAGTCTTCTATGTTAACCACCAAAATCTTGTCACTACCAGAATGACCAAACTTTTGCACAAATCAAGGTTTTTCTGATCCAAATCATTTGAAAACACTCATGATGGATGGATGATGAATTATATATTCAGTTTCAAGATCCATTTTTTGTGCATAAGGAATAGAAAGGGTAGCCAAGTTTATTTTGGCACCTATTTTGGTGGAAACAGATTGGATTTTTTGCACATCTCAATAAATTCAAATTATATCTCTTGGAAGAGTCATCACTAAGCCTTGGAAGGCTATTTTGCACTACACAATGACTCTACAAGATATGAAGACCATGAAATGTGGGATTGACCTCATTTTGGGGATCATTCCCTATCTTTTGCAAACTGAATTTTGACTTTCTATCTTTAGCATATTTGATCCATGCTTTTAGGATCTCAAAACTGCATTGTAAAGCTATAAAGCTAAAGATAGAAGATGAACTAAAGGTTCGATTTTGAGTTCTATATGCTACTGTTTTGTATGAAAGACACTTTCTTTAATATATCAGCCAACAAGCTTCTTTCATTTGTTACTGTCAGACCTTATTTCATCTTTGTCTATGCTTATGAGTGGAATTAGTTCTTTTGTCTCTATTTAATGATCCTATGGTAACTGTCATCTTACTTTTGATTGTTAAGCAAGAATCACAAGCATTCTTGGCTAGTTTGTTGACCCATCATATATATGGTTTTATGTATGTTTTGGTTAATTGATTAGTTTTCTTACCCATTTGTTATACAAACCTATCTGACAATAGCTCTTGAAGGCCTTGTGTTGCATGAATATAGTCAAGACTGTCTTGAGAATACAATACAGAGGTTAAGATATTCATCTTGATCCAAACCCACACCTATTATTGAGAAAATAGTTTCCAAAAAGATTGAGTTACCAGGCATCTCTAACTTACAACCTAGGAGAGTTTCCTGGAGTGATAACAAATTTGCGTCGCTGCCGGGGAGAGGAGATCAAAGCTCAGCTTCCTTGGGAGATGACATAGATCCATCTTTGATGATAGACAAAGCTTGGACATCATTTGGGTTGTAACCATCTATCTTGTGACTCCATTGAAACGAAGTGGCTTCGAAAAGATCTCACACTAGGGCGAACCAAGAAGGCCCACTGGCAACACTAGTTCCTGACCCTGAGAAGATCATCATTAAGGGAAAATATTTACAAATAAAGGCTTATGGATCTGCAAAGACATAAAATCTAGGTATTCAAACCGACACTTCTTCTTTCATATCAAAAAGGCCTCTAGTTGAATCCTCTACTGCTGAAACTCATAGTTCTCAGGAAATTGAAATTTTATCTGAAATATTGAAGGTAGAGGAACCTTCACTTTCCTCTAATGTTACAGACTCTGTTTTTGAGCATGATATTTCATCCAACCTTAAAGAGGTAATTACAGGATCCCCTCAGCAAAAAGAAACCTCTTCTTCATCTTCTTTGAATTCCTCACCCACCAAGCCTACAGAGGGTGTTTTCTACACTCATATTAATCTCCCTGTTCTTGAAGATATTTTACATGATCTGTCCTCTAAGGGAGAAGAAATATTAGCCTTGTTGCTCTGTCAGTTTTACAAGGCCTCTTATTTTTCACCCATCTCTGAAAATTTTTCTCAAAGTGAAGTGAGACAACCATTTTACTTAAACTCAACCATCCCATATCAACCTTCATCTCTTGCAAATTCTTCCTCTGTATCAACCTCCAAGACTGCCATGGTTGTCCCTTTAACCAAGATGGAACAGATTCTAGCAAATAGGTATGCTCCACTTGTCTTTCCCAATCCCTTATCTGCCATGCCAACCGGAGATTATCAGAAATATATGCCAAAGTTTACCGGAGCTGGGGATTATACTGTTGAAGAACATATAGAATCTTTTTATGCTTATGCTGAAAATATTAACATTTCAGAAGAAGATGTGTGGACAAGAGTTTTTGTGTAGAGTTTGGATGGCCAAGCCCAGAAGTGGTTCAAAGAGCTACCGGCAAATTCAGTCACAGGTATTGAACAACTAGATGAGGTATTCTTAAAACACTGGGGAGAAAGAAGAGATCTACCATATTACATTTCTGAGTTCAGAAACTTAAGAAGAGAAGATGGAGAGTTGGTCTCAGACTTCATCAAAATATTTAATAGAATGTTTGGCAAGATTCCTGCAGAGATCAAACCAAGTGATGCATCGACAAAGCTCACATTCTCTGCTGCTTTTGATCCAGATTTTTGTCTAATCCTCAGAGAAAGAAGATCAACCACACTTTCTTTAATGCAAGATGTTGCCCTCGAATTCGAATCAAATATTATGGCATCTCAGAATCTCAAAGGAAAGGTTGAGAGAAATAAGTCTGTCATTGAGCCCCCTTCTTATTCTAATAGTAAAATGGAAAAGATGGCCAACATGTTGGAGAACTTGACATCTGAAATGTCAAAATTGAAGATCCAGAATCAACAACCAGTAAGGACAAAAGAGCCAAATGATTTTGTCCCTAGAAATCCGAATGCTTTCCCTTACAGAAGGAACAATCAACAAGTCCAGATCCTTTAGAGAGACAAGAATGCAGCTAATGATCAGAGAATCAGACCCCCTTTCCAAAATTCAATGTTAGAAGAACAACAACAGATATCTCATGATGAAGTTGAAGAAGCAGATGAGATAAATTGTTTTGGTGACGAAAATGATTCCTCCTTTTTGACACAAGTAGATTATGAAGAAGCCCTGATGGGCCAGCAAATTCATGAGGCAAGTATTGAAGAATCTGTCTACCTGACAGATGATCAGAAAGGTTATAATTTAAGATCCAAAAATGTTGCCCCTAAACCATTGCTCGCTTCTCCTATGAAGAAGAAAGAAGTTGCTGCCAAGCAACTTGCTGCTCCTATAAAACAAACCTCCACTCCTGCAAAACAGCAGCAAAAGAAATCACAGTCCTTAGCCAAGGAGCAAGTCATTCTCAAAGCTCCTTCCAACAAGGTAAAAGCTTCCAATAAATCAACATTTTCTTTTAATTTTGAATGAGAAATTCAGAAATTAAAGATACCTATGCCATTGACCAAACTCATGAAGAATGATATTTTCAAGTCTACCATCCTAAAGTCCCTTGAACCAAAGGCCTCTTCATCTGTTGATTTTATAAACTTACAAGATGTGAAGCCAACAATAACTATAGGGCCTATGATAGAAGACCGAGATGATTCTTGTCCACCATTCTATATATCCCTAAATGTTCATGATAAGATCCTCCACAACTGCTTGCTTGATTCAGGAGCATCACATAATCTTATGCCCAAAGCAGTGATGGATGAGATTGGGCTTGAGGTCACCAAACCATATCATGATCTCTTCTCTTTTGACTCTAGGAAAGTCAGATGCCTTGGCCTCATAAAAGACCTTGTTATAAACCTTTCCCAATTGCCAATGAGAAGCATGGTAATGGATGTGGTGGTTGTTGATATCCCACCCAAGTTCAGACTCCTCTTGTCTCGTCCATGGAGCAAAAGGTTAGGAGGTACCTTGCAGATAGATCTTTCATATGCTATGATCGTGGTGTTTGGAGGGGAACTAGAAAGACTTTACAGAGAGAATCAACTTGCCTACATCATCAGCGATGCAAAACATTATGTAAATCATCCAATTTATGCTGTAGAAACAAATTTTGGCTCGTGCATCCTTCAAATAGATGATTCTCAATCAGCTCCTTTGCAGCTTGTGAAGCCCACTGAACAATAAACTGATGATAAAGGTGTTCCCGTTTGGACTATGTATTTTGATGGGGCTAGTACCAAAGATTCAATAGGTGCAGGGGTAGTTTTGATTTCTCCTTCGAAGGAGACTATACATTTGTCTTTTAAGATTTCAAAACTACTAACAACATAGCAGAGTATGAGGCCTTGTTGTTGGGATTAAATTCAGCTAAGGAGATGGGGATAAGAGGATTAAAGGTGTTCAGAGATGCGGATCTCATCATACAACAAGTAAACAGTACTTTCCAAGCAAAGCATGTCAGATTGAAAGCCTACAGGGATGAGGTATGGAAAATTAGAGATTCTTTTTCCATTTTTGAGATTTCTTATATACCCAGAGATATGAATCGTCTTGTCAATTCCCTTGTTGTTTCAGCCAGCATGTTTATTCCTCCCATGCCCCCCAAGCTCAATTATGAAATCCAAGTCAAATATAGGCCATCTTTGCCCGACAATATCAAATACTGGAAATTTTTTGAATATGATGATGAACTTAATAGATTTCTTCAGGTGGTAGATGAGTTTTCTGATATGCACGTCAACTAGCAGAATCTAAATGTAGAGGAATCCCAAAAGCCTAAGCTAAAACAAAAATTGGGTCAGCATGATATTGTTCAGCTACCTAACAATTACATACCTTGGGGTTTGGTACCTCTCAAAAAGATATTTGATCACAACGATGTCCCCTACAAGCCAGATAAAAAGGAGAAAGAGCTTGTTGTTCATGAGCACAACATAGGGAGCGAAAGCCAGCCTAAATTCATAAATCTATCCTCTGAATTGATTGTTGATCAGAAGTCCGAATATTGCAGCATTTTGAAATAATATTCTGATGTTTTTGCTTGGAAATATAGTGATATGAAGACTTATGAACTTGATATCATTCAACATAAGATTCCTCTTGAAAAGGACACCATCCCTTTCAAACAAAAGCTCATACCTATCAGTCCTCTTCTTTTGCCTGTGATTGAAAGAGAAATCAAAAAGATTCTTGATGCTAAGATCATAATCCCTTTGAGATACTCTAAATGGATTGCAAATCTAGTAATAGTGAGAAAGAAAAATGGTCAGGTCAGGTTATGTGTGGACTTTAGAAACTTAGATGCTCTAAGAAATACAAATATCCCCTACATAAAATGGAACATTTGCTACAAAGGATTTCAGGGGATACTATTATGTATTTCCTAGATGGTTTTTCCGGCTATAACCAGATTTCTGCCCATCCTGATGACCAAGAAAAGACTGTGTTTACTACTTCTTGGGGTACCTTTATGTACACCAAAATGCCATTCGGATTAATGAATACCGGGGCCACATTTCAAAGGGCCATGGACATAGCTTTCGTGGGTGAGAAGGACAAGTTTGTCCTCATATATCTTGATGACATCACAGTTTATTCCAATATTCATGAGGAGCATCTAAATCATTTAAAAAGAGTGTTTCTGAAGTGCAGGCAGTTCGAAATTTCATTGAATCCCCAAAAGTCCCATTTTTCTCTCAAGAAAGGCAAGCTCTCAGGCCACATTTTCTCAACAGAAGGCATGAAAATTGATCCAGCTTGGGTGGAAGCAATTCAGAGGCTGTCCTTGCCAAGGTCGAAAAAGGATATTCAAAAAGGGGTCTGAGATAAAATGGACAGACAACGCAAGGAATTCATTTTTAGGATATCAAACAGGCTATCATGGAATCCCCGACTCTAATCAGTCTAGATTATAGCAAGATTTTCTACATTTTCTCTTTTGCTTCTTATGACACAGTGGCAGCAGTTTTGCTATAGAAAGATGATGAAAATATGAATCACCCAGTTGCTTTCTTCAGCAAAACACTCAGAGATGTTGAACTAAGGTATGATCCTATTGAAAAATAAGCCTATGCTCTCATAAAATCTTTAAAATATTTCAGAATTTATATCCTCCACTCAAAAGTCATTGCATATGTTCCTTCACCCTCCGTGAAAGATGTTTTGACTCATCTTGATATTGATGAAAAGAGAGCTAAATGGATTGCAAAGATGATCAAGTTCAACATTGAAGTGAAGCCCACCAAATTGGTAAAAGGCCAAGGCCTTGCTAAGCTTTTAATGGAGGAAAACCATGAGCTGTTGGACATAAATTTGATAGGAGAAAATTTAGCCAATTTGCAGACAGAGCTGGCAGCAGAAGAACAACATAACAATCAACAAGTGGCAGATCATTTGTCTTCTTGTAAATGGTAATCAGGTATTATACATTTTTTTCAAAAACTAGAAGTTCCTCCTGAACTCAGCATGACTCAATCCCAAGCCCTTAAGCTCAGAGCCATCAAATTTTACATTTACAATAATCTGTTATATTGGAAAGACCCTATTGGTTTACTACTTAGATGTTTAGACAAAGAAGAGTCAGTGGAATTTATACATCAGTTCCATTCAAGTGTTTGTGGAGGTCATCATTACTGGAAGACCACGGTTCATAAAATTCTAAGGGTTGGTTACTATTGGCCTTTTCTTTTCTCATATGTGTGTGCCTTTGTTAAATCTTGTGATAAATGTCAAAGATTCACAGGAAAACAACAGCTAAAATCCTTGCCCCTGAGACCCATAGTAGTGAATGGCCCTTTTCAGCAGTGGGGTTTAGATTTTATAGGTGAGATAAATCCTTTGTCTAGTGGTCAACATAAGTGGATATTAGTAGCCACAGATTATTTTACAAAATGGATAGAGGTAGTTCCCACCAGGAATGCCACTCACCAGGTTGTCATGAAGTTTCTTTATGAAAATATCTTGAGAAGATTCGGCTGTCCCAAAAGGCTGGTAACAGATAATGCAATAGCTTTCAAAGTAGAGGCATTGGTCAACATGTGTGAATCAATGGACATCCAGTTGGTACATTCGACCCCCTACCACCCTTAAGGTAATGGCCTGGTCGAATCATCCAATAAGAGCTTAATCAAAATCATCAGAAAATTGTTAGAGGAGAACAAAAAGAATTGGGATTCTAAATTAAAATTTTCTTTGTGGGCAAATAGAGTAACTATCAAAAAGTCCATAGGAACCTCTCCATTCAAATTGGTTTATGGGACTGATGCCATTTTTCCTGTTCAGTTAATTTTACCAATGGATAGATTCTTTCAGGAAGAGCAAATTGATTAAAATGATATGGTAAGAAGAATGCTTGATTTGGTGGAACTACAGCACGCCCGCGAATAGTTAGTGGACAGATCAGAGGCTCATCAAAAGAAGATCAAAGATACTTTTGACAGAAAGGCAAAGGTGGATAATTTTCAGGTTGGTGATTGGGTTCTGAAATGGGACATTCTCAAACAGGATAAAGCCAAACATAACAAGTTCGATTCTTTGTGGACCGGCCCTTTCATGATAACTCAAGTACAGCACAACAACACATTCATTCTGTAGAATCTGGGAGGTGAAGAAATGTTCAGTGGCCCAGTCAATGGGCGATTTCTAAAACTCTATTTTGTCTAAGGCTATGAAGCCTGGTCATTATAATTTTTGTTTTAGTCTTTACTTTTACAGAATAACTCCATGCCCAATGGAAACACTAGCATATAGTTTTTAGTTTTCTTTTTCAGGAAAGGCATTGGTTCGGTGGTTTTTGAAGCCTCACAGGGAGGCATTCATCCCCAATAAGAGCCAGTGTTATCTCCTCTAATAAATTGGTGGAGATTTTTCTTTTTAGGTGATAGATTGTGGTCCAAAATTTATTTCTAAATTTTTGTAGGTAGGTTAGAGAGTCTATTTTCTGTAAATAAACTCAGAAAGAACTTTTGACTTGGTTTGGTCAAGCAAAAGACAGAATCTCAAGTTTTGGTGGTTTAGGTGAGCCTGAAATGCACTCATTAACCACTGAAAGACTTCGCCTCGGTAGTTAAGAGGGAAAAGAAAAATCTCATTTAACTACCAAAAAGATTTCAACGGGAAAAATGAAAATCCCGTGCTTTCGCATGAGCCAGTTGTCAATTGGTGCAATGATGAAAACATAACCACTGAAATTCCATGGAGGTGGTAAGGTATGCATGTTCTTGTTGTATCTATCTGAAGATTGATACCTTGTTGTCCTTTTAACTGCATTTGTCATTTCAAAATTAAGGCTCGGCAAAGACACAGAAACTCATGCGTGTTTCCTGACTAACAGAAATGATTAGTCACGTAGCCCCTCAATATCTCGAGTCACGAGGACACAGATCCATTATGACCCCGATTAATCTCTAATTTGATCTCCATTTATTATCAATTCGAATCCAGGAGTCATTGTGACAATCTTGAGCTCGTAATTTCATCAAGCAAACGCATATCCAGAGAGCATAATCCTGTTTTTTGTGGTGATTGCCGAGTGCAGTTCGAGTTCAACAGATCGTTATCAAGCCAATTGTCATACCAATCAAGCCAGGTCGAGTCATCCGGTAGTTCAAATCCCATACTATTTCAATTTAAATGTACATCTCACCGAAACTCAAAATTTTCGACATGTTTTCAGTCAGTCTGTTGCCTAAATTCGATTAGTGATTGAGCTTTGCGATCATAACTCTGAGTCACTCTGTCTTGTTTATTTTTCTCTGAGTCATACTCCCTATCACCCTAAATCATAGATTTTGTGTCTCCCTGGCACGAAGTTTTTCCTAAATCGCAGGTATAGTCAGCATTTACTAAATGCTGAAAGCAGGGCCAGTTCTAACGGATGAATTAGATGGAGTTTGGTACCTTGAGGCTCACCCTAAGGTGGTTGAGTTCTTCAAGCAAACTAGAGTCTATACGTATTGTGAAAAACTAGCAAATTTTCACCAACAGGTGTCTGAAATCTTTGCTAGCTCGTATGATGGAAGAACAACAACAGTGGGAAAGGAGCAGTTTGTGGTTGATGAGGTAGCCATAGCTGAGTTCACTGGTCTTCCCAGAACAGGTGATTGTTGGTTCAAATCAACTGTACCTTCAAACATTGAATTCAGATCCTACCTACAGCCTCTACACAAAGATATTACATGGAAAAAAGACATACCAATATCTTATCTGGAACCTAAATGGAAATATCTCCTGAAGGCAATCTTTGTCTATATCACCTGTGAAGGTAGATACAACAGAGTCATGTTCTACCACTTCAAACTTTTAAATCACTTCATAGGGAGATCTCCCATCAATTTACTATTTTACTTGCACAAAGCCCTCACGAAAATGGCTAGGTAGGTCAAGGCCAAGCCCACTAAGGTGGGAAGTAGATTGTCTCATCAAGGACTCATTACTCTCATTGTCAAAGAGTCATTGAAGAAAAAGAAGGTAGATTGGAACTACTTCCTCTTCTGGAATGAATTCCAGATTGATTGGCAACAGCAGGAGAAGGGTAAAAAAGCTGCCACTAAGAAGACCATTACTCCTAAAAGAAGTCATAGAAAACAGAAGGGTATCTCACCACCAAGAGATCTGATAGAATCATCCTCTATTAAAAGAAAAGGAACCAAAAGAAAGTTACAGTTTGAGGGTGAGCAGACCAAGGACCCTGCTAAAGGAAGTAACCCTTTAAACCTACCATATAGTGATTCAAGGCCAGAACAAGAGTTAGCAGAGACACAAGGTAATGTATAGGTTGGACAAGTTGCAGACGATTATTCCAACTTGCCCTCACCAAATCCCACAGAGGCACACAGTTCACCATTGGCAAAAGCTTCTTTAAGTAAGCCTAAAGCATCTAAGGCACGGAAAATCAATAAACTTCTACAACAAGTCTTTGAAATGGAAGTCTTGGAAAGAGTTATTAAAAAGGTAAATACAGACTTGACTAAAAGAAATGTTGAACATTTCAACATGAACCAAAGCCTCAAAGAAAAGCATGCTAAGATCAAAGACAGGAATAGGGTGTTGATAAGGGAGAACATGAAGCTGTACAGGTAGCTTAGAATTCTTAGGATGAAACTAAAAGATTCTCAATTGCCAACACATGAGAAAATAGGTTTGGAAACTCTAGCCAACTTAGCTACAACAATGGTAGATATACCACAGTCTTCCACACAACAAGTTGAAGTTCGAAGATCTACATGAAGAGGAGCTACATCGTCCAAAAGACCTTGAACACTCAGCAGAACATCAAGGTAATCATTTTTGCAAATTTTGAAGTTTGACAAAGCCAAGTTTTCGGTGGTTTAGGAAAACAAGACGACTATTCATTAACCACCGAAAGCATAGCTTTCGGTAGTTAAATCACCCATAAGTCTTCTATGTTAACCACTGGAAGCTTGTCACTGCCAAAAAGACCGAATTTTTGCACAAATCGAGGTTTTTCTGATCCAAATCATTTGAAAACACTCATGATGGATGGATGATGAATTATATTTTCAGTTTCAAGATCCATTTTTGGTGCATAAGGATTAGAGAGGGTAGCCAAGTTGATTTTGGCACCTGTTTTGGTGCAAACAGATTAGAGTTTTTGCACATCTCAACAAATTCGAATTATATCTCTTGGAAGAGTCATCACTCAGCCTTGCAAGGTTATTTTTCACTACACAATGACTCTACAATATATGAATACCATGAAATGTGGGATTGACCTCATTTTGGGGATCATTCCCTATCTTTTGCAAACTGACTTTTGTCTTTCTATCTTTAGCATATCTGATCCATGCTTTTAGGATCTCAAAATTGCATTGTAAAGCTATAAAGCTAAAGATAGAAGATGAACTAAAGGTTCGATTTTGAGTTCTATATGCTACTGTTTTGTATGAAAGACACTTTCTTTAATATATCAGCCAGCAAGCTTCTTTCTTTTGTTACTGCCAGACCTTCTTTCATCTTTGTCTATGCTTATGAGTGGAATTAGTTCTTTTGTCTTTGTTTAATGATCCTATGGTAACTGTCATCTTACTTTTGATTGTTAAAAAAGAATCACAAGCATCCTTGGCTAGTTTGTTGACCCATCATATATATGGTTTTATGTATGTTTTGGTTAATTGATTAGTTTTCTTATCCATTTGTTATACAAACCTATCTGACAATAGCTCTTGAAGGCCTTGTGTTGCATGAATATAGTCAAGACTATCTTGAGAATACCATCCAGAGTTTAAGATATTCATCTTGATCCAAACCCACACCTATTATTGAGAAAATAGTTTCCAAAAAGATTGAGTTACCAGGCATCTCTAACTTACAGCCTAGGAGAGTTTCCTGGAGTGATAACAATACTATGGTGGATATGTTTTGCTAATATTTTGTTTTCCTATGTGATGGTACCAGCACAGTCTTCTACAGTTCATTTGTCTCAGATCACGATTTAAAATGTTATGGTGATATGTGATGGTTGGTTGATTAAAACACAACACTAAATGGATTTGATGATCTCTCACAGAATATGTTAAGGTTGCCCTGTGGATGAAAGAATTATTATTAGTTTTTTATTTTGATATTGTATTAAACATGGAATTAAATGGTTTGGATGATCTTTGATAGAATTTAATAGTTCTATCCTTTTGGATAAAAGAAATGCATTCAAGTTCTAATGTTGTGCATTATTATGACAAAGGATGGGTGCTCTTGACCCTTGCTACTATGGTTATGCACCTTGTTTGAATTTCATATATGGTTGCACATTGGGTTATGCTCCTAACACATTGTTATTTTGTTTTTTAAATGTTTGAAATTACCAAGGGATGGCACACTATGAAAAAGTGATATGGAAATGGATATTTGATTGATTAATGATTTATTCCTATGGTGAATTGGCTTGGCTCGTATTTTGAATTGAATGAAGTTGGAAGGGAGAAGCGATGTGCATTTACTGCACCTCACTCAAAATCCTCTCGAGCCCATCACCCTAGTCATTCTTGCATTTTGTTTTAGATATGGTAGTTGTTGTTGCTCCACCTTGTTCGGTCGTGAAGGAGGTATACAGTCTTGTTTTTTTCCTCGCATAGGATTTTCCAGGTATGGGTTTTCTTACTCTTGAATCCATGGTAGTTACTATGCCCTTTGAATCAAATTTTGGCTTTGAATTTCTCATGGTCTGTTTGATATTTTAAGATGTTATGATTTTTTGAACTGCGTATTGGTGGTTGTGTCCTTGGTTTCTTATGATGGTTGTTCTGGACTATTAGCATGTTAAAAAGGAAATGGTCACGCTCTTCTTGTTGTGTAATCCTTACATGGAATTGTTGAATAAAATTTGCAGTAGAGTCTGCTCAGTTATGGCTTGGGTTTTGGGCCTGGCCTCTCTGTTGAAACTTGTTATGATGGTTGTCAAAGATATGAGCTTTGTGAGTACCCTACCTATGGATTGTCATAATAGGTCTCTTTGATTAAGTGTTCCCATGCCATGTTCGTCTATGTGGCTAATGTACACACATTTTTCCGACCTTGTGGTTTTTAATGAGAACTGATGAAAGGATAGAATAACATGTGCCTTGTCTTGGAAAAACCTCGAGTTGTTAGTTGCTTGCTTATGACCTCATCGTTGTCTGAAAAGCATTGCACAGTCTGAATTTAACGTCACCCAGAAGTTAATGGAGGCATTAGGCATTCTTTTTGGTCAGGCACAGGTTTGTTTTTGGATTTTCATTTTACAGTGTTGATTAAAGGGATTGGCTTCATTTTGTTTCATGTTGGAATTGGATGTCTGTTTTTTTGGAAATCCTTATAGTCAAGAGCATTGTTACATATTATTGTTATGTGGTAAATCATGATAGGGCATGAGTTGTCTGTGTTATTCGAGTACCAAACCCTCTAGTTGAACCACACATTCATACCTTCCACTTGATGTCTTAAACCCTAAATATTACCTTGATATCATTTTACTCCAGTCAATGGTTGATGGGAGCATTGTGTATGCTTGGTTACTTGGGCACGATTTTGTTGTGTTCCTTGTTTGGAAATTCTGGAAGAAGTCTGTACACACTTATTTATTTGAAGCATGGGTTAGAAGTATTGAATGTTATTTGGTTCACTTATTGCATCCATGTTCTGTGAAATAAAATTAAAAAGGAAAAGTCTGTGTAAAATGGACAAAGGGATAACATGGCAGTGGTTGGTGACTGATATTTTGATATTTTATTACACAGTAAATTGTTTGATTTATTGTTGAACAATATTCGTGTATTAATCCCCTATCATTATACCACTTTTCACTAATTACACCCCCTCCATATGTCCCATGAACCCTATCACCCCCTATTCACTTGGAAATTAATAAATGGTTTGTTATGGATGGATTTGCATG
>ML781098.1:387171-401676 GCA_009831015.1 Picea engelmannii | reverse complement strand
TAATTTGTATTACTCACTCACACACTTGTCACATTCTCCCCAAGTTACACCAGTAATTACCAATTTTATTTTAATTAAAAGGGTCAAAAACCCTCACACCTCAATGTGTTCCTATTTTCACTCCTAGGTGTCCCTTTATTCCCAAGATTCTCATTTAAGGAGTGTTCCCCAACTAGATATTAGTAAGAGTTTAATGAGGAGTATTCTTCTAGTTAGACTAGTGTAGTTTGACTCTAGATCTGATTCTATGTACCACCAAACTTTCAAGTTATTATTTATTTCTATTTAAATTTCCTTTTTATCAAATCCATGCACACATGTGCATTTTATTAAATCTTTATCTCTTACCACCCCTTTTCCTAGTATTATATTTATCCCCACTTTAATATTTTAGATATTTCCCAAATCAAACTTAGACTTAGACCAAATATTAGACTTAATCTTTGTCTCTTGTTAGGCTTCTCAACTAATAATCTATCATTTAATTAATTAGTTAATACAACAAGGTCTATATAATTCAATGTTTTCCTAGGCCATTTAGATTTATTGACTCAAGTTTAAACATGTGAGGTTCCCTTTAAGTTGAAAATCCATGCTCCAAGGGTGTCACTCGCCTTAGACTTGTTTTGGGAGTCGTCCGACCCCTTGGAGTCAACACTCCACTCAGTCGACCTTGTGAGAGACTAAGGGCTTCTAAGGAATAAGGACTCCTCCTTATTGTGCATCCCTTAGAAATCTTCATGAGTGACTCTCTTAGTCTTCCCTCATGACATCGTGGACCTCTTGAACTAGGTAATCATTAACCTACAGTTCAGACCATGGTGGTAGTGCTAATAGGCTATGACAGGGACTCTTCCACACCTCTCCCTCAATGTTTGGTTTTCTTTGCATGGACCCTCTACTCATTATGTGAGTCGGATTAGCAAGCATCATCAAGTCTGCATCAACTAACAAAACATTGTCAGTAATTTCATATGCATGAATCATACTATAATCAATCATACATCATTTGTGCATGAAATTAAATACCCAATAATTAAAATCCACTCTCTAACTCAATCTGGATTCCAAGGGAATCCATCGATTCCATCAGCATCCTTAACCTGTCGTGTTTCCTGCACACTTGGGATGACTCATCAAAAGCATATGTCAATATATATACATCAATATAATAAATAATCCATAACCCTCAACATCATCATATATAACCCATAATCTAAATGAAATCACAATGTTCCATACACAGATCACTTGCAAGTAAGTGTCCTCAAGAAATAAGTCAATAATAGTGTGCTCAGTAAAGCAGGATGCTACATACGCCCCCTCTTGTTTTAAACTTCATCCCAAAGTTTGTACAGTATAATATAAAAAGAAAGTAATAAATGTATTTGGCATAGATATATATGTCTAAATCTATCAAAACAAGTAAGGAAATTGTTGATGCATCTCATATGTGTCCTCCCAAGTAGCCGAGTGTGGACTATAATTGTCTCATTGGACCTTGACCTGATCGGTTGTTTGACGTCGTAATTGTCGAATGAAATGGTCCAGAATGTAGATACTGACATGTTCGGCATCATAGCATCCTCATTTGACACCTGCAAGGAACTCATGTCAATAACATGCAAAGGATCACTAATATAATGTCTCAAAATAGATACATGAAATACGTCATGCATAAGCCCCAAAGAATCAAGAAAAGCTAGTCGATAAGCCATGGTCCCTTCTTTTCCACAACTTTGAAAGGTCCCACAAATCTAGGAGAGATTTTAGCACCCTTTCCAAACTTGATTTAACTCTTATGCGGTTTTACCCGCAAGAAGAATTTGTCTCCAATTTCATAACTGTGGTCAACATGATGTGCATCAACATAATGTTTTTGTCGATCTTGCGCTTCTTTAATCCTATGTCTTATCGATTGCATCTATTCTTCCATTTCTCGTATCACTTTTGGTCTTACTAGAATCTTGTCCTCGAGTCGATCCCAACTCAACGGCGTCCGAAATGTTTTCCCATAAAGAAACTCAAACGGTGCCATCTTAATCTTACTTTGATAATTGTTATTGTATGAAAACTCTATTAGTGGTAAGAATTATTCCCAATGTTTATGTTGGTCCATTACATACATACATAACATATCCTCCAAAATCTAGATTTTTATTTTTGTTTTCATGTCTGTCTCTGGGTGATAAGTTGTGCTAAAGTTTAATTGTGTTCCCAAAGCCTCTTGGAAACTAGTCCAAAACCATCCTATAAACATCAATCCTCGATCGGATATGATCTTTCTTGGTACTCCATGCAATCTGACAATATCATTAGTAAATACTCTAGCTATGTCTGGAGACTGATACGTCATATGCATAAGAATAAAGTGTGAACTCTTTGTTAGAGTGTCAACTGCCACAAAAATCGAGTTGTGTATTCTTGTTTTCAGTGGAAATCCAATTATAAAGTCCATCGAAATGACCTCCCATTTCGATTCTAGAATATCATGTGGATGTAACAATCCTATTGGATGTCTATGTTCAACCTTCACTTGCTAACATTCTAGATATCTAGCCACATATCCAACTATGGTTGCCCTCATTCCCTTCCAGAAGAATAAAGGCTTAAGGTCTGCCTTCATCTTCGTGACTCCTGAATGAGCCATGTATATTGCTCAATGTGCTTCATTCAAGATTAGACTTCTTAGTTCGTCATTAGGTGGTACGTAAATTCTTCCATTAAATCTTAACAATCCATCATAGTCTAGTGAATAACCTTCATACTTCGATACCATCATGGTATCTTGTCCAATATTATTCTTAACTTCTTTATACTAGTCATCGTCGATTTGTAGAGTTAGAATCTTTTCTCTAACTCAGCGCATCTGCCACTCGGTTCACAGTTCCTTTAATGTAAGTAATTTCAAAGTCATATTCACTAATTAATTCTAACCAACGCCTTTTTCACGCATTTAGGTCACTTTGTGTAAAGATATGTTGCAATCCACAATGATTTGTTTTTAATTCGATTTTTTGTTCAATTATATAATGTCTCCAAACTATCAAGGAATATACAATTCCCAAAAGTTCCAGGTCATGCATTGAATAGTTCTCTTCATGTTTTCTCAACTTCCTTGAAATGTAAGCGATTACTCGACTGTCTTGCATCAAAACTCTGCTTAAACCTTCCTTGGATGCATCTGTGCATACTAAGAATTATCTGTCCATGTCGGGGAATTTTAGTATCGGTTTTGTTGTCAGCAACTCCTTAAGCTTTTGAAATGCTTTCACACATTTCTCAGTCCATACAAACTTCTTGTTCTTCTTCTGCAATTTCGTGATCGGATTTGCTATATTTGAAAATCCTTTGACAAATCATCGGTAATATCCTGGTAGACCCATAAAATTGAATACTTCGTGTACGTCAGTTGGTGCTGGTCGTTCCATAATGGCCTCCACTTTCATTGGATCCATAGTGATACCTTCACCAGATATGATACGTCCCAAATAATGAATCTTCGATTGGTAAAAGGAGCATTTTGATAGCTTCCCATACAATTTGTTTTCTCTTAGGAATTGCAGTACCAATCTCAAGTGTTCATCATGATCTTCCATCATCCAAGAATAAATTAGTATGTCATCAATAAAAACTTGAACAAACTTTTCCAATTATTCATGGAACACCCCATTCATCAAACTCATGAATACCCCCAGGGCGTTTGTCAATTTGAATGGTAAAACAGTAAACTCATAGTGTCCAAATATCATCTTAAAAGTGGTCTTAGGGATATATTCTTATTTAATCTGTAACTGGTGATATCTTGATCTCAAGTCAATATTCGAAAACTCCCTTCATCTGATAAAACAAATCATCTATCCTTTGCAACGAATACTGATTCTTGATCATAGCTGTGTTCAACAAATGGTAGTTAATGAAAAGTATCCACAATCCATCCTACTTTCTAACAAAGATCATTGGTGCACCCCACGGTGACACACTTGGACGTATCAAACCCAGATCCAATAACTTCTTCAATTTCATTTTCAACTCCTGCAATTCAGGTGTTGACATCCAGTAAGGTGTTCTCGTTATCAGTTCAGTTCCCGATTTCAAGTCTATTGTAAACTACAACTCTCTTTTGGGCAGTAAACTATGTAACTCTTATGGAAATACGTCGGCAAGCTCTTGTACCAAAGGAAGGTTTTCTAGTCCTTCCTCCTCGCCATTCTCATTCAGCGCTAAGATTGCATATAATTTTCATCCCTTGTGCATACTCTTCTGCAATTGTAGGAAAGAAATAAACCTCAAGGACACTCCCTGGTTTCTTCCTACAATTACCCTACTTTGTCCCAAATCATTTGTCAAGATTAATTGTTTCATCTTACAGTTAAGTATCACATCATGCAATTCCAACCAATCCATACCAATCACTATGTCATAAGATCCTAATATCATGACATAAAGATCTACCTTTGTCACAAAGTCTCCCAAGTTAAGGCTACAGTCTGTAACCTTTCCTCCAACCTTATGTTTGGCACCTGATGCCATTTCTACATATTTGAACTCATCTTGCTCGACTACCTTTACCTTAATTCTCTTCAGTGTTGCACTAGAGATAAAGCTCTCTATAGCACCTAGATCTATCAATACATTGTAATTTTGGTCTAAGGTTGTACATGACGTCTCTAGCATAGTGGATTGGTGCTCAGCCTGGCAGTTGTTCACCACTGCATGTATCATGTGGGCCTTGCCCAAATCTCCCACTGTAGTGGGTCCTGATGATTCGACTACTCTATCCTTCTCAATCGGACAGTCTCACTGGTAATGTGGCTCACCACATGTCCAACATCCATTCTTTGGTCCAGTGCTCCTGGTTCCCAAAGTAGAATTTGTTGATCTAACAGCCTATGATCCCGGTCTGTTCTACTAAACAGGCCCAAACTGTTGTTGACGATGATGTTGTTGCTATGGTGGTCCTCTGTAAGGAGTTCATTGTTGAGGAGTCTGTCGTCAAGGTGTCATGAACATAGGTCCTCTAGGCATGTCTCGATGCCCTGAAGCATGTATAGCTTGTGTGTGATGTTGTTGCACTCCCGATATTGTCTGTCCATTCTATCTAGAAGGAGTCCTGCCCTTACCCCCATTGTTTAGTTCTTCCTCAGCTATGAGGTCCTTCTGAACTACATCGTACAATGACTGAGGCATTAGGATTAGTACCTTTGCACGAATAATGAATTTAAGGCCAAACACAAACTTGTTGACCTTTAAATTCTCTGTGTTCAGATGTGGAGCATACCAAAGTAGCTCCATGAATCTGGACTCATAATTTGGCACCATACGACTACCCTGTCGTAAGGTGTTGAACTCATTAAGCTGACGCTCAATGAATTCCTCAGACAAGTACCTCTCCCGAAACCGTTCCTCAAACAATTCCCATGACACATCTTCGACATCCATTTTTAGTTGAGGTAGGAGAATCTTCCACCATAGAAGAGCACTCCCCTTCAGCCGAAACACTTCCATGCAGACTTTCATTTTGGAAGTGTAATCATGAAGTGTGAAGCACATCGCCATGTTCTCCAACCATGCCTCGATGGCTAAGTCGTCTGTGCCACCCATGAACTTGGGAAACTTTACCTTCTTGAGTTCTTGGTGTACACTACCACTACCAAATGGAGCACGTTGTGAACCCTCATTGGCTACAAACGATCTACCCCCATCTCGGTCCAAGCGATTAATCAACACCTCGGACATCCTCTAAAAGGATCTCATCAAACCTACCACGTCCCCCACAACAACATGTTCTGGATCATTGTTCTGCTCCTCTCTCTGGGGATTAGACCCTTCTAGCATGGGTACTATCGGAGGTGTCATACCTCTTCCTCCAACACCATGTCGTCTACTTTCCCTACGTCCTCTAATAATTACCTCCAAGAACATTTTCAGATTTTTATTACCGATCTAACTCAATAATTAGTTTAACACAGTGGATGGCATAATGGTCCAATGTTGCAAGGTTGAACATGCTCTGATACCATGTGTAATAGCCCCTCTGTTACTTCACATAAGTACTTGAGAAACAGTAAGAGATATTTTTTTTTCAGACATTCATAAACATCATCAGATCAAGAGAAACATTATAGTAACATACATCAGTAGTACACATTCTACTTCTTTCATTCCATTGCACAACCAGATTTAGATATCACTTTAAGCATGAAGGCTCTGCCACATCACATAAGATGAAATACACAACTACCCACCCAACCTATCCTGCAAGGTTAGGACATCCAAGACACATAATCAATGCTCAATTCTATAATTCATCCAATTGATCTTGACCATTTAAGGTCTCAAGACTGTCGACTATTATGAGGAACAAGGAAGTGTCTAATTCCCATATTTTCAATTCATTCAAATTCAATATAAATTCCAACGTTCTTAACCACCTTTCTTCAACATGGAAAATATGGTAACAGATCATTTCATCATAACATCAGTACATACTGTTCAATAATTCATCACCTTACTCATTAAAGGATAGGAAGAAGTTTTAGTAAAATCAAGGCAATAACCTTAAACAGTAAAATAGATTTCCCTTAAAATCCATCTATCATTTGTGACAGTTTCACCAGATATGATACATCCCAAATAATGAATCTTTGATTGGTAAAAAGAGCATTTTGATAGCTTCCCATACAATTTGTTTTCTCTTAGGAATTGCAGTACCAATCTCAAGTGTTCATCATGATCATCCTTCATCCAAGAATAAATCAGTATGTCATCAATAAAAACTTGAATAAACTTTTCCAAGTATTCACGAAACACCCCATTCATCAAACTCATGAATACCCCCAGGGCGTTTGTCAATTTGAATGGTAAAACAGTAAACTCATAGTGTCCAAATATCATCTTAAAAGTGATCTTAGGGATATTTTCTTCTTTAATCTGTAATTGGTGATATCTTGATCTCAAGTCAATATTTGAAAACTCCCTTCATCTGATCAAACAAATCATCTATCCTTGCCAACGAATACTGATTCTTGATCGTAGCTTTGTTCAACAGACGATAGTTAATGCAAAGTATCCACGATCCATCCTACTTTCTAACAAAGATCATTGGCGCACCCCACGGTGACACACTTGGACGTATCAATCCCAAATCCAACAACTTCTTCAATTGCATTTTCAACTCCTGCAATTCAGGTGTTGACATTCGGTAAGGTGTTCTCGCTATCAGTTCAGTTCTCGATTTCAAGTCCATTGTAAACTCCAACTCTCTTTTGGGCAGTAAACTATGTAACTCTTATGGAAATACGTCGGCAAGCTCTTGTACCAAAGGAAGGTTTTCTAGTCCTTCCTCCTCGCCATTCTCATTCAGCGCTAAGATTGCATATAATTTCCATCCCTTGTGCATACTCTTCTGCAATTGTAGAGAAGAAATAAACCTCAAGGACACTCCCTGGTTTCTTCCTACAATTACACTACATTGTCCCAAATCATTTGTCAAGATTAATTGTTTCATCTTACAGTTAAGTATCACATCATGCAATTCCAACCAATCCATATCAATCACTATGTCATAAGATCCTAATATCGTGGCATAAAGATCTACCTTTGTCAAAAGTCTCCCAAGTTAAGGCTACAGTCTGTAACCTTTCCTCCAACCTTATGTTTGGCACCTGATGCCATTTCTACATATTTGTACTCGTCTTGCTCGACTGCCTTTACCTTAATTCTCTTCAGCGTTGCACTAGAGATAAAGCTCTCTATAGCACCTAGATCTATCAATACATTGTAATTTGGTCTAAGATTGTACCTGGCGTCTCTAGCACAGTGGATTGGTGCTCATACTAGCAGTTGTTCACCATTGCATGTATCATGTGGGCCTTGCCCAAATCTCCCACTGTAGTGGGTCTTGATGATTCGCCTGCTCCGTCCTTCTCAATCGGACAGTCTCACTAGTAATGTGGCTCACCACATGTCCAACATCCATTCTTTGGTCCAGTGCTCCTGGTTCCCGAAGTAGAATTTGTTGATCTAATAGTCTGTGATCCTGATCTGTTCTACTAAACAGGCCCAAACTGTTGTTGACGACGATGTTGTTGCTATGGTGGTCCTCTGTAAGGAGTTCTCTATTGAGGAGTCTTTCCTCAAGGTGTCGTGAACATAGGTCCTTTAGGCATGTCTCGATGCCCTGAAGCATGTCTAGCTTGTGTGTGATGTTGTTGCGCTCATGATGTCATCTGTCTATTCTATCTAGAAGGAGTCTTGCCCTGACCCCCATTGTTCAGTTCTTCCTCAGCTACAAGGTCCTTCTAAACTACATCGTACAATGACTGAGGCATTAGAATTAGTACCTTTACACGAATAATGAAGTTAAGGCCAAACACAAACTTGTTGACCTTTAACTTCTTTGTGTTCAGATGTGGAGCATACCAAAGTAGCTCCATGAATCTGGACTCATAATTTGGCACCATACGACTACCTTGTCGTAAGGCGTTGAACTCATTAATTTTACGCTCAATGAATTCCTCAGACAAGTACCTCTCCCGAAACTGTTCCTCAAACAATTCCCATGACACATCTTCGACAACCATGTTTAGTTGAGGTAGGAGCATCTTCCACCATAGAAGAGAACTCCCCTTCAGCTGAAACACTTCCATGCGGACTTTCATTTTGGAGGTGTAATCACGAAGTGTGAAGCACATCGCCATGTTCTCCAACCATGTCTTAGTGGCTAAGTCGTCTGTGCCACCCATGAACTTGGGAAACTTTACCTTCTCGAGTTCTTGGTGTACACTACCACTACCAAATGGAGCACATTGTGAACCCTCATTGGGTACAGACGATCTACCCTCATCTCAGTCCAGGCGATTAATCAACGCCTCGCACATCCTCTGAAAGGATCTCATCAAACCTACCACATCCCCCACAACAACATGTTCTAGATCATTGTTCTTCTCCTCTCCCTGGGGATTAAACCCTTCTAGCATGGGTACTATCGGAGGTGTCATACCTCTTCCTCCAACACCATGTCGTCTACTTTCCCTGCGTCCTCTAACCATAATTACCTCCAAGAACATTTTCAGATTTTTATTACCGATCTAACTCAATAATTAGTTTAACACAATGGATGGCGTAACGGTCCAATGTCGCAAGGTTGAACATGCTCTGATACCATGTGTAACAGCCCCTCTATTACTTCACATAAGTACTTGAGAAATGGTAAGAGATATTTTTTTTTCAAACATTCATAAACATCATCAGATCAAGAGAAACATTATAGTAACATACATTAGTAGTACACATTCTATTTCTTTCATTCCATTGCACAACTAGATTTAGATATCACTTTAAGCATGAAGGCTCTGCCACATCACATAAGATGAAATACAAAACTACCCACCCAACCTATCCTGCAAGGTTAGGACATCCAAGACACATAATCAATGCTCAATTCTAGGATTCATCCAATTGATATTGACCATTTAAGGTCTCAATACTGGCGACTATTATGAGGAACAAGGAAGTGTCTAATTCCCATATTTTCAATTTATTCAAATTCAATATAAATTCCAACGTTCTTAACCACCTTTCTTCAACATGGAAAATATGGTAACAGATCATTTCATCATAACATCAGTACATACTATTCAATAATTCATCACCTTACTCATTAAAGGACAGGAAGAAATTTCTGTAAAATCAAGGCAATAACCTTAAACAATAAAACAGAGTTCCCTTAAAATCCATCTATCATTTGTGACAGTTTCAAATTACTTAAGTTTTCCTCAACGTGTGACACCCTATAGGGTACAACCAAGTAGATACATATCCAATCTATATTACAAGTTAAAAGAGGAAAATATCAACAGAGAAAATCTCTCAACACAAGGTAGAAACTATAAGCCTGCTTTGTACTTTACGAACTAGTTGATACTGAAGAAAATGAACCTATAGCCGAAAGAGGGTTTGTTCTAAGAACGAGTTAAAGTTATGTAAGAAGCTTGAAGCTTCTCTTATAGTAACACAGTGCAACACCTCCAGAGTCAATCCCAGAAGTAAGTATATGGCTCCATGAAAGCCCAAGGTTCAGATGATACAGCACCCGAGGTGCACAGAGACCCTCTCAAGTCGGGAAGAGGTCATAACTTTCGGAAGTACGAGCTCAAGAGAGATAGTGTAAACTTTACATAAGGGAAGCGCAAGTGCACCCTTAACAGTTAGAGTCCAGAGCTCATGAGGGATGCACTAAGGAGCATTGAAGTTCAACTCCAAGTCAAGCTCAGAAAGAACATCGTACGCAGGGTTCTAAAGAGGAAATCAAGAGTTGAAAACCCTTCGAAGGAATTAATGGACAGAATCTGAAAATGAGGATTCAGAATCATCACAACCATTCAATCAAGTAGGAGATGTGCACACGTTAAACCTTAAGACCTTTGTAATTCGCTGCTTTATTGGATCGGAGATAAAATACCCTAAGAGAGTTCTGAAGTTCGAAGCTACGAAGTGATCTACACCATAGATCATTGAGTGATTTCTAACCATTGGATATGCAAGAGAAAGCTATAGTGGTCGTTAGATCTGGGATTTGCAGAGGAGGACCATCGGATCAGCATCCGATTAAGTCTCGACCATCGAATCTCAATAAGGGTAGATCAACGACGAGGAGCCATTGTAGAAACATAGGGTTGAGTTAACGATCGCACCAGTTCAGGTTCTACAATCCACATAGGCCGTCGATCTTCACCAACAAATATATCGACGGTTAGCATCGATCTCACTATCAACGGGTAACTTCTATTGCAGAAATCGAGAAAGGGTTTAAACATCATGCTATTCGAGACTCTGCAATCCTTCCTAGACATCTATCTTCACGATAGATTTAATCACGACCATTGAATTAGACCGTCGATTATCACTCAAGGAGGTGAGTCGAGGTCATATCTCTTAGTCATACGAAGGGAGGACAAAGGCCCTTCGGGTTAGTTGAAAAGGAGTGTAGAAACCTAGAAGCTCTGAAGTCCCGAAGTGAAGTACAGTCGTAGATCTGGTAATTGATTTCGGGTCATTATATCTACGATCCTTCCTAATTTGGAGGTTCGATAATTTGGGAAAAAAAGGCTTCATGGTGTTAAAGATAAGGGACTTTCGAAATTTCGGAGTAAATCAACACCATCAAATGATTGGGTACACATGTCTGTAGATCTGAGCATTCGGTAAATTGGCCATTCGGGAGGTGGGGAGGAGTTGTTAAGGTGTAAAAGTCTTGAACTCTTGAAAACCAAAGTTAATCCTGACCGTTGTTGTCGGTAAAACTAGAACTATCGGATCTGTGGGTTCAGTCTTTTTGAATTCAAAGGAAACGAGAGTTGCAATAGCTAAAACTTTCGAACCCAAGAGCCCTGAAGTGCCAAAGCATCGGAACCCCATTCTCACAAACTCTATCTTAGTTGATGTGTCAACTACCACCTGTCAACTGATTTCGGATGA
This sequence comes from Picea engelmannii, assembly GCA_009831015.1. Classification (NCBI taxonomy): domain Eukaryota; kingdom Viridiplantae; phylum Streptophyta; class Pinopsida; order Pinales; family Pinaceae; genus Picea; species Picea engelmannii. The sequence goes on along the minus strand of ML781098.1, from coordinate 390,195 downwards.
CACATGGCACTCATTTTGGGTACTTTGATTACATCAACAGCGCTAATTCAGGTGACACGTGTCACTCTAATTGTTGTGACACGTCGTTGATTGTGACAACATGGTTGGCACGTCACTCCATAAATTTGTCACTCTGGGAGAATGGAATCCAGAGTAACACAGCTCTCCGAAGTGTCAGAGCTTAGAAGTTACTTCTAGTCGTAGATCAGAGCAAGGTAAAAAGGATCGTTGATCTCTGAGTTAATTAGGATTCGGCTCTCCAACTAAGTTAAGAGATAAAATTTAAGAAATACGAAGACCCTAAAGTTTCGAAGTTCCGAAGTCAAGGAGATCCGTAGATCTAGCAAACAACAAGGACCGTTAGATTAAGTTGTTTAAAAGTTCTCAAAGGAAGGTGGTCGGGTAGCATAACCTACAACTGTCGGTTATCTCATCTTAAGACCAAGTTCGGTCAGTTAGAAATTCAAGATAAAAGGAGTGTTGAATTTAAGAAACCTCTGGAGCATCGGAGTATCGGAGCCCCGATTAGTGCCCTTTTGACTAGCACTAGGTTCTGGCTCCAAGTCACATGCATAACTTTGGTTATGAAAAGGGCTAATGCACAACGAGTTAAATTTAATTCCAAAGACTTTAAAAAAAATACACAGATACTGCAAGTTATTATTAAATTGGGTTTTATTCTGATTTTGACAGAAGATCCTCATATCATTTTAGATTTAAAACAATTCTCTAGAAGTCCATAGTACAACAACATTGAAGAAAAAAACAATAGAGGTTTCCACGATACTAAATCCGCATTTAGAGTGCAACCAATAAGATTCCATAGAATGGATTGATTTAGGCTTCATTTAAAAATCGACAGAGATCCCATCACATGATTGGTTTGGTTTTAAATGAAAATTCAACTAAAACTCTTATCATCATAATTCAGGTAAGGATGAAAATACAGACTTAACATAAGCGATATATAATGTAGGAATTTAACTATTCAATGAGGATCAAGACGCTCATAAAGAATTTTGGAAATGTCTGAAATGGTCAGTTAAGATTTAAATATAGCACTGTAACTATTATCCATTTGACAGCAGACGTAATACTTGATATTCAGACTTTCCAATGATTCTACAGTGACTCTAAAATCTATTGTACAATACTCTCGTAATGTAATAAAATTCAGATTATAAAATACCATAAACTAAAGAAACATGTGTAACGAAGATGCCTTCAAATCTTGTGTTCCTTCCCTTCATTTGATTGCTAATCATAGAGACTTCACCAGTACCTCCCAGCCAACACTAGGGGTACTCTTCTTCCCCCTTATCCCCTCGAGCTGCAAAGGGGCCACACATAGAAAAACCAAAAAACTAGCTCCAAGGCTTTCCCTTGCAAGGAAGAGCTTCCACTCTCTTACAATATTGGTAACCCCACTCTCACAAGTAAAACACAGTTTAATATGCATTTAGCAAAATAGCCATACTCAGAAAAATCGGATCCTTTTCCTTTCTCCAAATTTTTTTTTTATAGACTTTTCTCCCTTGACACATGTCCTTATGCATAGATAATTAAATTTTTAGTTAATTTTAATTTGGATTACTCAATCACACACTTGTCACATTCTCCCTAAGTTACACCAGTAATTATCGATTTTATTTTAATCAAAAAGGTCAAAAACCCTCACACATCAATGTGTTCCTATTTTCACTCCTAGGTGTCCCTTTGTTCCTCAGATTCTCATTTAAGGAGTGTTCCCCAACTAGATCTTATTTAGAGTTTAATCAGGAGTATTCTTCTAGTTAGACTAGTGTAGTTTGACTCTAGATCCTATTCTATGTACCACCAAACTCTCAAGTTATTATTTATTTCTATTTAATTTTCCTTTTTATCAAATTCGTTCACACATGTGCATTTTATTAAATCTTTATCTCTTACCACCCCTTTTCCTAGTATTATATTTATCCCCACTTTAATATTTTAGATAGTTCCAAAATCAAACTTAGACTTAGGTAAAATCTTAGAATTAAGATTTGACTCTTGTTAGGCTTCTCAACTAATAATCTATCATTTAATTAATTAGTTAATCCAACAAGGTCTATATAATTCGATGTTTTCCTAGGCCATCTAGATTTACTGACTCAAGTTTAAACATGTGTCATGCCCTTCAAGATGCAACTTCATGCTCCAAGGATGCCACTTGCTCTAGACTTGTTTTGGAAGTTGTCCGACCCCTTGGAGTCAACACTCCACTCGGTCGACCTTGTGAGAGACTAAGGTATTCTAAGGAATAAGTAATATTCCTTATTGTGTGCCCCTTAGAAATATTTGTGAGAAATTGTCTCAGTCTTCCCTTACAGCGTCGTGGACCTCTCAAACTAGGTAATCGTTAACCTACAGTTCAGACCATGGTGGGAGTGCTAGTAGGTTGTGACAGGGACTCTGCCACAACTCTCCCTCAATGTCTGGTTTTTTGTGCATGGCCCCTCTACTCCTTATGTGAGTCGTATTAGCAAGCATCGTCAAACCTGCATCCACTAAAAAAACATTGTCAGTAATTTCATATGCATGAATCATACTATAATCAATCATACATCATTTGTGCGTGAAATTAAATACTCAATAATTAAAATCCACTCCCTGACTCAATCCGGAGTCCAAGAGAATCCATCGATGTCATCAACATCCTTAACATGTCATGTGTCTTGGACACTCGAGATGACTCATCAAAATCATCTGTCAATATATATATACATCAATACAATCAATAAGCCATAACCCTCAACATCATCATATATAACCCATAACATGAATGAAATCACAATGTCCCATACCCAGATCACTTGCAAGCAATTGTCTTGAAGGAATAAGTCAATAATAGTGTGCTCAATAGAGCGGGATGTTACATGGATAAATCCAACACTTGCAACCATGTGAGATTTGTGATGGATAGAGGAATACCACCATGGAAATTATTATAACCGATACTTAACACTTTTAAGTATTGAAAATTTCCAATGTAGCGAGGGAGAT